>CM042252.1:44082461-44439961 GCA_023566225.1 Romanogobio albipinnatus | reverse complement strand
ACGCACACAAAAATATACATAAATCCCCAGACAAACATTTATATGCTCTCCAAACTACATACAAACCTCACCACATAGTAAAAGGCAATCAAAGCTCTAAATGCCATGTTGGTCATCATGATTTTGCAGCCAACATGCAGCTACAAGATAAACAAAACAAAACTCTTCTCTACAATTTCATCAGAATTATTCCTCCGCTCTTAAAATCTGAATCGTTTGCGAACAGGGACATGCTACTGGCTCAATGCACCTGACATAATAAAAGTGGCGGGAAAAAACAGCAGAACAAAAACAAACACAGCGTGTGAACGTCTGCCAAGCACATGAGCAAACACAGAACTGACAGAGACGCATCATTAAAAAAACTATTGGACAGTTCCAAACCACGGCACTTTACAAACACAAACTTCTCTCTTGCTGAAATCAGAGTGGCGTTGGAAGAGAATATGATCAGTTCTATGAGATTTTATAATAATTAAAAAAAATATATTTTATTACAATTGTTTATTATTGAGTGAACAGAAACAAATAATTATTTGTACATATTCAAATAACTTTTTACTTAGTATATTAAGAAAACGTAGAGTAATAATATTAATTTAATTATAATTATAAATGATTTACCTTAAAATCTTGGTTACACTTTATTTTAAAGGGATAGTTCACCCAAAAATGAAAATGACCCCATGATTTACTCACCCTCAAGCCATCCTAGGTGTATATGATATTATTCTTTCAGACGAATACAGTCGGAGTTATTTAAAAAAATGTCCTGGCTCTCCCAAGCTTTATAATGGCAGTCCAAAATTTGAAGCCAAAAAAAAGTGCATCCATCCATTATAAAAGTAATCCACACGGCTCAAAAATATCCATATTTAACACGTTATAAAGTAAAATATCTAGCTTCCGGCGGACCGCCTTCCGTATTCAGCTGACGGAAAAGTGTAACTGCCGCGACAATGACGTCGGATGTAGCATAAGCACTTTGAACTGCGAGAGGCATTACACTTTCTTCGTAAGTTGAATACGGAAGGCAGTGCACCAGAAGCTAGATATTTTACTTTATAATGTGTTAAATATGGATATTTTTCTTACAAAAACCCATCGATTCACTTCAGAAGGCCTTTATTAACCCTCCGGAGACATGTGGATTACTTTTATAATGGATGGATGTACTTTTTTGGTCTTCAAAATTTTGGGCTGCCATTCACCGCCATTATAAAGCTTGGAAGAGCCAGGACATTTTTTAATATAACTCCAATTGTATTCGTCTGGAAGAAGAATGTCATATACACCTAGGATGGCTTGAGGGGTGAGTAAATTATGGGATTTTTTTAATTTTTAATTTTGGGATATCCCTTTAAGATATCTTTGTTACACTGTAATTATACATTTAAGTACTGGGTAAATGTACTTACTATAGGGTTAGGATTAGGGTTTGGTTTGGTTTAGGGTTAGTTTCATGTAATTAATTATGCATAATATACAGTTATTACTGTAGTAACTACATGTAACATATGTAACAATGACACTTTAAAATAAAGTGTTACAAAAATCTTTAATCAAAATAACTCCCCAACTCACATGAGATCGACCAATAGCAAACCACAACCAGTCAATTCCCAATGGACAAAATCAAGTCCCGTCCGACATTTTTTCGCTTTGAGAAGCCGTTTCACTAGGATTTACGTCATAATAGGGAAGGAAAAGACTATCGCAACTTGCGTTTCATGCACACTATAAGCATTTCCTAATCATCAGATTAAAGGAACACTCCACTTTTTTTGAAAATAGGCTCATTTTCCAACTCCCCTAGAGTTAAACAGTTGAGTTTTATAGTTTTCGGATCCATTCAGCCGATCTCTGGGTCTGGCTGTAGCACTTTTAGCATAGCTTAGCATAGATCATTGAATCTGATTAGACCGTTAGCATCTCGCTCAAAAATGACCAAAGAGTTTCGATATTTTTCCTATTTAAAACTTGACTCTCCTGTAGTTACATTGTGTACTAAGACCGACGGAAAATGAAAAGTTACGATTTTCTAGGCCGATATGGCTAGGAACTATACTCTCATTCCTGTGTAAGAATCAAGGAACTTTGCTGCCGTACCAGCGCCTGAAAATAGGCTAACTTCCATAAACATAACCAACGTGACAACCTGCTTGCACAGGGAACGTGCTGGGGACTATTTTCAGGCACTGCGTAATATCATTGCGCCACTGCACCCATGGTACGGCGACAAAGTTCCTTGATTATTATGCAGGAATGAGAGTTTAGTTCCTAGCCATATCGGTCTTAGTACACGATGTAACTACAGAAGAGTCAAGTTTTAAATGGGAAAAATATAGAAACTCTTTGGTAATTTTTGAGCGAGATGCTAACGGTCTAATCAGATTCAATTATCTATGCTAAGCTATGCTAAAAGTGCTACCGCCAGACCCGGTGATCGGCTGAATGGATTTGAAAACGGTCAAACTCGACTGTTTAACTCTAGGGGAGTTGGAAAATTAGCCTATTTTCAAAAAGGGAGGAGTGTTCCTTTACAGGATGTTATAAGGCCTAATCTGCAGGCCACATTTGGGTGATTTAAACATGTTAAATGAATGTTAAAAGGATGTTTCCTTCTGGAACCCTGCAGTTGCACCTCTTCCAAACGTTTCGATGCCCACCTGTGCTTCATCTACAGATGCTTTCCTTCACATACTAATTGTATTCTTCAGGAGAATCTGTGCTGACTGCGCTGAACGCCCGTCTGAGGTTCTGTCCACTCAGCAGCTTCCCTGATCCTCGAGTTATACGTGCAGCTCATACTCAACTCGCTTGTTTTATCTTATCTTATCTCATCAGAAACAGGATCATTGATTTTCTTCTTTTCAAAGTCACATCGGAAGTCAATTTAGATACAGCTGGAGCTTTTGATCAGAGCGGACTGGAACTGCTGAGAATTTGGTGTTTGTTGTAACATACAGTACAGCGATGCACCATTTAAGAGAAATCAAAGCATAAAAAGAAGCGAGGGATGACACATGGAAAGTAACATGAAGCATTTGACATCCCTACTAGGGATACTAACGCTCAACTAAATGTTTCTCCACTTGAGGCAACGCAACACTGAGCAAATAATGCTACACAAATTCAATAATTAAGCAAAATGTATTTCTCATTGGAAAAATGTCTATAATACCTCAAAAGTAGACAGAAATGAGATTAAATGGAGAGCAAAAGGAGACAGCTGTTTCTCATAAGACCCAAACTTATCAATCAAGAGTTTCAGAAAATATCTCATTTGTGCTTAGATTTGTCGAGATATCAAAATATTATAGATCTAAGATATCTCAGTATGAACTCAAACATTTCTCATCAAGAGCTACATTCATTTATAGCTTAACTTTTGGTTTTTAAAACAGTTGTCTCATTGGTTTCTATTTGTGTAATATAGGTGAACCATCTTAATAATATTTTTTTTTTTGTATTTTCCCCTGAAATCCCCTTTTAGCTGTACACTACTGTTAAAAAATGTGGGGTCAGTAATATTTATATATATATATATATATATATATATATATATATATATATATATATATATATATATATATATATATATATATATATATATATATATATATATATATATATATATATTTATTATTATTATTTTTTTTTAAATAAATTAATATGCATTAAACTGATCAAAAGTGACAGAAAAGACAAAGTATAATTTTACAAAGGATTTCAATTTCAAATAAATGCTGTTCATTCATTCTATTAATGAAAGGATGGTTTGGTTTCAACAAAAATATTAAGCAGATGTTTTCAACATATCATATTAGAATGATTTCTGACGGATCATGTGACACTGAAGACTGGAGTAATGATGCTGAAAATTCCGCTTTGATCACAGGAATAAATTAAGTTTTAAAATATATTTGAATAGAAAACAGTTATTTAAAATTGTAATAATATTTCAGATCAAATAATTGCAGTCTTGGTGAAAATCCTGAAGGGTATAGTAGTAATATACAACAATCATAGGTGGTTAAATGTTACAATTTTGGGATTGTTGATTAATTTTTGGAGGTCAAAGTTACAGTATGTTTTCATAGAATAATAATAATAATTTGTTACATTTATATAGCGCTTTTCTAGGCATTCAAAGCGCTTTACATATAGAAGGGGGGAATCTCCTCATCCACCACCAATGTGCAGCATCCACCTGTATGATGCAACGACAGCCATATTGCGCCAGAACGTATATACGTATATATATATATATATATATATATATATATATATATATATATATATATATATATATGGGGATGTTTAGGAGGCCATGATGGACAGGGGCCAATGGGCAAATTTGGCCAAGATGCCGGGGTTACACCCCTACTCTTTATCGAAGGACATCCTGGGATGACCACAGAGAGTCAGGACCTCGGTTTAACGTCTCATTCGAAGGACGGTGCTTGTTTCAGTATAGTGTCCCCATCACTATACTGGGGTGTTAGGACCCACACAGACCACAGGGTGAGCACCCCCTGCTAGCCTCACTAACACCTCTACCAGCAGCTACCTAGTTTTCCTAGTTGGTCTCCCATCCAGGTACTGACCAGGCTCAGCCCTGCTCAGGCTCAGTGGGAAACCAGTCTTGGGCTACAGGGTGATATGGCTGCTGGTAACAATAAACTCTCATATTAAAAGATAAAGGAAAAGTTGATACTTTAAGTCTCCTGAGCTTATAAAAAGATCAACATCTGAGCAATTAAAACTTAGTCCTATAGTCAAGCTTCAGTGCTGCTCTTCCTCAAGTGGATCAAATTTGTGATCTGTGAGTGCTGACCTACTGAAAAGAATACGGCAGTCCTGTAAAGCGTTCAGACAGGCAGAGCAAACAAGCAAAGACGCATTCCAGCGTGGACGTACGTAGATGGACAGACACGCAAACGACGGACAGAACGGTCCAGGAGATATTCACAGAGAAAAAGAATAAGAAGACAGACCTGCTCTGCGAATATCCTGGGTTTCTGCTCAGGCACCACCCCTACCCTCAGCTCGTCTTCCACAGCCATGAGTCTTCATGGAAAACAAGAAAGCGAGGGAGAGAGAAAGGGTGAAAGAGGGAGACATTATTAGTTACAAAGCACACGGACATTATTGAGATCAGACAATCAACAGCAAGTGTTCATCTGCCACACATAGCAATGGCTTCTGGTCCAATCTGGAAAGCAAATCTATCAAAAATATGCCATATTATGTCATGATGACATATTTCCATCATCCCATGGGAATAAGTGAGCTGATAAATGAAAATGGGCCACGTTGTACGGCTTCTAACGACGGCTGCCGCTCGTTCTGGCAGCTTATTTCAGCAATTACACGCCATTGAAGTGGCCGCCAGTGCGCATCAAAGTGACGTTCCGTTTCATACACCAAAACAGGGATGTTTTCATATCTCCACATGAACATTTCCTCTCTGGAAATCGCATCAGATGCTGTATTTAGGCACAAGTGGCAGCCAAGCCAAGCCAAGCACTTTAATGGGCCTGATATTGGTGTGATTATCAAGTGAATGACGGCTTTCTAAGGAATGATGTGCTTTGTGATGTTTGGCTTGATTTATGTTGACAAGACGACATGAGTACATGACAGTACATTAAATGTGTGCATCTGGGTCGATTATGAATGGTTTCATTGGATGGGTATCATTGAGCCAGTTTGGGGACAGATTTTGACATTGTTTTGATGTCGATTGATATGAAATAGTCATGGATGATGCATTTATTTATTGCAGAAAAAGGCCCGTTCACACCAAGGACGTTAACTATAAAGATTTAGTTTTAAAAATCATTCTAGATGAAAAAGAATAGCACCACGGCACAGGGAAACAATATCGTTGGAATCACCTTCAGAGCAATTTTTGACGTTGATGAACGATAAAGACATTGACAACCAATCAGAATCCATCCGGCTTAAGAGCATTTAAAGCGACAGACGACAAAACTTCATGAACAATATCGTGCATTGGTGTGGACGCTAATATAGTTATCGTTATAAGTGTGAACGGGCCTTAACTTATTCTAGTCTTTAGCATTTATTCTAGTAAATAATGAATTCCACAGTTTAGGTTTAAAACAATACGATTGGATATTTTATTCCATTGATAAATGTACATGTATTATATTGCTTGTACAAAATTCCAATGCAAAAGTAAAAAACAAAAACAAAACAAAGACAAATTTAGTGCTTCAAGACATCTAAAACAGACAGAAGCATCCAATTTATTCCAGATATGCTCAGGCCTGGTTTATATTGTTTATTAACAAAGGTAAGACAAAAGGTCATGGGGTCAGACACATTTCACAAGCAGAGGTCAGAAGGGTCACGAGAGGGAATCATTAATAAACCTTCATTGTGCTATTTTTCATCGCTACAGTTATTAAGGTATATTTATTGCACACAGTTTGGCTACAAGAGTTAAATATATATATATACATATATATCTCGTATACAGAATATATATGATTCTATGCTCTATATTTCTGAATAAATAGCTTTTAAAAGAATTTATAGGGAAGCAATGTCTGTTATTGTTTTCTAACAGTATAGATTATTTAATATACTCCGTTTTATACATCAATTCAATATATGAAAGACTAACAATGGAAAAGAAAAAAGGCTAAAAAGGCTTATTTCAGTGCAAACATTCCATATTCTTCAAAATGATTATTTATATCAACATCACATTAGAAAAGAGAGTTTCTAAAAAAAATCATTTCAGTCTTAAATTAATTCACTTTTTATGTTTCTTGATCTATAATTAATATCTCTATGTTTATTTCACAAACAGCACCACGCAAAATAAGATATTCATAAGCATGACTACTCACTTACCTCATGTTTAATATTTTATACTGTATATTCTTGCCATTGTACATTGAACATAATACCAAAACACACGCTACACTGATCTGTGTTAATATTTTTCTATGAAGGTTAAAAAAAACGAATCCTGGTCAAATTTCACAATGAAATCAAAATAATTATTTTGTATTTTGCATTATTAAAAATAAATAAATAAATAAATAAAAAGCAGCATAAATTTAAGGCAGTGCAATAAATACCATGATATACAAATACAAAAATATAAATAAATTAATAAATAAAATAAATATTATATCATAACATTATGACCATTGACAGGTGAAGTGAATAACACTGATTATCTCTTCATCACGGCTCTTGTTAGTGGGTGGGATATATTAGGCAGCAAGTGAACATTTTGTCCTCAAAGTTGATGTGTTAGAAGCAGAAAAAATGTGCAAGTGTAAAGGTTTTGAGTGAGTTTCACAAGGGACAAATTATGATGGCTAGACGACCGGGTCAGAGCATCTCCAAAACTGCAGCTCTTGTGGGGTGTTCCTGGTCTGCAGTGGTCAGCATCTATCAAAAGTGCTCCAAAGAAGGAACAGTGGTGAACGGGCGACAGGGTCATGGGCGGCCAAGACTCACTGATGCATATGGGGAGTGAAGGCTGGCCTGTGTGGTCCGATCAAACAGACGAGCTACTAAGTTAATGCTGGTTCTGATAGAAAGGTGTCAGGGTGCCCATGCTGACCCCCAGGTGGCCTGGTCTGATGAATCATGTTTTCTTTTACATCACGTGGATGGCCGGGTGCATGTGCATGGGAACACATGGCAGCAGGATGCACTATGGGAAGAAGGCAAGTCGCCGGAGGCAGTGTGATGCTTTGGGCAATGTTCTGCTGGGAAACCTTGGGTCCTGCCATCCACGCGAATGTTACTTTGACACGTAACTCCTACCTAAGCATTGTTGCAGATCATGTACATCCTTTCATGGAACCGGTATTCCCTGGTGGCTGTGGCTCTTTCAGCAGATAATGTGCCCTGCCACAAAGCAAAAATGGTTCAGGAATGGTTTGAGGTTGGTGTTAACTTGGCCTCCAAACTCCCCATCTCAGTCCAATCGAGCATCTGACTTAAAGGATCTGCTACTAACATCTTGGTGCCAGAGACCACAGCACACCTTCAGTGGAGTCAATGCCTCGACGGGTCAGGGCTGTTTTGGCAGCAAAAGGGGAACCAACACAATATTAGGTCATAATGTCATGCCTGATCGGTGTGCATATATATATATTAGTGCTGTGACTGTCAATCGATTAAAAAATTAACAAATTAATCGCAAATTTTTCTCTAATTAATCATGATTGTCGGTCCTTATATATATATATATATATACACAGTACATATTAAAGTATTTGTGGATCATGGTATTTGCTGCCTTAAATGAATAATTTTCTATTGATTTTGGAGTGAAACATGACCTGGAACAGGTTTTGTGAGATTCAGTCATGAGTTTGAATATAAGGAATCATATATGAGGCTTGTGTTTGAATATAAGCTAACACAAGCCTCTTTCTAAGCTTGGAAAATCTGCTTTTATTGCATATTTCAAAATGAATGCTCTTGACACTGAAACCCGAACATCTGAAATCCAAATGTGATGAGGAGTGGTTGACACATGAGATCGCTGTTTTTGTGATAGCACATAGAGATATGGAAAACATGAACATCTGAAATATGATCTATTCACACTTTCATCACACAGTATGTTCCAGAACACAGTGAAGAGAGAAGTGCAGCAGAGAACATGAACATGTAGTTCAGGAAGAGATGATTCTGTGCATTTTCAAGATGTTCTGCTACAATTACTGATGGTTATTCGGAAGAGAAATCCCCAGCACCATTTCTGT
The DNA here is from genome assembly GCA_023566225.1 of Romanogobio albipinnatus. Classification (NCBI taxonomy): domain Eukaryota; kingdom Metazoa; phylum Chordata; class Actinopteri; order Cypriniformes; family Gobionidae; genus Romanogobio; species Romanogobio albipinnatus. The sequence goes on along the minus strand of CM042252.1, from coordinate 44,431,190 downwards.
TTCAAGACAAACAGGTAGAAGCCAAATAAAGGCTTGCCTACATACTTTATTATTGCAGCTACGCAGATTTTCACACATTAAAGGATCAAATCACCCTAATGAATGAAAATCATCATCATTTACACACCCTCATCTCATTCTTAAACCCGTATGACTGTCTTTTTTCTGTTGAACACAAAAATGAATGGTTGCTTTTATAGGGCCCTATTTTAATGATCTGAGTGCATGGTCCGAAGCGCGTGGCCCAGGTGGACTCAGGGCGTGTCCGAATCTACTTTTGCTAGTTTAACGACAGAAAAAAACGGTCACGCGCCAGGAGCATGGTCCAAAAGGGTTCTACGCATCTTAATGAGTCATGGGTGTATTTTTGGCGTAACATGCAATAAACCAATCAGAGTCTCCCATTCCCTTTAAAAGCCAGTTGCACTTGCACCATGGCGGATTCGTTATTTACATGGCGGAATTTGCGAGCGTAAAGACTGATCGCTTCTCCAGAGAGGTATCCTATTATTTTAATTTTAAAAAATGTTTGTGTGCTGCTGCGCGTCCCTGTGTGTGTAAAAAGCAGAGTGTACGCGCGTTGTGCACCCGCCTAGAGACGCACATTACTAACACATCCCTTAAAGGTGCAGTATGTAGTATTTATGAGGATACATTGCAGTGGCGGCTGGTCAATAGAGGGCGCTGGGGCGCCGCCCCCATCAAAATTCCAGAAATATACATGTATACAAAAATGATATAAAAATGAAATAAAAATAAAATAGTTTACTCATACGATGTGCCGGCTGTTAGTAAGAGCCTCAGCATTTAATAAAAACTGGCTTTGATCGGTTAACTATTTTATATGTTCTTCAATATGTTTCATGCGGTTTCATGGGTGAGGGACGCCGGACAAATGGACGTCTATCTGAGTACAAAAATATACGGGCAGCATGTGACCTGAAGCTGGTCTCTATTTGGTTTCTAAAAGATCCTCCTCCGGACGCAGGTCGCTGGGTCCCTGGCGAATCAGAATTGGATGCGTGTTATTTTATCCAATCTGATTGGTTCTCATCACCTGTCATTCAACTTTACGCTCTTGGCCACTAAAGTGAAAGTGCGCGGGCGACATCGTCACTCCGACTCCGCCAAAACCTTGTTAGGATGATCACTTTCGTAGAGATGGCAGCAGTTAAACCAAATTCTTTCACAACGCGTTCGTTGGAAGAAAAAATAGGATAAAGGATCCCGAACCGGACCAACGCGATTTACAAATCCAGCAGCAGGCCAGTGACAGAGGATGAAACTGCACTCGGCGCTTCACACGCTTGTTATGAGAAACGTAGGTGGCTGGCTGGATGTGATGTTAGCAATGCCCTTTATTGCTTTCCCTGTCTTTTATTTCAAAGTGTCGGTACTGAAGTTTTGTGGACAACAACAGGGGTAAGAGACCTCAAATATCTAACTGAAATATGCAAACGTCATGGCACTACTGAGATGACTGACTTTAATCAGAGAGTCATTGAGAAATGTGCTGGCCAGAAAGAAAGGAGAGCAAAATTTATGTTCAAGTAGTCAACATGCTAGTCTGTTGTTGCTCTTTTCTTTTGTTTTTCCTTTCCTCATTCAATTATATGTGGGAAATGAATGTGTAAAAAGATAAAAGTGAAGACACTGTTTTCTCTTTAATGCTTGAATTTAGTCAACATGCATCTTGATGAGGTGGTGGTGGTCCAGTGGGTTAAACCACTGAACTGATATGCAGAAGGTTGCTGGTTCGATCCCAGCGGTCACCACCAGTGTCCTTGAGCAAGGCACTTTACTCCACGTTGCTCCAGGGGGATTGTCCCTGTAATAAGTGCACTGTAAGTCGCTTTGGATAAAAGCGTCTGCCAAATGCATAAATGTTGATACTGCCCACCAAACCCCCCACCCCCAAAAAAACGCCCGCCACCCCCAAATTAATTATCACCAGCCGCCACTGATCTATTGAAAGAAATGCAATATAACATACATAACTATGATTTCAATGGTGTATGAAGACCTTACATAATGAATCATTATGTTTTTATTACCTTAGAATGAGCCATTTCTATCTTCATACACCGCAGGTCCCATTACAACGAAGTCTCCATTTTGCGCCGCCTTGTTTCTACAGTAGCCCAAAACGGACAAACCTCTCTACAGAGCGCTAGTCACTCTCTGCTCTCTCCGTCGACAAAATTTTTGTCCTGCGTCGGCCCCTGTAGCTTCTCTATGAGCTTCGAAAGGGAGGGGTGAGCGGTGATGATTAAAATTCACAACCTCACCTCTAGATGCCGCTAAAATTTAACCACTGCACCTTTAAATAACACAAAAAATACTGCTCTATTGACTTTAGACCAGGTTTTTGTTGGTCAATGGCGCAGTCGTTTTTTATTTGCCTCAAAATAGCAACCCGCCAACAACGTGCCTGAATCCTCGTCTTCAGCTCAGCACGCCCATGGGCGAACAGAAGTGCATTTGCTATTTAAACGTGGCGCTGGACGTGAAAATGGTAACTGCGTCGGGCTGAAACTAGCAAAAAACACTTGCGTCACGCCTGGCGTTTCATTGCGCCGGGTGTGTGATAGGGCCCATGGTGTTTTTTGTCCTTTTTGGAGCTTGAGAGAGAAAAAAAGCTATGTGAAGATTAAAAAATATATATTTTGTGTTCCATTGAAAAATGAACAGTATACAGGTTTGCAACAACATGAGGCTGAATAAATAATCACAAGATTTCTATTAATGGATGAATGATCCTTGTAGGAGCTTTAGAAAATGGCAATATTTCTTTCTGAACAAGTTCTTAAAACATTAGCAATTTCTTTTCAGCTTAAGCACAATTTATGACACTTTGTCCATGTTGAACTTGTTTCATCAGACGGCAGTGTTTAAAATGACACATACATGAACAATACTGCAAACATACGACTGCTTCGATTACAAACGCATCCTGTTCATCCTGAGATCATTCCAGAAAGGCATTGCACTAATACACGCCAAGGAAGGAAGAGACGATGATTTATATTTTTATGCCCTTTTGGGAGTAAGACCCCTGGTCTCCCTTCACCAGCTGAGTGTCTTCACTCCATGTCTTCATTCCTAGAATTGGATTAAAATAGCAATATACTCTGTGACACAAAATATGCAGTAAATGCCGCATTACAGGAAGTTACATCATCATTTCATCAACCAATGGGTGGGGTGATGTCATTTCTAACAGTGAATATTGGAAGATGCGTCTCTGTAGACTCGCAAACACGCAAAGAATCCAAATAGCACAGAGTAATAAAAATGATGAAATTTAAACAAAAACAACAACAGGAAGGAAATAAACCCAGTTCATCAATTAAAAAGTAGCTTTGTGATGACACAACACGGCAATTACAAGACTGAGAAGTCCATGTGTAAACTATGATACATAAATGGCAGACGCTCTAGGAAACCCCTTATAAAATGTATAAAACTTATATACAGTGACCCTAAAAAGTATTTGGACATATTTCTTTAAAGGATTAGTTCACTTTAAAATGAAAATGTCCTTATAATTTACTCACCCCGGTCTCATCCAAGACGTTCGTGTCTTTCTTTCTTCAGTCGAAAAGACATTTTTCAGGAAAAAATTCCAGGATTTTTCTTCACATAATGGACTTCAATGGCAACCCAATGGAATAGGGTCTTATCTAGCGAAACCATTGGTCATTTTCAAGAAACATTGTTTAACCTAAATTGCTCATCTGCGGATTACGTAAAGACGTTGGAAAGGTCACGCTAGACGTAGGCGGAAGTACCGCCCCAAGCGAACGTGCGAAGACTAATACAAACGGCCTTTACAAAAAAACCTCCATCTCCAACTTCAAAATCGCCCGACCTTTTTTTGCTAAAGGATGTTTGTATTAATCTTTGCACGTGTGCTTTGTAAACACGGGGGCGGTACTTCTGCCTACGTCTAGCGTGACTTTTCCGACGTGATGGCGCAATCCACAGCACGCCACAGAACAGTGCAAGATGAGCAATTTAGTTAAAATTGTTTTTTAGAAAATGGCCGATGGTTTTACTAGATAAGACCCTATTCCTCAGCTGGGATCGCGCAGAGCCTCTGAAGCCCTTCCTTTGAAACTGCATTGATATGGACCTTCAACATTTTGGTTGCCATTGAAGTCTTTTAAATGGAGAAAAATCCTGAAATGTTTTCATCAAAAAACGTAATTTCTTTTCGACTGAAGAAAGAAAGACATGAACATCTTGGATGAGATGGGGGTGAGTAAAATGTCAGGAAAATTTCATTTTGAAGTGAACTAATCCTTTAAAGGTCCCATGGCATGGATTTTTTTTATTATTTTATAATGTTTCCTGAGGTGTACTTATATTGTTAGTATGGTTTTTACATCAAAAAATGTCATAATTTAGAAATAAAAGGAATTTTTTTAATACTGATATTATCCCTCTGGCTTGAATGCTCTGTTTGAAGGGGCGTTTCTGCTGTGAGACTTCAGTGCAAACGCCCACTGTTGTGATTGGCTTACATCGTTGCATTTGGAATGAGTATTAGATTATGTGGCGGAGGGGGCGTGGTTTAGCGAGGTCTGCAAGCGCTGCCAGAGAGAGAGACGGGCTGCATGTGGACCAGAGAGAGACTGGATAAAGATTGCTGAGAAAGCTTTATTGTACCAAGTTGTTGAGAGCACTGTGAGCGCAAGTTTATTTTGTTTGTATCTGAGAGTCCTGAATAAACACGAGTCCCAGTCACGCCGACCCGGTCTTCTTCCTCCTTATTCTACGAACTTTGTAACATGTTTTTTAAGGTTTTTTTTTACCATTACAGCTGTCAGGATGATCAGTCATTGCAGTGATCTCGTCATTGCAACACGTTTTCTCTCACAAAATGCTTTCACCACAACTAGCAGCAAACACGACATCGACAGGAATACAGTAAAAGCTTTGTGCAGCATAACAGCGTCATTCATTATAACGGCAGTTTGGGCAAGTGTGCAGATATGACGGCATATAGGGGAGATTCCAGATCGGTTCATCTGAGCTCTCATTTTCTCAAAGGCAGAGCAGAACACCCAGAACTCGGTTTACACCTATCAAAATTTCAAGCTACTTGGGGACCATATACAGGCTAGGGGAACTCATATTAATGTTCAAAAACCATGGGACCTTTAATGTCAAACAAAATATCAAAGCATGCATCTGCAAACAAACACCTTAAAAAACAACAACCAATGTCTTCATTTTGAAGAGTTTAAACTTAAAACTACCAAACTTTGAAATGCTTTGCTTCAAAAGTGTACTTGTGCTATATTTATTTTAATTAATGTCACTTGATTTGACATTTTGATAGTTTGATATTTTGTTATGTAATGCAATGACATTCAGACATTTTTAAGCTTGGCTTAAAATGTCCAAATACTTTTTGGGGCCACTGTTTCTATACAGAATCACACGGGGGGTCATCATCAAATGAGCTTTGAAGGAACCGTAAGCAAGTACACAGCAAGCGTGACCACTGCTGTTTCTCCAGCCTCGTTTTTCATATTACCTGTCTATAATTCCTTTAATTTGGTTGTCTTTCTCCATCTGCTGCTGTCTCAGTCTCCTCTCGCTGTCATCCAGTCGGCTCTGATACTGCAGCAGGATTTTATTGGTCTGCTGCTCCTGAGTTAACAGCCTCCTCTCGTACTCCTCCAGCTTACGGTGTGACATCATCAGACGCTCCTTCAAAGAGTTGATCTCCTCCTCGTATTCACGCACCTGCGTCCAGACAAGAGATGAGGACAGTGGGCATGTTATCACAGCAGATGTTACCTTCAACCGGATGGTTTCGTTGAGACAGTAAGGTAATTAAGCTACTAATAGCCTTGGTGAGTGACTAACAAAAGTTGAAAACAATATGTACAAAAATTATGTATTAAAAAAAATATGAAATGAGATTTAATTATTAAAAAAATAAAGGTATTAAAAATGAAATGAGTAATTTCTAATAAACAAAATATTATCCATTAAATGGCTTTAATAAACTTTCAAAATATTATAAAAAATATTTGTAAAAATGTAAAAAAATAAATAAAGGATTAAAAAAATGTAAATTAAATAAAAAAAATTTAAGTAATAATGAAAGTATTAAAAATAACTGAATAATTTGTGAAAATTATAATTAACAAGATATTATTAATAAAATGGCTTTAATAAACTTTCAAAATATTAAAATCTACAATTTTTTAAAATATTAAATAAAAGTAATAATGAAAGTATTAAAAAATTAAAAGAGTAATTTGTGAAAAGTATAATTATCAAGATATTATTCATTAAATGGCTTTAATAAACTTTCAATATATTAAAATCTAAAAAAAATTAAATATTAAATAAAAGTAATAATGAAAGTATTAAAAAATTAAAAGAGTAATTTGTGAAAAGTATAATTATCAAGATATTATTCATTAAATGGCTTTAATAAACTTTCAAAATATGTTTAAAATCTAAAAAATGTAAAAGTATTAAATAAATGTAAAACAAATGAAATAACGAAAGTATTAAAAACATTAACTGAATAATTTGTGAAAATTATAATTAATTATTATTCATTAAATGGTTTACAATTATTATTAGACATGATATATGAGGACAGTGGGCATGCTATCCCAACAGAAGTTATAAAACGAAAGTAAAGTCGGGCGTACACTGTCATTCAAGCTCGCAGAACTTTTATTCTCTCGGGAGAAATCGTGGAAACTTGTATGGTCACGGCTCACATTGTGCGAGAGAAATTACGAGCCGAGCTGAGTACGTTACAACCACCTCCTGACCGCTCGATCATTTTTGAACGTGTTTGGTCAAAATGGGCCAACTCCCCAATTTTTTTAGTGTATAGGCTGTTCCCTATTGCCAAATCATACACAACCACCTCACATAGGTTAGATCTATGAATATTATTGCAACCCAACAGTGTGTGCATACACTGACACACACACACACACACACACACACACACACACACACACACACACACACACACACACACACACACACACACACACACACACACACACACACACACACACACACACACACACACACACACACACACACACACACACACACACACACACACACACACACACACACACACACACACACACACACACACACAAATACACTCTAGTTGTTTTTGTTGACAGTAACGGCTGTGCTGTTCTCTGCTTTTCAGCAAATCCTTTGCACACAAGTCTTTTTATTGTCTTTTTTTTCTATACGAAGCTATAACAACAATATTGAAAGCTCCAGTCTCCGCGCTTAGCGCGAACGCTCATGGGATTGCCGCTGGTACAATCGTGCCATGTACCAGCTGCTTTGACACAATTATCAGGTTAACTGATTAGTGTGTGCAAGGCCTCACGACCTCTCGAGTGTCCGAAATCGCAGTGTACGGCCACCTTGAGGTTAAAAGCTAGGAGTAGTGTCCAGCATTGGTGATTGAATAACTAAAAGTGATGATGCTATGGAAATGCTGGCCTCATTTACTTACTCTCATGCTGTTCCAAATCCTTTCTTTCTTCTACGGAAAAAAGGTAGATTTCTGAAGGATATCCAGGGCGGGATATTCTTAAATAATTCGTCTTTTGTGCGAATAAAGAAAGTCATGCAGTTTTAGAACGATATCAGGGTTAGAAAATAATAATTTTGTAGCTCAGCCATTTTCAAAACAGTGTGGTTTTTCCAGTAATGAGCAACTTTCAGATTTTGGCCAAAGTTCTGCAACTTATAAGGAAGCATGATTTTGCTTTCTACAGCTTTTCCGCAAGGAGCGTGTCATTCATGCATGAAAATGTTGCCTAGGTGGGCAACTACAGTCAATGCAAATGAACAAATTCTCCTTTCAAACCGCAAAAAGATGCTGATTCATAACTGATTTTAACGGCAGATTTTGAAGATGAAACTGTCCTTTAACTGGCACACTGAGAAACCGCGGAAAGAGGTTGAGTGTCACCTCTACGCGAACATCCAGACGGGGGAACAGAGGGTAAAGAGCAGCCAGGACGTACTGACTGAAAGCCCATGCTGCTCTCTCCTGTAGTCTGCTCGTTCTCATTTGATATTTAAATAATCCATAAATCAGGCACCATCTGCTGCCAAGGTGAAAGACATGATATGCATTTCCTTGACACTTGTCTTGGGACACTTGGTATGCATACAAGTTCTTTTGTAGAGTACAGAAGAGGAATCAAGTTCGGACCATGAACAAACTGATTCTGAAGTCATTCTAATTCAGAGCTCACAACAGCCTTCTAGCATGGCAATATCTGCTGGTTTAATTAAAACAAACCCAAAGCACATAGCTAATATAGCTGGTTGAGTAACAGAGAAACACACCCTGTCCAGACGCGACTCGTCCATGCTCTTGGAATACTCCTTCAGCTTAAATTCTTCTCTGTCGATGCGGGAACTCTCTATGTCAGCAGAAAGATGGGGCATGTTGGACACCCAGGCGACCGTTCGCTCAGAGGCTGGGGTCAGTGGGTTGAGAGTGGATGGAGATTGGGAAGAGCCCTGCGGAACAGAACAAGACCATCATGTAAGTATGGAAACAGGCATTTGGGTTGCAATATTTACACTACACAGTTTGGGGTTGGTAAGAGTTTGAATGTTTTTAAAAGTAGTATCCTATGCTCACCAAGGGTGCACTCGTTTGATCAAAAATACATTAAAAACAGTAATGCTATGAAATATTACATTTTTAAAAAAGGTTTTCTATTTGGAATATATTTCTGTGATGTAAAGCTGAATTTTCAGCATCATTACTCCAGTCTTCACATGTCACATGATCCTTCAGAAATCATTCTAACATGCCGATTTGCTGAAACATTTCTTATTATTACAAATGTTGGCAAAGTATTATTATCAATGTTGGAAATGTTGTTCGGCTTAACATTTATATGAAAACTGTGATACATTTTTTAAAGAATTCTAGTTTGATGTATAGAAAGTAAAGAAAAACAGCAATATCAATATTTTGTATAGCATTATAAAAGTCTTTACTGCCACTTTTGATCAATTTAATGCGTCCTTGCTTAGTAAAAGTATTAATTATTTTATTTTATTTTAAATTATTAAGTATGCTGGTTAATTGTATTATTCTATCTACAACCAATAAAAGTATAGTGCTTCAGTTCTGTTTAATACATTTTAGCATGTTTAAATCCATTTCACAGAATCTTTCTCTAAAATCTGCACATAAAGTGTGAAAAAGTTTTGTTTGTGATAAATATTCATAAATATTGCAAAATTTTAAATATTTACAAAAATGTACTAATTTGTACAACATTAAAAATATAATTAACAATATATTATCTGTTAAATAACATTTAAATATCAAATCTACTAAAAATTACTATTAAAATATTGTCAATTTGGTGGCTTTTATTTTTACTTTTTCAGGGTTCCACACTTTTCCCATGACTTTCCATCACAAATGACTGGAAAGGGATTTAAAAAAAAAAAATTATATAGATCACACACAAAAAATAAACATCTAGCTGAAGAAATACTAGACAAAATCATGGGAGTAGGAATGGTTTCTGATCCAAACACCTGTTTGCTCATGGTAGGCTTGAGCAGATGCTGTTGCTGGACCTGCTGCCGTTCCTGATGTGATTTCGATTGCTGTGTGGACTGCGGTGTTCCGCCCTGAGAGCCCTGGGATCCCTGGCTCTCCCTGGTGGAACTCTGCTGATGTGGCAGGCCAGGGGGGGTGCTGTCTTTGACAGACAGCTGCTGCCGGGGACCCTGCGGCCGGCCTCCGAAGCCGGCCTCCGGGGACTGGAGCAGGTTTCCGCTCTGCGGCCTGGTCTTTGCTGCAGGGGTGGCGGCGGCAGCAGAACTCACGGAAAGCTGATGTGAGGGTTGCGATTTCATGCGCTGTGTGGGAGGAGCCATGGAGCTTTGACGGACAGGCTGAACGGTGGTAGGAGGCGTGGCTAGTGATGAATGAGATGTGCCGGTCTGCGATGCCATGCCTGCCATCTGCTGCTGCTCCTGGTCATGAGAAACATGCTTAAATAACAACCTTCATTTCTGCCACTCATGTCTAAATCAATTTACTAAACAATGGATAATATGACAATATTTTACAGATTTTATGATTTTAGGGACAACAAGTGCCATTGGATGGATTGCATTCATCTCACAATGAAGGTATGAAGTCTTGTTTTGATTCTACATGTTTTCATTTGTATTTCCAACACAAATTACTAGGGATGCACATATATCAAAATTTTGGCCAATACCGAAAGCCGATAACCGATATATTTGCAGATAAATCTAAATTTAATATAATTTTAAGGAGCCTGATTACAAAAACAAAAGTCCCACTATTAAAAGCCATGTCCCAAACACACAATTATGATGTTCTCATTATAATTTTATGCAGTGTCTATATGACAGACTTGCGCTGCATGTTACACAACTGTATTTTCTGTTTTGAAGTGATTCCAATCATATTTCAAGCAATTCAAAACCATCACGGCGAACAGTGCGCATCTGAAGTGTCTCAGCTGAAGGAAATAATCCATTATTTATCAGCTTTAAAGGATTAGTTCACTTCAAAATGAATCTCATCCAAGATGTTCATGTCTTTCTTTCTTCAGTCAAAAAGAAATTAAGTTTTTTGAGGAAGACGTTCCAGGATTTTTCTCCCCATCGTAGACTTCCATGGCAACCAAAATGTTGAAGGTCCAAATCAATGCAGTTTCAAAGGGTTTTGAAGGGCTTCAGGGGCTTGAATTTTTCTTTACATTTATTTAATACTTTCAATTTTTTTTGTAGATTTAAAAAATATTTTGAAAGTTTATTAAAGCAATTTAATGGATAAATATCTTGTTAATTATAATTTTCACAAATTAATCTGTTCATTTTCTCACGATCTCAGCCGAGGAATAGGGTCTTATCTAGCGAAACGATCTGTCATTTAAAATAAATAAAATAATTTAAAAAATGTATATACTTTTTAAACTAAATTGCTCGTCTTACAAAAAACAAACAAATCTTGCGATGCTCTGCGGCGCGCCACGGATTACGTAATCACATTGGAAAGGTCACACTAGACGCAGCTGGAAGTACCGCCCCAAGCAAACGTGTGAAGACCAATACAAACGTACTCTACCAAACTTTCTTCGCACATACGGTACAGGGGTGGTCCTTCTGCCTACGTCTAGCGTGACCTTTCCGACGTGATTACATAATCCGTGGCACGCCGCAGAGCATCGCAAGATTTATTTAATTTTTTTTTTAAATGGCCAATCATTTTGCTAGATAAGACCCTATTCCTCGTCTGGGATCATGCAGAGCCTCTGAAGCCCTTCGAATCCCTTTGAAACTGCATTGATTTGGACCTTCAACCTGTTGGTTGCCATTGCGGTTCATTATTTGGAGAAAAATCCTGGAATGTTTTTCTTAAAAAATTTAATTTCTTTTCGACTGAAGAAAGAGAGATCTTGGATGAGATGGGGGGTGAATAAATTATCAGGAAATGTTCATTTTTAAGTGAACTAATCCTTTAAGATATCGGGCAAATTTTCTTATCGGGGCCGATACCGATATGGTGGCCAAAATATTGTGCATCCCTATAAATTACTACATTACTGTTGCTGAAGCAACAGAGACCGGATACTGATGCTAAACCCAAATGCATAATTTGTCAAAATTCGTAACATTTGTGGACAGTTGTCTATATAGTGAATGTAAACACAGGTAAACAAAGTGCCTTGATTGGAGTCTTGAGTTTTCTTCTAGGAACGAATACGTCACATTATTTCTCGTTTAAATAATTTTCACCAAAGGCATAGGCTAAAAAGGGGGACGAGGCCTGGTTGAGTTAGTTAGTAGTGTGCTGAAACTCGCAGTTATGATAAGGGGCGTGACATTTCCCAAACACGCTCAAAATGGTTGACCAACCACGACACAGTAGTCTGGGTGACCAATCATAGCACATTGCACTTTTCGGAAGGAGGGGCTTCATAGAGACAGGAGCTAAACAGAGCGTTACTGACAGACTGGGAAGAGAGGTGCTGCAACAATGTCAAATATGTGAAAAATAATGTGCTTTTAGAACATTCAAGCATGAAAACCTATTCTAATAGACCCAAAAAACCTAATCAACACTGTTATAGGGCATAATAGGCCCTTTTTCAGAACAAAATGACGGTCAAGAAAATACCTGCATGTGCATCGAGAGCTGGCGTCCCCTGAAGTCACTCTGGTTATGGCGGCTGTAGTCGTCGCTGTAGCTGTGGGAGTGAATAATGCTCGGCTGACCCAGATGAGGGCCAGGTCTGAGGGTGGAGAGGTCCTCGCTTCGGGAGAAACCACCATGGGCGAACTGTGGGATGTACGTCGGGTGAGAGGCGTCCGGCTCAGGGGCCAGCAGGAGAGGAGGAGGAGGTTGGGCTCGACTGTGCTGGTGGTGAAGCTGAGGCCCATCAGCAGCGAGGTGGAACAAAGGGTTCTGGAAGGAGAGGGGGTAGCGGAGGGCGGCGGCTTGTTGCTGCTGGGACAGCGAGTCGGTGGTGGTTCCCATCTGGCTCAACCTCAGACCCCCGGACATGCTGGAACCGCCGGATCCGGCCGACATACGTCCTCCGGCGCGCAGCTGACCTCCGAGGCCTCCTCCCAAGGCCGCAAGCCCACCGTAGCTGCCGAGGCCGGCAATCGAGGCCTGGGAAGAGTTGAGCATGTCCCCCATAGATTGCAGGTTAGAGACGCTGTTCATTCTTGAGTCCTGGAGGTCCATCATAGAAATGTTTTCATTAACACCTAGAACCTACGGGCGAGAGCGCTGCAGCTACCTGCCGGGCGCAGCAGTTGTGGGCGGTTTATGCATGTGGCTTGACTGCATGTGAGTACACAGTGTATTAACTTGAGGGTTAAAAGGAATAATTCACCCAAAAATCAAATTTCTGTCATTATTTACTCGCTGTCATATGCTGTTACTTTTTCAGTGGAACGTAAATACATCATTTTTATGCAGCTCTCTTTCATACAGTTTGTCAAATAAAATAATAACATAAAAAACAAAAGCCAGGTTGTCCAGGCAAGATAAATTATATTGAATTATTTAACTATTATATTCAAATAATAGTAATAAATAAGTAGCATTTGCTAAGGGAATAATGAATTACTGAATTAAAAATGGACATTAAAAGCACCATCATTTTAATATGGTTCATTTAAATGTGTCATTGTTATACTGTTGAATGATTGTGTAAAAGAAAATCATTCTTAGCTTAGTGTTTATAGTCTATACAGAGGTAAGTTTTTTGAGGTTATATTTACAGCATCTTCAAAAAATTCTGTAATAAATAATAATATAAAGAACAGAAGCCAAGCTGTCCTGGTAATGAAAAATTATATTTAATTATTAAAATATAATAATATTCTATACAATATCATATTTAAATAATGGTAAATCATATAATATTATATAATACATGCAATATAACAATAAATAATTACCATCAGCTTTTATAGGAGAAATATTTAATTTTACAAAATGTAAAACTTTTGTAAGAATTTTTTTTTTGTAGAATGACACATACTATATTCTGAGACTTAATATTTTGAAGCCAAAGTACAGATGAAATGGATGACAAAAGTCAAATGAACTAAAAATGGCATTGGCTGCATCTGAAATCACATACTTCCTTACTACATAGTAGGCGAAAAACAGTATGTAACAAAAGAAGTATGTCCGAATTCACAGTACTCATACAAGAGTAGACAAAAAGTCCCCGGATGACCTACTTCTTCTGGCGAGATTTTGCACAAGATGGACACTTTACTATCCCATGAGGCCACGGGAGAGGATGTGTAAATGGCAGTGAAGTGACATAACTGACGCTGGTAGGTCACATGATAATGACAACATGGCGAATGTAGTGCGTCCAGATTACATTCATACTATATAGAACATATTTGTAGCAGTCATGAAGCAATTATTCCAAATAAGTACCCATTCAAGAGAGTACGTGATTTCGGACGCAGCCATAAGCTTGGTTTATACTCGCGAAGGTGCGCACTGCTAAAATGACATCATCGCGGAGTGTGCGGTAGTGCGTGTTGAGTGCGAACCCCATTTCGCGTGGCAGTGTGTAGCGCATTTTTTTGTAACTTTCCGCACTGCTCTGCATCCGAAGATGCACGAGTTCTAGCCGAGCATGACGTCTCATCACACCGGCACCCAGTTTGCAGTTTGTTAGGTACAAATTAGTTCCTTATATTTACAAAACTAGCCTACAAAAGCAGAAATAAGACCTTTTATTGAAAATAAAGATCCATGTTTAATTTAAAAAAATTCACGAAACTAAATGAAAGTGTTTAGTGAAACTAGGAAATATTTAAGAGATTGTTAATTTAGTTGTATAAATGTGTACATTTTGATCTAACGTCACAAGAAATAATATCAAGGTTTACTGAGTTTTACACAATTCTTTTGTAGTAGTTTTTGGTGAAGTGTACTAAAATAATTATCGTCACCTGTGTAGACTGTAAAAAAATATGGACGTAGTGTCTGTGACATCACCGATAAGATTCTGAAGAGCCTTTTTGAAGCGTAAAGTAGGGCCGAGCTGGCCGTTGCCATCTTGTCAGCGCGTCATCTCGCGTCACTCCCGGATAATAGAAAATGGGCAAAGAGGCGGGACGTGAGTGGAGCTGAGGTGATGCGATGACTAACAGACAGCAGATAAATGGCTATCCACCTGTCACTCAAAGTGGCCACGCCCTTAATTATGCAGGACTTTAAAGCTTTATATAATGTAAACGAATGAGTTATAAAAAAATTCAGCCCCCTCACACCATATAGACCAAAACCACAATTTGTACCAGGCTGTAAACATGTTTTTTTCTGCTGTAAAGTTGGGAATTTTAACATGGAGCTCAATGAGATTCTGCTCCCTTCCGGAGCCTGTCCCTAGTGGCCAGTCGATGAATTGCAGTTTAAGTCACTTCCGTATTGGCTTCAAGAGAAACTGCGGGAGGTTGCCGCCTGGTGTACATTCATCTACTTCTTTTCACCGCTGTTTCCTGATGGTTTATAGAACAATTACTCCGAGTCACCCTCTGTCGTTTCAAAGAATAGTACATCGGCGAGCGCGTCAGGTATAAACACCTCGTCCGTTTGGAAGCCAGGCGAAAGTATAAACAAGGCTATAGTGTGTCATTCTGAGGCTAATCATGACATGGCAGGTGCCATTTGTGCCGTATTAAATGTTTTTATTAATTAAATTAAATTTCTCTCTCTCTCTCTCTCTCTCAAAAAAAAAAAAAAAACCTATGGCATGTGTTCATAAGACCTGAAATATAGTTCACAAACAATAATATTTTTAAATTATTTTGTAAACATAATTATTTTAAATTCTAAAAAAATCAGGATACAATAATCACAAAAAAATCATTTTTGGGTGAAATATTAATGTTTGTATGTCAGGACCCTGAATCCCAAATGGTGATGGAAGATTAATGTAAAGAATCTCTTTATGTATTGACTGCACCCACATCATCTTGTAGCCCTCTTTCCATGCTTGGGTGGTATTTGACCATGCAGTATGCAGGTCAGTGGTGCTTCCTTCTCCGACAGGAACAAAGCCAACCCTCAGAAAAGCTGGTGAAACGTGTGCTAGGGAGTGAGCTGTTATTCAAATGAGAATTTGGACCAGACAGCACTGACCATTGAAAGAATTCTAAATGAAAGGGGCAATTATTTAATCAGAACCCCCCACCCTATCAGAACCACTGTCGTTTGGGACTTACCTTTGGGTCTGGATCAGTAATATCGGAACTGCTAGTACAGTACGCTGGACTAGAGCGGGCCAACGGGGGACGGGCAACATAGAAAACGTCTTTAGATGAGGCTCGGTGAGGATGATCGCGATCCACAAAACCCCCCATTCCAGCTCGGGATGGAGGGGCTCCGCCACTGGACATGGCAGACGTTGGAGAGGGCAGGCGAGTGATCTCGATTGAACTGTATGAGATATAAGAAAGTTAACATGGAAAAAAGTATCCTCACTCATTTTCTCCAGAAGCAATATTCCATAAGACATTCACTTAAGCTCAGGGTTACACTTTATTTTCGATGGTCCACTTTAGACATTCAAATAACTATAAGTAGCTTTGCAACTACATGTCAACTAACTCTCATTTGAGTATTAGTAGACTGGTAGGTTAAGGTTAGGTGTTTGTTTTCGGGTTAGTAGCACAAGTTGACATGTAGTTGCTTGCAAAGTTACTTATACTTAGTAGAATGTCTGTTGGGGAGCATTAAAATAAAGAGTTTCCAAACTCAGTTACAAAACCTAGCAAGCCATACGATGTGATATTTGATTTTTATTAATAAATAAATAAACTTTGATACTGTATTATTTTATTATCATTGATATACTATTATAGTTTTTGGTTAATATTTTAATAGATTAGATTTTTATAAATGCCGTTTTAACTGTGATGGTAATTTTGTCATTTTTTTTGTTTGTTGATATAGTTTTTATTCAATTTTATTTATTAGTTTTAAGTTAGGTAAACTAAAATAATCTAAAATAAAATAAATATATACACATTAATACATATTTATTTATTTACTTACTTTCTTGTAGGTGGCTTTGCGTCCCCCAAATGTGATGATCCCCTTTTAAGGGACCCCTTAATTTTATTATATTTTATAATATCTATACATTTTATTTTAAATGGGGTTCATGCTGTTTGAAAAATATTTTATATAAAATATAATACATGTGTGATATTATAAAGACAATATTTTGTTTCCTAAAATAAATTATTGTCTTTTATATACGCTGAACAAAATTATACACGCAACACTTTTGTTTTTGCCCACATTTTTCATGAGCTGAAGCTTTCTATTGTATGTACACATGTGGCCAGCCTAACAGTAATCATGCTGTCTAATCAGCATCTTTTTTTACTGACTTTTTTACCACTCGCTGCTCGCATCAAGTTCAAGGTGCTTACGCTCACTTGCAGATCCAACATGAGCTCCGCTCCTGCGTACTTTGACTCGCTCCTACAAGTCTACACCCCCACCAGAAGCCTTCGTTCAGCTAAGGAGCAACGGCTTGTGGTACCATCACAGAGAGTTAGAAAATCCCTCTCCAGAACATTTACATTCACCGTTCCCTGCTGGTGGAACGATCTTCCCACCTCCATCCAAATTGCAGAATCACTGACAACATTCAAACGACAGCTGAAAACTCACCTCTTCCGCGAGCACTTAACCTTATCTTAAAAAAAAAAAAAACAGCCATGTTGGCCAATCAGAAGCCTGGAAATTTTTTGTATTGCCGGTTCCGGTTCTGACGCAACAAGCCAAAATCTCTGGTTTAACTGTCCACACGACACACGACACCACTGCAA
Source organism: Romanogobio albipinnatus (assembly GCA_023566225.1). Classification (NCBI taxonomy): domain Eukaryota; kingdom Metazoa; phylum Chordata; class Actinopteri; order Cypriniformes; family Gobionidae; genus Romanogobio; species Romanogobio albipinnatus. Next base: position 44,413,769 of record CM042252.1, on the reverse strand, counting down.
CCGGAGTTTCTAAAAATGTTCACTCTGGCAGGAGTTTTCAAAAAAGTTCAAAAAAGGTATTAGTGTCCAGATACTGCAAATGCGTGTGGACGAACAGCCAAACCGCATAGAAAAATATGCAGTTTAGAAAACACCCGTGTTCGTGTGGACAGGGCCTTAGACATATTTGTGAGCAATATTTGAGAGAAATAGGCCTTTTGTGTACATAGAAAAAGTCTTAAATCTTTGAGTTCAGCTCATGCAAAATGGGGGCAAAAACAAAAAGAATTGCGTTTATAATTTTGTTCAGTGTAGTTATTGTACTAAAACAGAAAAAAACGTACTAAAATACGTACAATTGAATAAAAAACCTTAAAAATAGAAAGCAGAATGAAGAAGTAAAGAAATTAAATTCTGTAATTATGTTTTTAATTATGCACTCGTTTGCATCTCCACTCCAGTTTGCAAACCCCTGGCTTAGATGCCTAAAAATATTGACTAAGTAGGCAGACTAACTAAGTTTTAGACTCCAAGGTGCTACAGAAGTGACACAAATATACACAAATATATAAAGACACCAGACACTACCTGTTGAGGTCTCTCATCATGAGGTTCTGGAACTCAGACGAGACACCCCTGTTGAAGCTGGGCCTGGAGAGCAGCCTATCTGTCTGTCTCTCTGGAGGCTGTCTGTCTGTCTGATGACTGGGCTGTCTCTGGAGGTGCGGGTTACGGAGGGCCATGCTGATGTCATTTAGAAGGCGGGGCAATGGTCCGAGTTTGATGATAGCATCCTTTGGCACAATATACACAGATAGAGAACAGGAGACCAACCTGATGACCGATCACAAACGCAAGTAGACAATCACGATCATCTTCATCTAGATTATCAAACAGCATCTACCTTGCTTAGTTGTGCCATGACTTCCCACAGAAGACTGTGCAGGATCGAGAGCTCCCTTCCCAAATCGATGTAGCCCTCAAAAGCAACTGCGTTGCTCACGGTATCGAGATTGGAGATCTCGTAGAGGAATTGCTGCATGGAGCCCCACTCCATCTCTAAAAACTCATTCATAAAGCACATGTACTCCTCCTTACTGCCAAACCTGTAATACAGTGAAGAATTTTTAAGGACATATGGCTGATATGGTCAGTAGGAGCATTGAATGTTGCGTCAATGATAAAGATGATAATGCTCATCATCATCAGTAACAGCTGTACAGTTTGTTACAGCTCAATGGCTAATGATCTGGGCTGACAGCCCAAACGTCATAATACATCCCATAATACTGGAGCACTAAAGAGATCCCTATCACTATTGTGTCCTTGAGCAAAGTTAAGTTAAAGGAACACTTAATTTTCCAACTCCCAGAGTTAAACGGTTGAGTTTTACCGTTTTCGAATCCTTTCAGCTGATCACCGGGTCTGGCGGTAGCACTTTTAGCATAGCTTAGCACAGATCATTGAATCATTGAATTGAAAAGGCCTACTAAGGAAAATGAAAAGTTGCGATTTTCTAGGCCGATATGGCTAGGAACTATACTCTCATTCAGCCGTACCATGGGTGCAGTGGCGCAATGATATTACGCAGCGCCTGATAATAGTCCCCAGCACACTCTCTGTGCAAGCAGGTTGTCACTTTGGTTATGTTGACGGAAGTTAGCCTATTTTCAGGCGCTGTGTAATATCATTGCGCCACTGCACCCATGGTACGGCATCAAAGTTCTTTGATTATTATGCAGGAATGAGAGTATAGTTCCTAGCCATATCGGCCTAGAAAATACACATCACAACATGTAAATAGGAAAATGTTGGAGTTATTTTGTGCTGCACCCATGGTATGGCGGAATGAGAGTTTAGTTCCTAGACATATTGGCCTAGAAAATCGCAAATTTTAATTTTCCGTTGGTCTTAGTACACGATGTAACTACAGAAGAGTCAAGTTTTAAATATGAAAAATATCGAAAATCTTTGGTCATTTTTGAGCGAGATGCTAACGGTCTAATCAGATTCAATGATCTATGCTAAGCTATGCTAAAAGTGCTACAGCCAGACCCAGAGATCGGCTGAATGGATTCAAAAACGGTAAAACTCAACTGTTTAACTCTAGGGGAATTGGAAAATTAGCCTATTTTCAAAAAAAGTGGAGTTTTCCTTTAAGATGACTGTCCCAGATCAATTATATCAAATGCTGATTTAAGCATCACAACATTATAAAGTACAGTATGAAAAATGGATATTAATTCAGAATATTTGCTAAATATTACATTATACAATGTTACTGAAGTCTTAGTGATTTTAAAGATTAATCAGACAAAGATAATCTAAATGTAAAAATTGAGAAAATGAAAATGCACAATTGAATTGATCAAATAAAATAAAGTATGATATGATATGGTCCCAATATATTAAGCATACTGAATCAGAATGGGGAAAATAAAAAAATAAAATAAAATAGTAAAGTAAATTAAAGAAAAGTAAAATAAAATAATAAAAAGTAAATTAAATTAAAGACAAATAAAATAAAATAAAAGTTTATAACCAATATGTTCCCATTATATCACACATCCCATATCAGAATGAGGAAAATTAAAAGAATGCACAAATTAAATTAAAATAATAAAATATGCATGCACAATTAAACATCTGATGTGGAAAAATAAAATAAAATATCCATTTATAACCAAAATTGTCCCAATATATCATCCATCTCGATTCAAAATGGTTTCCCTGCTGAAAAGACCAGCATGAATGCAAGTTACAGTACTCTGAGCATACAGCAAAAATGATGACATGGTAATAAAGCTAAAAGACCTTAAAGAAGTGTGTACTGACTTTGAGAAGTTTGCAAGGTTCTGCACAACTTTGGCTATGAGGGTGAGTGTACGTGAAGTCTGTTCATCGGGGTATTCCTGTGTGAGATTGAATAAGGATGGCGACATGACGGCTGGACACAGGAAGCGCAGGAAGAGGGAACCACTGATCAGTCGATCTGCAATGTCCTCTCTTCCTCTCTCAGCGCAGCGAACGCGCCAAGACGCAAAGACCTCTTTCAGTTCTCTTGGAAACGCACTGGGAAAAACAAACAATATGTATTATTTCCATGGTGTGATATCATGTTGTCACTGTCCCTTCATTTAAAAAATATTAAAATATATGAGCCTGGATAAATTGTATGATAATGTGCATAAACATACAATTTTCATTCTGCAATCTTAAGAAAGATTTTTAAGAAGACCTGCAATCATAACTATCATTAAAAAGCTGTTTTGCCACTTAAACTGTTTTAAGAGTCACGGTTGCAAAAATAACACCATTAAATTGATCATTTTAGGTGTCCTGTGTGGTGGGGTGCACATAATTATATATAATACATTTTTATCTAAAATTTACCCATTGAAATTTACAGTCACTGTGCATAAGAAGAATTTCACTTTCCATAGAAAAAAAGCAGTAAGGGGCCGTTTACACAGTATGCGTGCTTGCATCTGTCCCAGCTGTTTTTTATTATTATTTATTTATTTATTGCTATGTAAATGTGCTATAGTGATGCATTTGATTGCTGCAGTGCGTATTGCAGTTTTTTCAGCATCTTGTTGCATAAGCCAAGAGTTTTTAAAGGGATAGTTCACCCTAAAATGAGAATCAAGTCATCATTTACTCACCCTGGTGTTGTTCTAATGCCATATTCCCTTCTTTCTTTTCTGGAAAGAAGAGAATATGGAAGAAAAAGGAGAAATAAAAAAAAAACGTCCCGCTTACGCTCGTCCCTATAATGGCAGTGAATAGCGTGTTCTGGGGGTATACAATAGGTTTGGTTAAAAACAACCCGAAATTGAATGTATTATTTAACGAAGATCTTGACCTTGGCCGTTGGTCTTCTGTGTACGGTGTGAGTGTTCAAGAGACTCTATTAGTGCCACAGTTCACTTCGACTTGCCCAGAGAAAGCACACAAGTTGTGAGAAATCAAGACTTGAGGAAAACGTGACTTGAAATATCCATGTAGGCCTACTTCTCTGAGGTGAATATATCCGTTGTGTTCGTCGGAACAAGACGTTATCATATTCACATCTGTCAACTTTCATTCTGACTGTCATCAGACAAACGGAGTTCCGATCCGGAGATATTTAACTCAGGGAAGAAAGTACACAGATACTTTTTGGGGGATTTTAATAATAATAATAATAATTATTACGTTTTTCTGGGTACTCAAAGCGCTTTACATATGGAAGGGGGGAATCTCCTCATCCACCACCAATGTGGATAATGTGACAGCAGCCATATTGTGCCAGCTCGCCCACCACACACCAGCTCTTTGGAGGTGATGAAGCCAATCAGTATTCATAGTTTTCATGTGATGTCACACCCTTATAGGAACGCCCATCTGGAGGGCAAAACAAGGCTTTTCTTCACTGCCCGCCAGTCATTTTTACCAAGTTTGTAGTATGTACTAATTTAGTAAGACAGTGATATTAAAAGATCAAATTCAATATACACATCTGCCCCAATGGCTCTATGAGAGCGCGTTCCATTTTTCACCACAGATTTACATTGGAAATTTGTGGGTGCTGTAGAGCCAGGGAGGGTTCAGAGACTGACTGCCCTACTTAGGGCCAGATTTAGTAACAGCTTGCGCTAGCGCTAACCAGGGCCGGCCCGTAGCATAGGCGGAATAGGCAAATGCTAGGGGCGCCACTCATCCATAGGGGCACCAAAATGTATTACTGATACTATTTTATTCATATTAATTTGAAATATTACCAAATAAAGCCGAAAACACTTAACTAAGTCCCCCGCATCTTCCCGGTCCGCCTCATCAATCTCCCCCGCCGAGCTTGAATTGCGTCCGAAATATAACGCGTGATCAGTTTAACGTTGGGAATTTGTTGTGTCGCGTCGCCTTTCGCCGCATCTAATATAGACAGGATTGCTTTCATTTTTTTAGGGTGCTTGGCCGCTCGCTCCAGGTGTAGACACGGTGAAAGTTGCCTGATAATTTATGACGGATCATAAAAAACAGAAGCCCTCTGATGCAGGCAAGATAAAGGAAACACTGCACAAATACTCTTCTTATTTAGTATTTTGTCTTGTTTCTAGTCTAAATATCTAAAAATTCTTAAACCAAGATGCATTTACTACATAAGTAAAATTATATTTTTTCTTAAGTGAGTTTATGCTTAAAACAAGCTGAATTATCTGCCAATGGGGTGAGAAAAATAATCTTGTTTCTGATTGAAATCTTGTTTCTGTCCCAAACAGAAATAAGAAAATTTTTCTCACCCCATTTGGCAGATAATTGTGCTAGTTTTAAGCTAAAACTCACTTCATTTTGATTTTTCCCCCAGAAAACAAGTTAAAAATGATCTAATGTCATTTTACTAGTAAATACATCTTGATTTAAGCATTTTTTTATGTTTGGACAGGACACAAGAAAAAATTACTTAATAAGAAGAGCATTTTTTGCAGTGTAAAGACAGAGGTAAAGTGGTGTAATGAATGAACAGTTTATTTATTTGCATAGTAGTAAAATACTAATGTACGCTAATTAATTCCAGTTTTACCTTAAACTATATGCAAGCAGCTGTTCTGGGTTCTCCAGTGGCCACAGACAATGTATTTTGTCAAAAAGAATCATATCTGTTTTTTAAACGCATGTAATATCACTTTTTTAATAGCCTAATGTTCTTACTCTACAGTTGTGCAGTTTTAAGGGGACATATGGACATTTTAAAATGTATTTGCCGAAATTAGTAATGATATTTATATACAGGTTTATTTAAAATAGCAACATTTTATGTAAATTTCACATTAAATATCTAAATTTCTCAGTTTAATTCATGGTGAAAACATGAATGTGCATATTAGTGGAAGTTTGCTGCCATCTACTGGAAAACAAACACTTTTGCTAGTTCTCAATAGTTTGTGCATGAATGCAAGATGTAATTACTTGTTATTTGTGTTTAGGCTGTAATGTGGCGTAGGTGCTATTTTTGTATAGTGTAACTATCATCAGCCTTTTAAAAAAAATTAAATAATAATAATATCATGAACATAATGATGGGGTAGAATGGACTGGACATCATATAAAACAATAAAAATTAAAAAACATCAATGCATTAAAAAATAAAACAGTACCAGTGTTTCCGCAACTTAGACTGAAAACATGTAGTGCTAAACCTTGATACAAAGGGCACCAAGTAAAATCTTGCCTAGGGCAGCAAATTGGTCAGGGCCGGCCCTGGCGCTAACCCTATAAATTAGCGCTGAAAAGGCATGGATGTTTATTTTCGCGGCTGACCTTATTACATATGCATTTTTAGGAGTTTCCCATTCAGACGCAAAATTCATGGGAGGAGAGTATTTAAATGAATCACATGAAGTGAGTTACAAAGGATTGAGCTCTTCAATTTACTGGTGTTTGTGGCTTTATTTACCGCCCCCCAAAAAGCATGTCTTAAATCAGACGCTAACAGGTAGATTGTCTGGGTCTGTTGTCTGTATTCTTTCATTTGTGTGTCGACAGTAGATTACGCTCTGAACTGTCCACTCCCATCGGCAGTTTTCTGGAATTGCGCTCTCACAGTAATTTGTCCTGTTTAGTAAATCTGGCCTTTGGTATAATGAATACATGCCTAAAATGTGCTGCATTTTAATATATCCTGCTCACTTTACGACTTAAAAGAGTCTAGAAAAATATTTGTTGCAGAATGCTGAACACATTTATAATGTATTATTAATTCTGTGTATATAGAGGTCTATGTTTGGATGAAAAGCCGCAGCTGCCCGAAATGATAAAGAGTGTATTCTGTTCAGGTTCTGAAAAGGTGAGAAAGGTTTGAAAGAGGTGAGAAAGCAAATCATCACAACAGACTGGCACAGGCCGGAGAGGAACCTGATTTACACATCAAGATCAGAGTGACCCCAGATATGCAGATCGGCTCTGACTTTGACGTCTACACAGAGCTCAAAAACAACACCATGGTCACAAGGTCTTGTCGGGTCATGTTTTACACCCAGGCAGTGTCCTACAATGGCAAACTTGGAGAAACCTGTGGACTGGGAGAGTTTACAGAGATGAACTTCTACTGAGGGTAAGACTGGTTCATTTAAGGTGCAGTATGTAATATTGACAGATAGCTGTTGAAATAAGTACTGCATTGTCCAAATCCACAATATTGGAGAGGGTTGTTTCCCCCTCCTCCTCAGATTCCAGATTGAGGACACGCAACAGGAATGAGTGCAATTGACAACGGAAGGCGACGAGTTGATTGATATGCCTCTGGTCATCTAGCTTTTTAGATCGTCTAGCTGGTATAATCTGCAATCTCTGACCTAGTTTGTCTGCTGGCTTCAATGGCTGTAATACGCTGTTTTACGCCAACTGGCAACCTGGAGTGTCAAAATACTATTGAGTAAATTGGCAGTGGGCAGGATCACACAGATCAAAACAAAAACAGACATTCCTACATGGAACGCACATTTTAAAGTAGAATAACTGCCAGTTAAATTAAGTTGTACGGGCAAACAGATGAAAATAGAATATAAATGCAATACAAGGATTCTCGTTAACTGTTTTTTTTTTCCATCGAAAACCATTGTATAGAAAACTCGCCTGTACAGTGGGGCAAAAAAGTATTTAGTCAGCCACCAATTGTGCAAGTTCTCCCACTTCAACTATGAGAGACAGAATGAGGAAAAAATCCAGAAAATCACATTGTCTGGTTTTTAAAAAATGTATTTGCAAATTATGGTAGAAAATAAGTATTTGGTCAATTACAAAAGTTCATCTCAATACTTATATACCCTTTGTTGGCAATGACAGAGGTCAAACGTTTTCTGTGTGTCTCCACAAGTTTTTTACACACTGTTGCTGGTAGTTTGGCCCTTTCCTCCATGCAGATCTCCTCTAGAGCAGTGATGTTTTGGGGCTGTCGCTGGGCAACACAGATTTTCAACTCCCTCCAAAGATTTTCTATGGGGTTGAGATCTGGAGACTGGCTAGGCCACTCCAGGACCTTGAAATGCTTCTTACGAAGCCACTCCTTCGTTGCCCGGGCGGTGTGTTTGGGATCATTGTCATGCTGAAAGACCCAGCCACGTTTCATCTTCAATGCCCTTGCCGATGGAAGGAGGTTTTTACTCAAAATCTCACGATACATGGCCCCATTCATTCTTTCCTTTACACGGATCAGTCATCCTGGTCCCATTGCAGAAAAACAGCCCCAAAGCATGATCTTTCCACCCCCATGCTTCACAGTAGGTATGGTGTTCTTTGGATGCAACTTAGCATTCTTTCTCCTCCAAACACGACAAGTTGAGTTTTTACCAAAAAGTTCTATTTTGGTTTCATCTGGCTATATGACATTCTCCCAATCCTCTTCTGGATCATCCAAATGTTCTCTAGCAAACTTCAGACGGGCCCGGACATGTACTGGCTTAAGCAGGGGGGCACGTATGGCACTGCAGGATTTGAGTCCCTGGCGGCGTAGTGTGTTACTGATGGTAGCCTTTGTTACTTTGGTCCCAGCTCTCTGCAGGTCATTCACTAGGTCCCCCCGTGTGGTTCTGGGATTTTTGCTCACCGTTCTCGTGATCATATTGACCCCACGGAGTGAGATCTTGCGTAGAGCCCCAGATCGAGGGAGATTATCAGTGGTCTTGTATGTCTTCTATTGTCTAATAATTGCTCCCACAGTTGATTTCTTCACACTAAGCTGCTTACCTATTGCAGATTCAGTCTTCCCAGCCTGGTGCAGGTCTACAATTTTGTTTCTGGTGTCCTTTGACAGCTCTTTGGTCTTGGCCATAGTGGAGTTTGGAGTCTGACTGTTTGAGGTTGTGGACAGGTGTCTTTTATACTGATAACGAGTTCAAACAGGTGCCATTAATACAGGTAACGAGTGGAGGACAGAGGAGCCTCTTAAAGAAGAAGTTACAGGTCTGTGAGAGCCAGAAATCTTGCTTTTTTGTAGGTGACCAAATACTTATTTTCCACCATAATTTGCAAATAAATTCTTTCAAAATCAGACAATGTGATTTTCTGGATTTTCTCATTCTGTCTCTCATAGTTGAAGTGTACCTATGATGAAAATTACAGGCCTCTCTCATCTTTTTAAGTGGGAGAACTTGCACAATAGGTGGCTGACGAAATACTTTTTTGCCCCACTGTGGTAGGCATCATCAAAAAGGTGTAAAATGAATTTGATATTTAATATCACTGTTTTAGTACATTAAGGCACTTTAAAGGGTTAGTTCACTCAAAAATGAAAATAATGTCTTGAAAATGTATTACTCACCCTCATGCCGCTCCACACCCGTAAGACCTTAAGATATATTTGTTGAAATCCGATGGCTCAGTGAGGCCTGCATAACCAGCAATGACATTTCCTCTCTCAAGATTCATTGATTTACTAAAAACATAATTAAATCAGTCCATGTGAGTACAGTGGTGCAATATTAATATTATAAAGCGACGAGAATATTTTTGGTGCGCCAAAAACAAAATAACGACTTATATAGTAATGGCTGATATCAAAACCCTGCTTCATGAAGCTTCGGAGTGTTATGAATCAGCATGTTGAATCATGATTCGGATCGTGTGTCAAACCACCAAACTGCTGAAATCACATGACGTTGGCGCTCCGAACCGCTGATTCGATACGCTGATTCATGACGCTCTACGAAGCTTCATGAAGCAGTGTTTTGAAATCGGCCATCACTATATAAGTCGTTATTTAGTTTTTTTGGGCGCACCAAAAATATTCTTATCGCTTTATAATATTAATGTTGAACCACTGTACTCACATGAACTGATTTAAATATGTTTTTAGTTTTTAGTAATGGATCTTGAGTGAGGAAATGTCATTACTGGCTATGCAGGCCTCACTGAGCCTTCAGATTTCAACAAAAATATCTTCATTTGTGTTCCGAAGATGAACGGAGGTCTTACGGGTGTGGAACGGCATGAGGGTGAGTAATAAATGACATTATTTTCATTTTTGGGTGAACTAACCCTTTAAGGGTGGGTTGCACCAATAAGGATTAAGCATCTCCTTAGCCTGGCGTCGGTTCACCCACTGCCTATGCTGCTTGATCAGCCCTTTACTTTGAATGGTCTTTCTACATGGCAGTTTAAAAAGACAGTTGACATTTTACAAGTTTATTTCCTTTATCAACAAGAGTTACTATTGTCAGAGAGAGAGTTTCTGGTGGTCAATAAAAGAGGAAATTGAATATTTACATTGTTGCTGTTTAATTGGCAAATCCATCATGGCGGAGAAAATTAAGCATAGATGAAGGTTTTAATCACAGGTTAGAATTGTAATCCCTGATTTGTTAATCTGTGTTTAAAATTAAGTGGTGCAACAAATAAAGATCAACAAATCCTTGATTAGCGTTAAACTGATTAATTTAATCCTTATTGGTGCAACCCACCCTAGTGTTTTTCGTGTTAAGCGTTTTAGAATGTGAGATGGTGGTCCAGTGGGTTAAACCATGGAACTGATATGCAGAAGGTTGCTGGTTCGATCCCAGCGGTCACCACCAGTGTGTCCTTGAGCAAGGCCCTTTACTCCATGTTGCTCCAGGGGGATTGTCCCTGTAATAAGGGCACTGTAAGTCGCTTTGAATAAAAGCGTCTGCCAAATGCATAAATGTAAATGTAGAACATTCCGCTGTTTTTAGTGATTGAAAGACTGCAGCAGGTGCTGTATATGTATCTTGTTCACATATTTTTTTGTTTTTGAGATGGGGGTGATTAGGAGGCCATGATGATGGACAGAGGCCAATGTGCAAATTTGGCCAGGGTTTCACATCCTGGGATTTTTTATGACCACAGAGAGTCAGGACCTCCGTTTAGCCTCTCATACGAAGGACTGTGCTTGTTACAGTATAGTTCCCCATCACTACACTGGGGGATTGTGAGCCACACAGACCCCCTGCTGGCCTCACTAACACCTCTTCCAGCAGCAACCTAGTTTTTCCCAGGAGTTCTCCCATCCAGGTATTGTCCAGGCTCAACCCTGCTATTCACTGCTATTATATGGACAAGCACAAGCGGGATATTTTTTATTTATTTTACATTTCTCGTTTTGTGGTCTGAAAAAGAAAGAAAGGCGAACAACACCAGGATGAGTAAATGATGACTTGATTTACATTTTAGGGTGAACTATCCCTTTGTGATGGTGTGTCGATTTAAAACAGCTCAAAACTGTATGAACGGCCCATGAGAGGATAGCCCTATGTCAGCTTTGTAACTAACCAATGAGAGTTGACGATTTTACAGAGTGCAAGCTCACAGCACATCCGGAGGTTGGCTTGATGTTCGGGCAGTACAGAAGGTGGAGTTCTCATTGGGTCGACTTCACAGTTCTCTTCTGACTCATACAGCGCTCGGATAAAATCACCTAAAATTCAAATGAAACCCTTAATGTGTGAGCGCACAGCAACAGAAACAGTGTCAACTCTCAAAACAACTCTCACCTAAAACGTCTTTGAGGTACTTATGTCCAATGAGTTTGAGGTACTCTTCTATGGCTTTGGTGGCCAGGGTATTCTCTCTGAAGATAAGGTGCTCTCGGTCGATAAATCGGTCCACCTCACACATTGCCATGTCTGAAAGAAAATCCTTGTGCAGAGCAAAAGAAGAAACATTTGTAATCACTTTACAATAACCTTAAGTATAAAAATCAAAATAGAACCAAATAAGTGACTGATTTGGAGTGTCCTAAATAGACAGCAACTCTGTGTGCCAGTGTTGCTATTGTTAACTAAAACTAGTAAAAAACGTTTTCGGTAATTGAAATAAAGCTAAAATAAAATGAATGAAAAGATGAAAAACTTCTACTTCTACTAGAAATGTTGCCTTTGCAACTAACTGAAATAAAAAACATTTAATTTGAAGTACTAAAATGAAAAGTGAAATAAAAATTAAATATGTAAATGAAAGTTATATATTTAAAAAAAATAGAAAATATTATATAATAAAATATAATATATTATATTCTTAAAAGAAAAGAGAAAAGAAAAAGATATGACAACAGAATATAAAAAATATGTTAATTTAAAATATTAATAAATACTACAATGGTATATAAATACTAGTAAAATAAAACTGTGCCACACAAATAGCACTTCACACAGGAGAGTTAACTTTTTTCAAATAGTTATGTTAGCATACTAATGTAATGCATAAAAATACACAATATACACAAATATTAGGCAAAATACTATTAGAATCCCCCCCCCCCCCCCCAATAATTTTCAGAATTCAATGAAATAATATTAGCAGGTCCTGGATTTAAACATGGTAAGATTGGTTAAATGGAGCTGAAAGCATTTGATTGGTAGCTGAAAATAATTCTTCAAAAGTATATTTATAATCAACTGTAACAGAGGTTGTCACAGAGTATGCTATGGTAATTTAAAATATGACCAAAGTCTTTCCAGCTTTTGCGTCAGGAGCCTGCATTCAATGCCTTAAAATTCTATCTAGGTAGGCAGCTCACCAAGTTTTTGAACATACTTGCAAACATATATTATTCAAACAAAGTCCTACCTTGGCCTTCCCTGTGCTCTGCAGGATGTGCACCAGCGCACAGGCCACTTCCTCTTTGCTCTTGACACTCAGCAGTGGCTCCAGAACCGCGCACAGCGTTCGGTAGTTGTTGGTGACATACTCTGCAAACTCTTTATACAGCTCCATTGGCAGGATGCTCATGGTCTGAAAGCGTGACTTGAGCCGCAGGGAGGCGTTGATGATTTTACCCCCTCCCACACCGCCACCCTTGGCCAGGGCGCTGGGCTGAATGACGGGGTACCATTGCTCCACAAACTGACGACCAGTGATGCTGGAAATGGGGATGCTGACCAAGCCAAGGTACGTGCTCTTCTCCTGTTATGATGAAGGAAATGGACAAAATGATGATCAGTCACTTTAAAAAAGCAGGATGCACCCATTATTAGCTAATGGGAAGCTAATGAAAAGCTAGTATAATCTAGCTACAAAAATTGCAGCAACAGCAATGTTAGAATTGCTTGTCGGTTGCAGTTTTGCCAAAACAAGTGTTGCGTTTATAATTTTGTTCTCTGTGTGTGTGTGTGTGTGTGTGTGTGTGTGTGTGTGTGTGTGTGTGTGTGTGTGTGTATATATATATATATATATATATATATATATATATATATATAATGATAATATGAATGTTTGTGGATATTTAGTGTACTTGCTACCAAGCACCTCAAACAAAACTCTAAATATCTTTCTTAGATTTGATGTCACTAATCAAAATATTTGAATGTTAGTGTACTATTACAAATACACTAGCCTAGACAGTCCACCGTATGAACAAAAAGTCACAAAACTTAAGTCTTTAAGTATTCATTTTGAGGTCAGTCTTTTTGCAAAAGGACATGAGGTGGTCTTTTACCTTGCGTCTTTTTTTGTCCGTCTCTTTGTAAAGATGAAGGCGGAGGTTGCGGACAGCTGGCAGGTTGTTGAACTCAAAATGCTCACCCCAGAACACAGTATCGGTTCGGGGTTTGCTGGTGGTGCGGGCGTAAAGCATGTCATCCAAGCACAGTTCACAATAATAGCGCTTTTTGGGTGGGAGTTCACGGGCCTCGATGATCCACAGCTTCAGAACATTGTCGACGCGTCGACTGTTGTCCTGGGTGTGGGAAACACAGAATCATATTTGCATTATATAAACTATTGGCGATGGTGATGAGAGGGTTTGCAGAACTTTAAATATGCTGTCAAGCATGCGGACAGACAGGAGAGATTACAAGTTTGAGGGTGGCAGTGCTTTAGAAAGGATAATGATCTGAATTACTGTTAGTCTAACACCTACTGCATGTCTAAAGTGCTGGAGTAGTCATAGACAATGATGTTTCAGAGAAGGATGAGTCATTTAGACCCATCAAAATGGCCCTGGAACATTGGAACATGGGCACGTGAGCAACAGAACTGGACCACGGAGCAATGGAAGAAGGTGGCCTAGTCTGATGAATTAAAAAATTTTTTACATCACGTGGATGACCTGGTGCGTGTCCGTCGCTTACCTGGGGAACACATGGCACCAGCATGCTCTATGGGAAGAAGGCAAGCCGCTGGAGGCAGTGTGATGCTTTGGACAATGTTCTGCTGGGAAACCTTGGGTCCTGCCATCCATGTGGATGTTAATTTGACATGTACCACCTACCCAAGCATTGTTGTAGGAAACGGTATTCCCTGGTGGCTGAGGATCTTTCAGCAGGATGATGTGCAAAAACGGTTCAGGAATGGTGTGAGGTGCAGAACAACGAGTTTGAGGTGTTGATATGGCCTCCAAATGAGGCAATACAATCGAGCATCTGTGGGATGTGCTGAACAATCAAGTCAGATCCATGGAGGAGCCCATACCTCGACGGGTCAGGGCTGTTTTGGCAGCAGAAGGGGGACCAACACAATATTAGGATCTTGTGACCATATGGTCATAATGTTATGCCTGATTGGTGTATATAGCATGTTACTGAATGATTTCCATATTCGTATACCATTGTACTCCAATGTTCTTCAAAGATGGTTTTACATAACCACACTGACATAAAGCAATCAATCACAGTTCGTTCTGTTTTTACATGCTGTTTTACAAGCTGATAAACCTGGAATCCATGACATCAGCTATGCAGAAATACAAAATTAAAATAATGCCAATTCACTGTACCAAAAATACAGAGAAAAAATATGTGTGATCTGAATTTCTGCACATCCTAAAATAATACATTTTTCAGGTGGACTAGTAAAAACATCTAACTACTGGGGTTCCCCAGGGCTCAGTTCTTGGACCACTTCTCTTCTCCATCTACATGTCATCACTAGGATCTGTCATTCAGAAACATTTTTTACTCTTTCACTGCTATGCTGATGACACTCAACTCTACGTCTCATTTCAACCAGATGGTATCTGCTCGCATCACAACCTGCCTGACAGAGATTTCTTGTTGGATGAAGGACCACCACCTTCAACTCAACCTTGCGAAGACAGAACTGCTTATGGTCTCGGCCAACCCAACACTTCATCACAACTTCTCCATTCTGCTAAGTTCATCAACCATAGCTCCACCCAGGACAGCCAGGAAGCTTGGAGTTGTGGTCAGAGGTGGGTAGAGTAGCCAAAATCTGTACTCAAGTAAAAGTACAAGTACTTACGGAAATATTTACTCAAGTAAAAGTAAAAGTAACAATCGTAATATTTACTTGAGTAAGAGTAAAAAAGTATTCGATGAGAAAACTACTCAAGTAGTTAGTTACTAGTTACTTTCGGTCTGATTGATAAGAAGTGAAAACCCTGAATTTCAGACTACTTGGAGAGCTTTCACACACCACTCGGTAACACTTTACAATAAGGTTGTATTAGTTGACATTAGTTAATGTATTAGTTAACATGAACTAACCATGAACAACACCTCTGTTCAGCATTAGTTAATCTTTGTTAATGTTAGTTCATAAAAATACAGCTGTTCATGGTTTATTCATGTTAGTTCACAGTGCATTAATGCATTAGTAAATGTTTATAAGTGCAGTTCCTTATTAGTTCATGTTAACTAATGTAAGCTAATGAACCAATATATATATGTGTGTGTGTGTGTGTGTGTGTGTGTGTGTGTGTGTGTGTGTGTGTGTGTGTGTGTGTGTGTGTGTGTGTGTGTGTGTGTGTGTGTGTGTGTGTGTGTGTGTGTGTGATTAATGGTTAAACAGTGTAAATTAATGGTGTGCTGGGCTAACTAGAGCTCAAAACATACTTTGTTCTTATATTTTTATAAGTATATAGGCTATTCTTTAGGTAGGAATAAAATACATTACCGTTTTTATTTTTATGTATTTTCATTACTTCAGACAGGTGTCTGTCCGGATTTTTGTATAAATGCAAGCCGTCACATTAGGCTATTCAATTTGTTTCGTTTTGTGAAGTAAAGGATATAAATGTGCAGATGTGAACGTTTGTTGTGTACGTGTGTTGTTTGGAGGATTCAAACGATTTGTCATTGCTTGAAGAGCGCTTATGAGGAAAACACTCGGACAGTGTGTGAAATCGTATTACAATATGGGAAAATGTCCCATAGTTACCAAATGACCTTTAATAGTGTTCAAATATAGGCATCATTGTGACACTTACCGCTACATGTTCTTTTCAGGTGAAATTCTTGTATGCTGAGATGTCAGTTCGTTTTGGTGCACACAGCATTCATCGCATTATGAAACTATTCTTTTTGACATCTTGGAGTGAAAACAGACTGAACTTGAGGCCACGGGTGATCTGCCTCCCGTAGCTCAGACACATCTTCCTCTGCTTCGACCATCATCTTCCGACTAAACGCGCTAATTATAAGCGGGTGATGTGTAGCCACCTCTCGCGAAGCAGCCTCTCCAACGTTTCGCGAGACTTGTGAAAGTCATATTAACTTATTTTAAATTATATCATATAATTATTACCATTTGACAGTAGCGGAAGAACGCCACCGAATGTAACTAAGTAAAAGTACAGTTTTTTCACAAGAAATTTACTTGAGTAAGAGTAAAAGTACCCATCTTTAAATACTCTAAAAGTACAAGTTGCCCAAAACATTTACTCAAGTAAATGTAACGAAGTAAATGTAATTCATTACTACCCACCTCTGGTTGTGGTTGATGATTAGTTAAACTTCACAGACCAACTGCCCAGTCCTGCAGATTTGCCTTATACAACATTATGAGGATCAGGCCCTTCCTAACGGAGCATGTTAAACAAATTCTTGTCCAAGCTCTTGCTCTATCCAGACTGGACTATTGTAATGCTCTCTTGGCAGGCCTTCCAGCATGATCCAGAATGCTGCAGCAAGAGTGGTCTTTAACAAGCTGAAAAGAGTGTACGTCACACCTTTCCTCAATGCACTGGTTGCCAATTGCTGCTCGGATCAAATTCAAGGCACTGGTGTTTTCTTACAGAACGACCACTGGCTCTGAACCTACATACCTAAATTCGCTATTCCAGACCTATGTGCCCTCCAGAAGCTTGCATTCTGCAAGTGAACGGCGCCTTGTGTTGCCATCCCAAAGAGGCACACAATCACTTTCAAGGACCTTTACCTTGACTGTTCCAAGCTGGTGGAATGGCCTGCCCATCTCAATCCGAACTGCTGAGTCTTTTTTCAAGAAACTGCTGAAGATGCGTCTTTTTCGTTAACACTTGATCCATTAAAACAAACACTTACTATTCTATATCTATTAAAAAAAACAAAAAAAAAAACATTGATACATGTACTGTGCTAGACTAACTGGGACTAGTCACAGCACCACTTGCATATTGTTGGTTTGATTGCTTCTATTGCTGTTCTCATTTGTAGGTCGCGTTGGATAAAAGCGTCTGCTAAATGATTAAATGTAAAAGTAATAATTCCAGAAGTTATGTATTAATTCAGATTAGAGCTTTCAAGTTTTGTCGGTCAGTGAACAGACTGCGACTCCAGACTTCGGAAACTTCTTTAACCAATCAGCTAACAAACCAAACTAATGAACACCCTTGGTCTGTCCTCATTTATTGTAATATTGACAAAGCATCTGCTGCAAGACTGAGCGGGCTGATCATTTTTGGACGCCTGTGTCATGTTCTCCCCGATTCAGCCCAAACTCCTGCTGCCTGAACATCTGGACGAGTCAATCCACACTGCTCATTTCACCAAGACACTTTCCCTTCAAAAACCTCACAACAGACATAGCCAACATGAAAGATAATAGATGTCTGGAAGAGCATCCAGTATTCTGCATTGGCCTTCGGGATATATCCAAGCACACCAAATTAAAAAAGAAAGCATTTGTTACTTTATGTGGCAGAACAGCACATGGAAGCAGTTTGAAGTTCATTTGAGAATCCTACAAAATACCAGTAGAGGGGAAAATGAGTGTAAAGATGGAAATGACAGAAGAGGTTGTTACTGAAGTAGATTGGTGCAGTCATAGAAGAAGAGGAGAGAGAGCGTTTCTCTTTACTTTTTCTTCTTTACACTCACTTTGTTTGGTTTGACAGCTCTCTGTAGATTCTCTATCCATTTGTCTCGCTCCGCAGCCGACCGACAGGCAAAACACTTTGTTCCTGAAGCAGTTGTCACCTAAGGAAAGGAATAATGAGTTTCACCATTTCAACCATCAATGTAATTATAATAAGAAAATGCAACACAATTCCACAGGGCACTAGAGCTAATATAGTCATGCATTAAATGCTTTAAAGCGAAATGTGTGATTTCTATGCCACTATTGGCACCAAAAGGAATTGCAAAAATATCAGACAGACAGGATTATGTACCATTCAGAACTGAGAATGCCTTTTAAATTCTATTGCATTCCCTGCATTTGAAATTAATTTGATATCAGGCAGCAAACAGGATGCAGAATTGTTAGTTAGAACGATAGACAGACAGAACGACAGACAGACAAACGCTAGCATGTTTTAGCATGGTTTTAAAGATAGATATGCAATCAAATATAGACAGATATATGTTGCTACCATTTTTAGCATGGAGCTAGCTTGTTTTAACTTGTTTCTATACGTTTTTTTACATGCTGCTAGCATGTTTTAACACATTGCTAGCATGTTTTAGTATGGTTTTAAAGCCATGCAATCAGATAGATAGATAGATAGATAGATAGATAGATAGATAGACAGACAGACAGACAGACAGACAGACAGACAGACAGACAGACAGACAGAGAGATAGAGAGACAGACAGGCAGACAGACAGACAGACATTGCTATCATTTTTAGCATTGAGATAGCATGTTTTAGCTTGTTTCTATAAGTTGTTAACTTCTAGAAGTTGTTAACATGTTGCTAACATGTTTTAACCCATTGCTAGCACGTTTTAGCATGGTTTTAAAAATATGCAATCAAATATAGACAGATAGACTTTGCTACCATTTTTAGCATGTAGCTAGCTTGTTTTAACTTGTTTCTATAAGTTTTTTTTACATGCTGCTAACATGTTTTAACACATTGCTAACATGTTTTAGCATGGTTTTAAAGATATGCAATCAAATATAGACAGATACATGTTGCTACCATTTTTAGCATGGAGCTAGCATATTTTAGCTTGTTTCTATAAGTTGTTAACTTCTAGAAGTTGTTAACATGTTGCTAACATGTTTTAACACATTGCTAGCACGTTTTAGCATGGTTTTAAAGATATGCAATCAAATATAGACAGATAGACTTTGCTACCATTTTTAGCATGTAGCTAGCTTGTTTTAACTTGTTTCTATAAGTTTTTTACATGCTGCTAACATGTTTTAACACATTGCTAACATGTTTTAGCATGGTTTTAAAGATATGCAATCAAATATAGACAGATACATGTTGCTACCATTTTTAGCATGGAGCTAGCTTGTTTTAACTTGTTTCTATACGTTTTTTTACATTCTGCTAACATGTTTTAACACATTGCTAGCTTGTTTTAGTATGGTTTTAAAGCCATAGATAGATAGATAGATAGATAGATAGATAGATAGATAGATAGATAGATAGATAGATAGATAGATAGATAGATAGATAGATAGATAGATAGATAGATAGATAGATAGATAGAAGAAAATAGCTCCATCAGAACGTTTTTTAATAAATGCAGATTTTGTAAGGAGCATGCAACTTATGAGTCTGAGTGAAAGTGTTGGCTATAGATCACCTCAAAACAGTACTCCTGTCCCAGTATACTGGAGTGAACAGGCTTGATGACCGCATCTTCATCAAGTGTCAAATCCAAGGCCTCGGCTGCGCTGCTGGGAGACAGCAAAGACTCATGGGAGTGCGATTCTTTGAAGCTCTGCATCAGACGAGTCCTGTGAGGGAGCAATAACAGCATGTCTGAGAGAGAAGGCGCTCACAGGTTGCGCTTACATCACACACCTACATGACGAGGTCAGTATTTCATTTGATATTACAGAAGTCGGGTTTCTTTGGAAGTCTTTTATTTGTGATCTATGGACAACGACATCAGCCTCTGTCATCAATCGTGAGATAAATGAAGGTTTGAACACTTGGGGAGAATTCACTAAGAATGAATACTGTCGAACGCAATTTGCACATCATGATTTTCGAAAAATGCTGAAAGTGTGCTCAACTACACTGGTGCTGTTTGGAAGTTTGTGAACCCCTTGCAGAATCTGTGAAAATGTGAAATAAAAAAAAAGAGGGATCTTACAAATTGCGTGTTATTTTTTTATTTAGTACTGTCCTGAATAAGACATTTTAAATAAAAGATGTTTACATATATTACAACAGAAAACAAACATTCACTGATGCTCCCAAAGGAAACACAATGCATTAAGAGCCGGGGGGGGGGGGGGTGAAAACTTATTGAATATGAAGATCAAGGTAAATTGTACTTTATTTGTCTTCAAGGAAACATGTAAGTATCTTCTGTTTCTTCCGAAGGGCATTACTAAATGAAAATATATATATAATTAAACAAAGCAAGAAAAATTCTGTTCGAAAGTCCCCAACCTCCCGCTACCGGCTCTTAATGCATTGTGTTTCCTTCTAGAGCATCAGTGAATGTTTGAACCTTTTTTAATAATTGTGTTCGAGTCCCTCAGTTGTCCTCAGTGTGAAAAGATGGATCTCAAAATCATTCAAATATGCTAAAGATGCTGGAAAACTGAAGAATTTGCAGGACCTGGAGGATTTTTCTGAATGGTTGGGCAGTTTAACTGCTCAGGACAAACAACGGACTCATGAACAACCACCAAAAAACATAAAAACAGCCGTGGATCATTATTACTTGCAATAACAAACTTTCAAGCAGCCCTGTATGAATAATTCTACTTTGATTAATAAAACATTTTCACAATCATGACTTTTCAATAAAATTCTGTTTCCGCTTGCTTTCCGTAGTTCAACATTCAAAGCCTGACGTTCAAAATATATATATATTTTTTCAGAATACGGTACTAAAATCATCTAAAATTAGCCTAATTTACAAAAATGTGACTGTTTTTGCTGAAAAGAAGAAAAAAAACTTTCATTCTCAAGGTGGATTTGATTTTTGGTTAAACTGGATTGTGGGAAATTAGAAAAATAACATGAGCGAACGTGGCATTTAGTGTATAGTTTTGTTAATTTGCCCCTTAAAAGGTGCACTATGTAACTTTTCCGTCCGCTAGAGGTCGCCTATTCAAAACAAAGGCGTAGTTTGATGACGCCAAGTTTGAGTGCAGAATCTTGGTCTTCACCTCACAGCCGGTGGAAAAGAATCGGGATAGGACTCGGGCAGAAATCATGTTCATGGATGCGATTATTAATGTTACTGTAGTATGAAGCGGAGCAGGATAGAGTGTTGTGGAGCTGAGAAAGGCCGCTGGAGCGACTGTTAATAAGAAGAGTGGAACACAAGCCTAGCGAGCAGCAGGACTTTTATTATGCAAAATAAAATTGTAAACCGAGGGTAACGCAGATATGACGCAATTGACAGGCGACTCCCTCACACGTCTCAGTTCCTCAGTTAAAAGAGCAATTTTCTCACGATTTACAAATAGTTGGAAACATTTGGGATATTGTAAGTACTCAACTGAACAAAATATACAGTGAGGAAAATAAGTATTTGAACACCCTGCTATTTTGCAAGTTCTCCCACTTAGAAATCATGGAGGGGTCTGAAATTGTCATCGTAGGTGCATGTCCACTGTGAGAGACATAATCTATAAAAAAAATCCAGAAATCACAATGTATGATTTTTTTAACTATTTATTTGTATGATACAGCTGCAAATAAGTATTTGAACACCTGAGAAAATCAATGTTAATATTTGGTACAGTAGCCTTTGTTTGCAATTACAGAGGTCAAACATTTCCTGTAGTTTTTCACCAGGTTTGCACACACTGCAGGAGGGATTTTGGCCCACTCCTCCACACAGATCTTCTCTAGATCAGTCAGGTTTCTGGCCTGTCGCTGAGAAACACAGAGTTTGAGCTCCCTCCAAAGATTCTCTATTGGGTTTAGGTCTGGAGACTGGCTAGGCCACGCCAGAACCTTGATATGCTTCTTACAGAGCCACTCCTTGGTTATCCTGGCTGTGTGCTTCGGGTCATTGTCATGTTGGAAGACCCAGCCTCGACCCATCTTCAATGCTCTAACTGAGGGAAGGAGGTTGTTCCCCAAAATCTCGCAATACATGGCCTGGGTCATCCTCTCCTTAATACAGTGCAGTCGCCCTGTCCCATGTGCAGAAAAACACCCCCAAAGCATGATGCTACCACCCCCATGCTTCACAGTAGGGATGGTGTTCTTGGGATGGTACTCATCATTCTTCTTCCTCCAAACACGTTTAGTGGAATTATGACCAAAAAGTTCTATTTTGGTCTCATCTGACCACATGACTTTCTCCCATGACTCCTCTGGATCATCCAAATGGTCATTGGCAAACTTAAGACGGGCCTTGACATGTGCTGGTTTAAGCAGGGGAACCTTCCGTGCCATGCATGATTTCAAACCATGACGTCTTAGTGTATTACCAACAGTAACCTTGGAAATGGTGGTACCAGCTCTTTTCAGGTCATTGACCAGCTCCTCCCGTGTAGTTCTGGGCTGATTTCTTACCTTTCTTAGGATCATTGAGACCCCACGAGGTGAGATCTTGCATGGAGCCCCAGTCCGAGGGAGATTGACAGTCATCTTTAGCTTCTTCCATTTTCTAATGATTGCTCCAACAGTGGACCTTTTTTCACCAAGCTGCTTGGCAATTTCCCCGTAGCCCTTTCCAGCCTTGTGGAGGTGTACAATTTTGTCTCTAGTGTCTTTGGACAGCTCTTTGGTCTTGGCCATGTTAGTAGTTGGATTCTTACTGATTGTATGGGGTGGACAGGGGTCTTTATGCAGCTAACGACCTCAAACAGGTGCATCTAATTTAGGATAATAAATGGAGTGGAGGTGGACATTTTAAAGGCAGACTAACAGGTCTTTGAGGGTCAGAATTCTAGCTGATAGACAGGTGTTCAAATACTTATTTGCAGTTGTATCATAAAAATAAATAGTTAAAAAATCATATATTGTGATTTCTGGATTTTTTTTTAGATTATGTCTCTCACAGTGGACATGCACCTACGATGACAATTTCAGACCCCTCCATGATTTCCAAGTGGGAGAACTTGCAAAATAGCAGGGTGTTCAAATACTTATTTTCCTCACTGTATAACACTGGCCTAGTGGTTTTTGGATATTTTACAGAAAAAATGTTGAAAAAAGTGAAAAGGTTTACTTGCATACACGCTTCTAATCTGTTCTAATGAGCAGAAATACGAGCACATTTACACTGCACAAAAAAACCCTTATTTTAATGATAATAATAAACTTAAAATATCCTGTTATTATAAAAAAATAAACATACCCTTGATTCTTAATATTGTTCACACCAAGACACTTTTTAAAGCCTACCCGTTCAAAACCCTCAATGATAGCTAATAGAGATAATATTAATAATAACAATTTTAAATTTCAGATTTTTCAATAAAACTCTCTTCCCATCTATTTTCCATAGGTGGAAAGTTTTCAACATTACAAATGCCATTTTTTTTATTAAAAAAGTCCTAAAGAATCTAAAATTAAACTTTGATTTCAGTGCATTTTGCACTTGGTTAAACTGAATTGTATGGAAGCTTGTTTCTGTCACTGAATAAATAAATAAATAAAAAAGACGTTTTTTTCTCAGAATTGCATGATAAAAACTCGCAATTGAGAGGAAAAAAAGTCAGAAAGTTGAGATATAAACTTGCAATTGCAAGAAAAAAGCAAATATTTTCAAATTGTTTTATTCCGTGGCGGAAACAAGCTTCCATAGGATTGTGGGTAATCAGCGAATAGGAGGACAGTTTTTGCACTGAAATTACATTAGCAAACGTGGCGTTTAGTGTATAGTTAAAAGTGAAAAAGTCAAAAGGTTTACTTGCACACATTTATAATCATTCTCATCACAAATACGAGAGCATTTAGACTGCATAAGAACATACACCTTTACCCCACTGTACCTGCAAACGCCCACACACACTCACTCCGCAGTTTAGAGCCACAAACCCTTAAAAGAGCTGAAGAGAAGACTGACAAGCTTATCGAAAAGTACGATTATATATAACTATCAAGAGAAAAAGTATGATAAATTTCCCTACTAGTGATGTATCGCTTCTCCTGCGTCTTCTGAGAATCACTGTATATGTATACATTCAGCCTCACAGCGTTAAGTGCATACAGTGTGGGAGAGAGAGAGAGACCGAGCGAAAGAGATGGAAGGTATAAAAATAGACCCAAAGGAGTGAGTCAGAATGAAAGAAATGATAGAGCGAGTGGAGGAGGGAGGGAGAGAGAGAGAGAGAGAGAGAGAGAGAGAGAGAGAGAGAGAGAGGGAGACAGTGAGAGTAGTGAGACAGTGAGAGACTTCTCAGAGGAAATCAAAATGTTATGTAAACCTTGGGAATTGAAAGGAATAAGACAAAGACAGACAGACAGAATGAATGAAGGACTGAGATCCAGCAGTAACAAGAGGACAACAGGACAGAGATGAAAATGACAATTCTGTCAACGTTTACTCTTTACTCTTAGCTTTTGTCCATACAACAAAGGCATATAGTGACCAAGGGGCTGTCGAGCTTCAAAATAACATTAAAGCACCATAAAAGTATCATAAAAGTAGTCATCATGCATCTTGCACTATATATCATGTTGTTTAGACACTTGTAGCTCTCGAATCTTGCCAGGTTCGATGTCAATGGTGTCAAACATCTAACAGTGACGGAAAAAACAGTCCGGGACCAAAGCCAACCATTCACAAGCTACAGATTCAAACTATTGCCTGCGGCATTATGTAATTACATAATACATACATCACCTTTCAAAAGTCAATAATATTTTATTTGAAATAAATTCATATTTTTATTCAGCAAGGATGCATTAAATTGATCAAAAGTGACAGTAAAGACATGTATAATATTACAGAAGAAATAATGGTTTCATGGCTTTCACAAAAAATATCAAGCAGCACAACTGTTTTCAACATTGATAATAATAATAAGAAATGTTTCTTCAGCAGCAAATCATCATATTAGAATGATCATGTGACACTGAAGACTGGAGTAATGATGCTGAAAATTCAGCTTTGTCATCATAGGAATAAATTATATTTTAAAATATATTAAAAAGGAAACCAATAATAATGGTAATAATATTTCACATATCGTGTTTTTACTGTATTTTTGATCAATTAAATGCAGCCTTGATGAGTAAAAGAGACTTTAAATAGAGATGTATATATATATACTAAGGGGTCAAGCCCAACCATTGAAAAACAACCCCCCCACACCATAATCCCCCCTCCACCAAACTTTACACTTGGCACAATGCAGTGAGGCAAGTATCGTTCTCCTGGCAACCGCCAAACCCAGACTCGTCTATCAGATTACCAGACAGAGAAGCGTGATTGGTCACTCCAGAGAACACGTCTCCACTGCTCTGGAGTCCAGTGCTTTACACCACTGCATCCGACGCTTTGCATTTCTCTTGGTGAGATAAGGCTTGGATGCAGCTGCTCTGCCATAGAAACCCATTCCATGAAGCTCTCTATGCACTCTTCTTGAGCTAACCTGAAGGCCACACAAAGTTTGGCGGTCTGTAGCCATTAACTCTGCAGAAAGCTGGCGACTTCTGCGCACTGTGCGCCTCAGCATGCGCTGACCCCACTCTGTGATTTTACGTGGCCTACCCATAGACTGTAAAACATAGTCCGTGATGTCACCCATAGGTTTCTGAAGAGCGTTTCTGAAGCCTAAAGTGCGGCTGTTGCCATCTTGGCAGTGCGTCACTCCCAGATAACTGAAAATGTGCAAAGAGGTAGCTAACAGGTGGAGTGGGTGGAGCAAATAGACAGCAGACAAACGGCAATCCAGCTGTCACTCAAGTGGCCACGCCCTTAATTATGCAGAACTTTAAGGCTTAATATAATTTAAATGAATGAGTTAAAAAAAAAAATTCATGCAACCCCCTCACAGTTGTCATGAAGGGCAAAATTAGCCGTATAGACCAAAACCACAATTTGTACCAGGCTGTAAACATGTTTTTTTCTGCTGTAAAGTTGTGGATTTTAACATGGAGCTCAATGAGATTCTGCTCCCTTCTGGAGCCTGTCCCTAGCGGCCAGTCAATGAATTGCAGTTTAAGTCACTTCGGTATTGGCTTCAAGAGAAACGTTGCCGCTTGGGCCTACCACTTCGTGGCTGAGTTGCTGTTGTTCATAATTGCTTCCACTTTGTTATAATATCACTAACAGTTGACCGAAGAATATTTAGTAGTGAGGAAATGGACTTATTGCATAGGTGGGAACCTATCACGGTACCTCGCTTGAATTGAGCTCATGAGAGCGACCCATTCTTTCACAAATGTTTGTAGAAGCGTCCGCATGCCTAGCCTAGGTGCTAGATTTTATACACCTTTGTCCATGGAAGTGATTAGAACACCTGAATTCAATGATTTGGAGGGGTGTCCCAATACTTTTAGCATTTTTTAAAACATTCAATAGACAGTCCAAATACATTGTAAAATAAGTAAACATAAAGAATATTAAACATTAAAGTGATCAAAACAATTTTTCAATAAAAAATGTGTAACAGCAGGGTACAGGGTTGATTTTAATTTTCACTGTACATTTTGCTTAGGTTTGGCTTTTGAGCAGGTGAGGAGGTCAGGATCATTCCTGGTTTTCCAGTCAAGAAAAGAACTACTTGGACATTTCCAAAGACCCTCGTATTGGGTTTGGAATGACATGAGGAAGAGGAAAGTTGGACGAAGTGTCATTCACATCTACACAAACAAGCTTTTGGGACGCAGTCAGTCAAATTCAAAAGATAAGTGCGGTTGGTACACAAAAGTCCAGTGCATTATTGCTGGCATGTTGGATTTAAATCATGCTGACAATCAGTTCTATTTGAGATCAGGTGGACTATATCACAATAGCATCCCAAAATTAAACAGAGCAGAAGAAACGATGCCTTTCCATGAGACCACTGAAATCCAGCACCCCGCACTGTCACTCCAGCTGTTAGACTCCATTTGTGCGTCACACGACAATCCAGCTCACAAGGATTCCAGTTAAGGGCTGAATCAAACGATTATATGAAAGT
Source organism: Romanogobio albipinnatus (assembly GCA_023566225.1). Taxonomy (NCBI): domain Eukaryota; kingdom Metazoa; phylum Chordata; class Actinopteri; order Cypriniformes; family Gobionidae; genus Romanogobio; species Romanogobio albipinnatus. The sequence goes on along the minus strand of CM042252.1, from coordinate 44,386,628 downwards.
GGAGTTGTCTGTTTGAATTACTCAAAACGGCAGCATGGCCTTCATTTCAAAGCTATGGCACAGCTGAAACTTCCTCTATGAGAAGGAAACGTCACTGGAGCACTTCCCTGTCCAAACTGAGCAAGAACTTCAAAAACCACGACCTGCCTTTTTCTGGAAGAACACAGGCTGACCGTGGGTGAGCTTAGAGCTCGGAGCATGAATAAATTAATGAAAAAACCATTAAAAGAGCACCTCAGCACCTGTCTGGATGCTTGAAGAATAATAAGGAACCAGAGGACATTTCAGATTGAGAGATATTAAACTGAAGTGCAAACCGGTGTTTAATAGAGCAGTTCATTGAAAAATGATGATTTCCTGACCTCTATTTTATAACAATTTGATATTATTTTCATTCTTTTCTGAAACACAAAAGGACTCCTGCACTATATATACAGTGAGGAAAATAAGTATTCGAATACCCTGCTATTTTGCAAGTTCTCCCACTTGGAAATCATGGAGGGGTCTGAAATTGTCATCGTAGGTGCATGTCCACTGTGAGAGACATAATCAAAAAAAAAAAATCCAGAAATCACAATATATGATTTTTTTAACTATTTATTTGTATGATACAGCTGCAAATAAGTATTTGAACACAGCTAGAATTCTGACCCTCAAAGACCTGTTAGTCTGCCTTTAAAATGTCCACCTCTACTCCATTTATTATCCTAAATTAGATGCACCTGTTTGAGGTCGTTAGCTACATAAAGACATCTGTCCACCCCATACAATCAGTAAGAATCCAACTACTAACATGGCCAAGACCAAAGAGCTGTCCAAAGACACTAGAGACAAAATTGTACACCTCCACAAGGCTGGAAAGGGCTACGGGGAAATTGCCAAGCAGCTTGGTGAAAAAAGGTCCACTGTTGGAGCAATCATTAGAAAATGGAAGAAGCTAAAGATGACTGTCAATCTCCCTCAGACTGGGGCTCCATGCAAGATCTCACCTTGTGGGGTCTCAATGATCCTAAGAAAGGTGAGAAATCAGCCCAGAACTACACGGGAGGAGCTGGTCAATGACCTGAAAAGAGCTGGGACCACCGTTTCCAAGGTTACTGTTGGTAATACACTAAGACGTCATGGTTTGAAATCATGCATGGCACGGAAGTTTCCCCTGCTTAAACCAGCACATGTCAAGGCCCGTCTTAAGTTTGCCAATGACCATTTGGATGATCCAGAGGAGTCATGGGAGAAAGTCATGTGGTCAGATGAGACCAAAATAGAACTTTTTGGTCATAATTCCACTAAACATGTTTGGAGGATGAAGAATGATGAGTACCATTCCAAGAACACCATCTCTACTGTGAAGCATGGGGGTGGTAGCATCATGCTTTGGGGGTGTTTTTCTGCACATGGGACAGGGCGACTGAAGATAGGTCGAGGCTGGGTCTTCCAACATGACAATGACCCGAAGCACACAGCCAGGATAACCAAGGAGTGGCTCTGTAAGAAGCATATCAAGGTTCTGGCGTGGCCTAGCCAGTCTCCAGACCTAAACCCAATAGAGAATCTTTGGAGGGAGCTCAAACTCTGTGTTTCTCAGCGACAGGCCAGAAACCTGACTGATCTAGAGAAGATCTGTGTGGAGGAGTGGGCCAAAATCCCTCCTGCAGTGTGTGCAAACCTGGTGAAAAACTACAGGAAACGTTTGACCTCTGTAATTGCAAACAAAGGCTACTGTACCAAATATTAACATTGATTTTCTCAGGTGTTCAAATACTTATTTGCAGCTGTATCATACAAATAAATAGTTAAAAAAATTATTATTATGTCTCTCACAGTGGACATGCACCTACGATGACAATTTCAGACCCCTCCATGATTTCTAAGTGGGAGAACTTCAAATACTTATTTTCCTCACAATATATATATATATATATATATATATATGAATTATATATATATATATGAATTACTTAAATTTCAGATCAGGAATTATAGTGCACTAGTCATTTGATTGGTTTTTATGATGCTTTTATGGTGCGTTTTTGGATCACCGAACTACTGGAAAAGTGCAGCTTTGATCTCTTTTGTTGTTTCACAGAATTTTTTTTATAATATAAGACTGTTATGACTGTTATCCCTTTATGACTGTACAACACTCATTCACACCATAGAAGTTTTGAACTAAAATATCATGACACAGCACTGTTTCAGCATGCGTTTATGGGAGGAAGAGTTTGGACGGTACCGGTCCTGGTCGGCGCTGCGGAAACGAGGGAGGATCATGTGGCGGAAGCTGCTGGTTCGGTCCAGTTTGGGCTGACTCTTGGCCCGTTTAATGGACCCCTTCAGTCTTCTACTGAGGAAACTCTGAGAAAAAGAACAGACTCAGAATTAATATGCATGACAACAGACGACAAACCTAAGGAATGGATCATTTGGATTGCATATAATAGTGAAAACTTAATAATAGGCAATATTTGCTCACATAAAGAGTAAGGAGTAAAATGGAGTATGGTTTACAAATATGTATTAATAATAAGAAGAAATATTATTGAGCAGATGTAAAATTTTATATATATATATATATATATATATATATATATATATATATATATATATATATATATATATATATATATAATTTTACATCTGTATAGTATACATTTTTTTTAACATGTTTTATTTTTATATTTATTATTATAATAGTAAAAGGACAAAAATTTGTTGTTTATACAGTGTATAAATATTATTTATTTTATTATAATTAAAACTATATATTTATGATAATTATTATATATAATATGAATTATATTATAATAAATAATTATATTTATATATAAATAATGATATATTATATAACAAAATACTATATTTTTTTATTATTATATATATTATTATATTAAAAGGACACAATTGTTTATATATATATATTATATTATATTTTATTATTAATAATATAAATTATTATAACATTAATTAGATGAGCAGATGTAAAATTGTGGTGCAACTGACTGACATTATATTCCCTTGCTTGGGGCAAAACACTCTGGCAATGTTGCACTATCCACAGTCAACCAATAGTGGGAAGTGTTGCTTCATAAATATTTCCCGACGCCTACAGTAAGAACAGACTGGCAACAGCAGGCAAAAGGTTCACGCCACAGCAGAGTCAAAAAATCAAGTCAAATCTCACTGAGTATGTAATGTGTTCATAAGACGTGCAATCTAGATACAACCTGAAAAGACAACTCATCAACAGAAGAATGTTTAGACACAGCAGATGAAGCTGTGAAAGCTCATTTGCTCAGTGATAAATACAGTGTTTGCAAGGCAGCAGTGTATTGATATTCTTCAGACATTCTGGTTAGTGGTTTATTATGAACTACTAATACTTGGTATTCAATTTATGCAATTAATTCAGCACAAACTGCTCTACCAACTAAAACTTTTATTCAACATTTGTTTCATCCTCAGGTGTGCTATCTACTTTTTAGTTTTTGTACTTTATACTTACAAAGAAAAATCAGATTTTAAAATTTTCCATTTAGAATGTGGCATTTCATTCATGCAGACCCATAGCCTAAAACCTACCTAAAACCAGTAAGCAACCATATAGCAACTAGGGTTAGAAATGTTCTTTTATTAAAGGTGCAGAAAGCCATTTCTGAGAAAACTTGACATTTGAAATAAACCCCAAAAAACACACCCCTCGTTTCATTGCTCCGCCCCCCAAAATAACAAACACAATGCAAGAGTGGATGTCTCTATAGCGGAAGCGAGGCAAAATAATGCTTAAAGCGAAGATCACGCGCACACAACAAGGAAGAACAAAAAATGAATATACAGTACACAAGAGTATAGAGCTCTGGAGGTCACGTGACCCATTCTGTTTACGACGCCATTTTGTCAGGCAGGAACAGCCAGCGCTAGCATGAGTTTCAAAGCAACGGAGTTCACTGCGCACTTTAATTGAAAAGACAGGCTTGTACACAGCAAAACTTAATAGATTAAACATAACAGATCCCTATAATGCCCCCGGGGTGCTTTTCATGTGATACGGATAGCTTTCCTGTCAGGACACCTGTTGCACCAGCTGTGCGCAAGTTACAACTAGCCTAGTTTTGACGTAAATGGGCACTAAGTTACAACTTATGCACTCGTAAATATTTTTGCGTTGCACCATTAAACTTAGTTGAAGCCTAAATCTACGTATAAACAAAATATTTACGAAAGCCTACGATCAGGAGTAACATTAACAGATAGAATAGCAGGCAGAACTGCATCTACGCTCTTGTTTTACATGACAGACTTCAATTCTTTACACGTATATAATAATGCTGACATACAGGCCTACATGCGCTTACATTTTAAGAGAGAAAACATGTGAATAGATTAATGTTATATGTTAGCGGTTAACACAAACCCGTCCAAAACAGTGCGCCGCTGTGTCCATCTGTACGTGTTGTGCATGTCAAATAAAATCAGTCATAATCAATAAATGCCATTTCTTATTTTTTTGTTTCAGTATTAATTTATTGATCCTTAATTTAATTTCAAATAGCCTACCGTTTCTGAATGTTATTTATATATAAAAGCACGGTAACACTTCATTTTAGGGTTACATTCTCACTATTAACTAGTTGCTTATTAGCATGCATATTACTAGGATATTGGCTGCTTATTAGAACTTATAAAGCACATATTAATGCCTTATTCTGCATGAACTCATTCTACATCCATTAATCCTACCCAATACCTAAACTTAAACGCTACAAAAACTACCTTACTAACTATTAATAAGCAGTAAATTAGGAGTTTATTGAGACAAAAGTTGTAGTTATTAGTGAATATGTGTTCCCCATACTAAAGTGTTACCAAAAGCACTTATGTTATTCATGATTAAGTATCGTATTTAATGGGAACTTATTTTTATCATTAGTTACATGAGGCAAAAGTAGCTAAGAATGAAGAATAAACTGAAATTCACGGCATTTCAACAACATACTATGATAAAATGATTACCCCTTTGCTTCCCCCCGCCTGTTCTGGCATCCTGGTGCACAACAGCTGTCCATCATGTTGAAATAGTAAGATTTAAACAGTCTGGTTTTAAATTATTTTATAGATACCAATGCAACAACCGCTCTAGCGATCGCCTGCCAAAATGGCGGAGTTTAGGCTGTGTGACGTCAACCTCCGGAGCTCTATAGTCACCAGCAGCACAGCAGCTCCAGACAAACAATGACACTCAAAACTGTCCTGTTACTATAGCTAACATTAGCATCTGTTAAACATAGCAAAACCAATGTAACTCACGTACTGTATGGAGCAGAAACAATGCAAAACACAATGAGAAAACACATCCGTTTTCAGGCCTTCCCGCTTAGGTCTCTCCAGCGCTGGAAAGCTCTAATATTCAAATTTCTAATAATAACGCGTGTCCTAAAGCTCTTGCCTGATTATAACCCTTCTTTTTCCAGTGATATTCCTCTGACGTTTCTCTTCTGTAATGTCTCTCAGATATCTCTCTGCACTCTTTCTACAAATCTCCCTCTCGCTCACTCTCTCTCCTCGCCCATCATGAGTGGACACGCCTCCTATTGCTGATTGGCTCACTCTCCTCATCCATCATGAGTGGACATGCCCCCTACTGCTGATTGGCTAACTCTCTCTCCTCCCCCATCATGAGTGGACACGCCCCTACTGCTGATTGGCTAACTCTCTCTCCTCCCCCATCATGAGTGGACACGCCCCTACTGCTGATTGGCTAACTCTCTCTCCTCCCCCATCATGAGTGGACACGCCCCTACTGCTGATTGGCTAACTCTCTCTCCTCATCCATCATGAGTGGACACGTCCCTACTGCTGATTGACTCACTCTCTCTCCTCGCCCATCATGAGTGGACATGCCCCCTACTGCTGATTGGCTAACTCTCTCTCCTCCCCCATCATGAGTGGACACACCCCTACTGCTGATTGGCTAACTCTCGCTCCTCCCCCATCACGAGTGGACACACTCCCTACTGCTGATTGGCTACAAGGTCTGATCCACTTTCAACAGCATTTCTCAGAAATCGCTTACTTCACCTTTAACAGAGAATTCTTGGAATTGATTTGTAGTTACTTTTTCATTAAGAAAAAAATATTATGATTACTTCAATTTATTTAAACCATACAAAAACACACAGTGGGTCATTAATTATGTAAAATACTCCAACTGAATCACCACTTTTTCACCATGGTATAATAAATGAATAATGAATGTATACACAAAACAAATCACCGTCAGTACATTTGAAAGATAAGCATAGTGCTTTTTTTTGCACTCATCAATGTAAATATTTCTGTAATAATTCTAAAATCATTATTTCGTACATAATTATTATGAGATTAGAGAAATAGTGTTTAAAGAATACTAAATAGTAGTAAATTGCACAGTCTCTTGTGCTCATAGTTTTGATCAGAAAATATCACATTCAATCGTGTACAGTCTAGCCCAGGGATGGGCAAACTCGGTCGGGGAGGGCCACTGCCTTGCAGGAGTTCAGTTCCAACCCTAATCAAACACACCTGAGCCAGCTAATCATAGCCTTCAGGATTACTAGAAAGCTACAGGCAGGTGAGTTTTATCAGGGTTGGAACTAAACTCTGCAGGACAGTGGCCCTCCAGGACCGAGTTTGCCCATCCCTGGTCTAGCGACACAAGATTAAATATTTCAATGCATCCGAAGCGGATTCAAAACGGATCCGAAATTCTGCAGACGCATATGATCGGAACTCAGCTTAGCTCAAATATACAATGAATGACTTCTGGTCTGACATTATTTGATAGAAGCCACCAAGAACATTCACCTATTTGCAATGCATTAAAAAGTTAGTTTGCCACCAGTATCATCAAAACCGAATGACATCCCATTAAATATGTGTTATGCTTGTACGTTAGGAATGGCATTGTGTTTTGGCAAAATCTGCAGTTGCAATGGTACATTTTCATTTCATTATACCGGGACACAAAGTCGTCATGCTCACACTCTAAAATAAAATAAAAAATAAAGGTTCTTATTGACACTGATGGTTCCATGAAGAACCTTTAACATCCATAGAACCGTTCCTGCACAAAAGTTTCTCTATAGTAGTAAAAAGTTCTTTAGATTTTTAAAATGCTCTTCACACAAAGAAAAAAAAAATGGTTCTGTAAGATTTTTTTTTGGGGGGGACCAAAAATAACCTTTATTTTAAACCCTCTGGTGCTCTTCATTTAGGGGACACACTCATACTACTCCCAGTCAAAAGTGGCCGAACACCTCAAATGTAACTTTTTTCCCCAGTAAAATAATTGTAATATATATTTTTTGTTCAATAATATTTTTTATTTAATACTATGCATTTTGAGAGAATTGTATGGTACTAAGTAATATTTATGCAATAATTATGACTATTTATGCTGATAATTAGGACCATTTAAACTTTTCAAATCATTTCCTTATTTTCTTCAGAAAATCTTTTTTTTCTATACAACTGCAAATACAGATTCTGTCTAAATACAATACAATATTGTTATCCTTTTTCGACAAAGTATGTATAAGTAGTGTTGACCTTCTGGTACTCTTTGGTCAGTTTTGACAGAAATAAATCTACAGTTAATCAGAATGGTATGACACTTGCCCTCGTTTTCACAGACGAGGCATAAAGGTGCACTGTGTAAATTTAAGCGGCATCTAGCGATGAGGTTTGCTCACCCCTCCCTTTCGAAGCACATAGAGAAGCTACGGTGGCCGACACAGGACAAAGATGTCATCATATGAGACAGCAGAGAGTGACTAGCGCTCTGTCGAGCAGTTTGTCCATTTAGGGCTACTGTAGAAACATGACGGTGCAAAATGGCAACTTCACTTTAAGGGGACCCATGGTATATGTAGATAGAAATGGCTCATTCTAAGGTAATAAAAACATAACGGTTCATTATGTAAGGTCTTCATACACCACTGAAAACATAGTTATGTATATTATATTGCATTTCTGTCAATAGATCCTCATAAATACTACACATTGCACCTTTAAGCCTAATCCCAGACTAAAATGCATGTTTGAGCTGTCTTAAAGGCACAATATGTAATTGTTCACCGCTAGAGGGCGCTTATTCAAAACAACGGCGTAGCTTGATGACGCCTTGACTTTGCAGAATCATGGGAGTTGCAATCTTACCTCCTCACCTTTACAGCTGGTGGAGAAGAATCCGATGGGACTCGGGCAGAAATCATATTCATGGATAAGCTAATGTATTAAAGATTTATTAACTTTACTGTAGTATGAAGCAGGGTGGGGCTGAAAGCCGCTGGAGCAGAACGAGGCCGCTGGAGCGACACGCGGCTCGAGAGCAGTGGAGCTTATATTATGCTGCAGATGCAGTCATGCGCATGTGGGGTAACGCAGCGCTGTTCTATCATATTAGATACATTTGACTGTTGAAAGTTATGTTATAATGTTACTCTGTGCTAATCTGTACTATGAGACTTGTTGCACACTGCAGTAAGCTAGATTGATATTAGTCATGGTAAAACATGGTACTCGCGGTAAATCAAGAAAATAAGATTTAAACAATAAGACTAACTGTGTTGAGCTATATGACAATGATTAGTTTTCTGTCCATGAATGTATCCAAACAGTTCGTCACCTGTCTAATAAAACATATAATATATTAAAGCATCTTTGGTGTTTCCATGGTTTCTACAAAATAAAACAATTAGAGGATAACACCGGTATGATGTCATTGATAGGCGATGCACGGACATGGTCCGTGACCTGGTTAAAAATGCTTATTTATCTGGATTTCAACATTCGTGGAAACATTTGGGATAATGTTAATACACAAGTCAAAAAAATACACACAAAGAAAAAGGGTCCCAAAATTGTATCTTTAGGGGTACAACAGCTTGTCACTGGGGCAGTACCCTTAAAAGGACATCTTTGTACCTTTTTTACTCCTAAAAGGTGCATATTAGTACCTTAGAGCAGGGGTTTTCAAACTGGGGTCCGGGGACCCCCAGGGGTCCTCCAGAAGGTCTTAAGGGGTCCGCAGAAAATTTCAGAGAATAAAAAGAAAAAGCAAAAATGGATAACGTCTACCGAACATTCTGTTTCATTTCTAATATTTATCTTCTTTCTTGCTATAGGCTACTTTCCAGAATTGTATATGTTTGTATCTTTCTAGTGAGTCCCCTTTATCTTGTTGTAAGGCAGTATTCTTAACGCAGTATGTAAGCTGCTTACATACATTTATTGTGAAAGATGCTTATACAAATAATTTTTAATTGAAAAATGTTCTTTTTCAGGTTTTTACATCCAACATTAAGTATAGCCAATATATTAAGTTTGGAAACAATATTTTGTATTTATAATGTCATACAATTTATCTAACAGTTTAAATGTTTTTTCATAGGCCTACATAAAGATGGATTTTAGGAAGGGGGTCCCTCATAAAAGATTAATCATATTTGGGAGTCCTTGGCATAAAGTTTAGCCGCGTTTCCACTGCAGGAACTTTCCCCAGGAACTAGGAACTTTGAGGTGGTACTCGGTGTGTTTCGACCACAGGAACCGGGGTCTAAATGAAGTTCCGGGTAAATATTTCCCCCTCCAAACGGCCCTGCTCGCGAGGTAGTACTTTTTCAAAGTTCGGGAACTTTCGGGGGTGGGACTTGGGTGCTGAACATGCTGAACATTTTATTTTAACCGCCATTTTTAAAAGTATTTTGCGAGGTTCGTTCTGCATTCAGTAAATATCAATCTTGCTCTTTCTGTCCGATGGCGTGCGTTGTCTCAGCAATCTCACGGTCAATGTCCGTAATAGCTGATGATAACATACGTTGTCTTATTTTAAATCTAGCTTTACGAGCTTTCAGAATACACTTTAGTATCAGTGCTCGTCTCTTTTCCGCAGTTTTGTTAATTACCTCTTTAGTAAACCAATACTTAACTAGCAAAAGTAGGGCTGCTTGCATCTCCATACTTGTTATTGTTGCAGACAGTGTCGCACAAAAATGATTACTGTCCTTCGGGTGACTGGGAGGAACAGTTGTGCGCAGTCCCACATCTCTGGACTAATTTGCCTAATCTTCACGGTACTTTAGACACAGACAGTAGCAGGTCTGGGGGAAAAAAAGCTCCTGGTACAAATTGTTCTGGGTAATTTCGGTGGAAACAGGGCTTTTGAAAACCCCTGCCTTGGAGTACAAATACGTACTTTAAGGTACTGCCATGAAACATCTTGAGGGAAAAAAGATGTACAAAGATGTCCTTTTAAGGGTACTACCCCAGTGACAAGCTGTTGTACCCCTAAAGATAAAATGTTGACACCCTTTTTCTCTGTGTATATAACATTGTTCTAGTGGTTTTTGGATATTTTAATCCAAAAATCTTACATATTTTGCCTTTAACTGAAAGCAACTTGCACTGGAATATCTTAAAATGTGTCAGTGCCAGTGTCAAGATGCACACCAGTAATGTTTCTTTCTAAGGCATGTTTATACAAGCTACTTAAATGTCCTTATTTAACTAAAGTCAATCCTTGTTTAATCTAAGCCCTGTCTGTGAAACCAGGCCTTGGTGACTTTTGTGGCACTTGCTATGTGAACACAAAACAATCAAGGAAAAGTCACTGAAGAGCATCAGAGGGGCAAAAAGGTCAACACTACTTTGTCGCAACGATTAACAATGTAGTTGCAGTGGTAGATTTTCTTTTTTTTTTTTCAAGTATTTGTCATGCTTCTCAAATCCCTGAGCACAACACCCTGACACTAAACAAAAGTCCTCAGATTCAGCCTATTATTAAACAGACAAAAGTGTTTAATCGCAAATAAATTGTCCGTTATATCTGACATAATGACTCAATCACTGGCTAAAGAACAGATGAACATGATTGCTTCCTGCATGACTAACTGTTTGTCTAACACTTCCAAACCACACGCCGGCTAGCTGAACTCACAGCAGAAGCTGTGTCGGAGAGCGCTCAGCTGTTAAATAACGTACCTCAAGAGAGGGTTGTGCCGCCAAACTGCGTCCAGTCCCTGGATTAGAACCCACAACCTTCCACTCACCAGCAGCCCATTGAGAGAGCGGGACAGAGGGAGGGAGAGTCAAAGAGATGGTAGGGGAGAGAGGGAGGGAACGAGGGAGCGGAGGGGTGCTCACTCTCTTTTCTGACTGTGAACAGGAGAGGGCGGTGGAGAGCGATGGGGAGAGAGAGGGCGACAGGGGCAGAGGTGCGAACGGGAGTGAGAGGGATAGGGATGGAGAGAGGGATCGGGGTCGGAACGGTGGGGTACTCACGGATTGTCGGAAGGGTTGTGGGGGGGCAGTGGGTGGGATCTCCATGCTTGGCTGCTTCCCGGTGGCGATGCTCTTCCGCCGGAGCCGAGCGTTTTCTGAAAGAGAGAGCGATAAAAGTATCAGAATCAATTGCAACTAAAGGCTGGAATGCACTAAACAATTTGATTTGACTCAATTTGCAGTCTGAACATGCCAATGGAAGTTGCCAAAAGGTAGAGCAAGTCTGCAGGTTTTGGCAGTCGGAGCTGACAGATTTCACAGAAAATCGCATAGTATATGAAGGGCACAAACTTATTTTGAGCCGATTTTAGAACACATAAGGTGTGTCCCAATTGGTGACAGTATGCACTTTTGTATGGTTCTATGGTGTTTTTAAGTATAAATAGTGTGAGGAGTGTGTTCACACTGAAAATTCCCAAATGTAAAAGTGCACTTTAAATACCCGAATGATAAACTAAATTAATGGAAAAAACAAAATGTAGAATGTTGGACACTTCATGCACTCAAATGTTAGCCTAGAAATCTAGATGGACCCTAGCGGCAGCAAATGTAATTTACAGCCAGGGTAGTCTAGCAACTCTCCGTTGGCTTGCGAGCTGGAAAAACCAAACTCTGGTCAGGCCAATCATATCGTGTATAGAGTCGGTGGGCGGGCTTAACATAATGACGGCAGAGTTGCGGTGGTTCCGAGTGCTACTTGTAAACAAAGAAGCTGGTGAACAGCAGTCTTTCGAATCAGCTTTGGAAGACTTGGAGTTAAGCTTTTCTTTGAGAAAAGAACGAAGAACGGCACTGAAGTCATTCTTAAGAAAGAAGATGTGTCAGAGTTTGTGAAAGTTTAATCTATCAACTAGCTCCGCTTCACCTTCTTCGCTGCTCTGGTTGGTTGTGGCGCTCATGGCGCTATCCAATTGCGTGCAGAGGGAATTTGAAAGACAACCATTTATCCCGCCCCTCGGATTGAGCCCTGCCAATGGTGGGTTCCCAGACCAAATCTTGATGTGGGTCTGGCTTGTCAGGCTACTCAACTGTTGCAACAGAGTAGTGCATAGTGCAGTGTGTCATTCGGGACACAACTATACTGTTTTTATTTGTCACGGAACAACTGTCGCGGAACAACTGGGGAAAAATACAATGGAAATCAATGGCTACCATCAACTCTCTGGTTACCAACATTCTTTAAGATATCTTCTTATGTGTTCAACAGAAGAAAGAAACTCATATAGGTTTGGAACAGCATAAGGGTGAGTAAATGATGACAGAATTTTCTTTTTTGGTTGAACTATCCCTTTAAACAACTTTTTAGTGAAAAAATATATCATGGAAAGACATATTTATATACACTCACCTAAAGGATTATTAGGAACACCATACTAATACAGTGTTTGACCCACTTTCGCCTTCCAAACTGCCTTCTACATGGCATTGATTCAACAAGGTGCTGAAAGCATTCTTTAGAAATGTTGGCCCATATTGATAGGATAGCATCTTGCAGTTGATGGAGATTTGTGGGATGCACATCCAGGGCACGAAGCTCCCGTTCCACCACATCCCAAAGATGCTCTATTGGGTTGAGATCTGGTGACTGTGGGGGCCATTTTAGTACAGTGAACTCATTGTCATGTTCAAGAAACCAATTTGAAATGATTCGAGCTTTGTGACATGGTGCATTATCCTGCTGGAAGTAGCCATCAGAGGATGGGTACATGGTGGTCATAAAGGGATGGACATGGTTAGAAACAATGCTCAGGTAGGCCGTGGCATTTAAACGATGCCCAATTGGCACTAAGGGGCCTAAAGTGTGCCAAGAAAACATCCCCCACACCATTACACCACCACCACCAGCCTGCACAGTGGTAACAAGGCATGATGGATCCATGTTCTCATTCTGTTTACGCCAAATTCTGACTCTACCATCTGAATGTCTCAACAGAAATCGAGACTCATCAGACCAGGCAACATTTTTCCAGTCTTCAACTGTCCAATTTTGGTGAGCTTGTGCAAATTGTAGCCTCTTTTTCCTATTTGTATTGGAGATGTAGTGGTACCCGGTGGGGTTTTCTGCTGTTGTAGCCCATCCGCCTCAAGGTTGTGCGTGTTGTGGCTTCACAAATGCTTTGCTGCATACCTCGGTTGTAACAAGTGGTTATTTCAGTCAAAGTTGCTCTTCTATCAGCTTGAATCAGTCGGCCCATTCTCCTCTGACCTCTAGCATCGACAAGGCATTTTCGCCCACAGGGCTGCCGCATACTGGATGTTTTTCCCTTTTCACACCATTCTTTGTAAACCCTAGAAATGGTTGTGCGTGAAAATCCCAGTAACTGAGCAGATTGTGAAATACTGGCCCGTCTGGCACCAACAACCATGCCACACTCAAAATTGCTTAAATCACCTTTCTTTCCCATTCTGACATTCAGTTTGGAGTTCAGGAGATTGTTTGACCAGGACCACACCCCTAAATGCATTGACGCAACTGCCATGTGATTGGTTGATTAGATAATTGCATTAATGAGAAATTGAACAGGTGTTCCTAATAATCCTTTTGGTGAGTGTATATTTATAATGTCCATCACATTAAACCACCAAAACAATTATATGTGCAATAAAATCAATGTGGCTTTTCTTTACGTTGTTGTGCCAGGTTGCATTTCACTGAGAGAGGGAGTCTGGCTCATCTCGTATATGATGCTGCGAGTGACACTATATGGCTCTGTCCCAAAACCAAGTGGACTGCCAATGTAGGCAGCATTCCCATTGCAAAGGCTGTTCCAAAAGGTAATGTACCTTCTTTTAGCTGTTGTGGTAATGGCAATCCCATAATGCATTTCAACAAGAATAATTCCCTTTAAAATGGTCCAGTTAAGCAAATGAAATGTCAGTAACTAATTTAATTACAACAAATATTATTAATTAATATAATGCAATCCAAAAAAGAAAAGTTGTTGATTATTTATGTGTGCTATGTACAGAATTGTTATGCATTTTACTACTACAAATCACTTACAGTATGAGTTTCAATTTAGAACAGAGACATTGATCTGTGGCCAAGAAATAGGCAAGAAAAATAGTGGGAAAAAATTATTTTATACATTAAAGAGGTCTCTTATGTTCACCAATGCTGCATTTATTTGATCAAAAATACAGTAAAAACAGCAAAACTGCATTACAATTTAAAATAACTGTTTCCAATCTGGATATATTTTAAGATGTCAATTATGGAAGCCTGTTTCCGCCACGGAATAAAACAATTTAAAAGATAATTGCAACTTTTTATCTCACAATTCTTAAAATTGTGAGTTATAAATTCAGAATTGCATGACAAAGTCAGAATTGCGAGATATAAATTCAGAATTGCATGATATAAAGTCAGAATTGCGAGATATAAAGTCAGAATTGTGAGATATAAAATTTGAATTGCGAGATATAAAGTCAGAATTGCGAGATATAGTCAGAATTGCGAGATATAAACTCACACTTCTGACTTATTTTCTCAGAATTTCTCAGATATAACATTTATCTTGCAATTCTGACTTTATATCACGCATCCTATCTTGAAATTGCAAGAAAGAAAAAAATCTGAATTGTGAGAAAGTCGCAATTACCTTTTTTATTTTTTATTCTGTGGCAGAAACAAGCTTCCATATTTACTTCAGTTTTGCTGCTTAATATTTTTGTGGAAACTGATGCATTTTTTCAGGATTTTTTTGATGAATAAAAAGTTCAAATGAACAGCATATATTTGATATATACAGGTGCATCTCAATAAAATAGAATGTCGTGGAAAAGTTCATTTATTTAAGTAATTCAACTTAAAAGGTGAAACTAATATTTTATATAGACTCATTGCATGCAAAGTGAGATATTTCAAGTCTTTATTATTTTATAATTTGGATGATTATGGCTTACAGCTTTTGAAAACCCCAAATTCAAAATCTTAGAAAATTAGAATATATACTCTGAAAAGTATAATCATGCATATGTACTCAGTACTTAGTTTGGGCCCCTTTTGCATGAATTGCTGCCTCAATGCGGCGTGGCATGGATGCCATCAGCCTGTGGCTCTGCTGAGGTGTTATGGAAGACCAGGATGCTTCAATAGCGGCCTTCAGCTCTTCTGCATTGTTCGGTCTCATGTCTCTCATCTTTCTCTTGGCAATGCCCCATAGATTCTCTATGGGGTTCAGTTCAGGTGAGTGTGCTGGCCAATCAAGCACTGTAATCCCATAGTCATTGAACCAGGTTTGGTACTTTTTGGCAGTGTGGCAGGTGCCAAATCCTGCTGGAAAATGAAGTCAGTATCTCCATAAAGCTTGTCTGCTGAAGGAAGCATGAAGTGCTCTAAAATGCCCTGGTAGAAAGGTGCGTTGACTCTGGACTTAATAAAGCACAGTGGACCAACACCAGCCGGTGACATGGCTCCCCAAACCAACACAGACTGTGGAAACTTCACACTGGACTTTAAGGATCTTGGACTGTGTGCCTCTCCATTCTTCCTCCAGACTGGGACCTTGGTTTCCAAATGAGAAGCAAAATTTGCTCTTATCAGAAAAGAGGACTGGACCACTGAGCAACAGACCAGTTCTTTATTTCTTTAGCCCAGGAAAGACGCTTCTGACGACATTTGAAGCCCATGTCCGGGATCCGTCTGTGTGTGGTGGCTCTTGATGCAGTAACTCCAGCCTCAGTCCACTCCTTGTGAAGATCCCCCACACATTTGAATGGCCTTTTCCTGACAAGCTTCTCCAGGCTGCGGTCATCTCTGCTGCTTGTGCACCTTTTTTTCTTAAACCCCTTTCCCTTCCACTTACTTTGATACATCACTTTGAGAACATCCAACTTCTTTTGCAATTACCTTTTGAGCCTTTCCCTCCTTGTGGAGAGTGTCAGTGATGGTTTTCTGCACAACTGTCAGGTCAACAGTCTTCCCCATGATTGAGAGATCATTTAAAGGCTCAGGAACCCTTTGCAGATGTTTTGGATTAATTTGCGTATTAGGCACCGTCCACACGAAGACAGAGCTTTCCCTATCCAATCTTTTTTCCCCCTTCGTTTCAAGAAATATCCGCGTACACAAGAGAGCACTGAAACCGACTCAAAACGATGTATTATACATGCCAGGCCAGTATGTGGCGCTGGAATTCTGCCACAGAAATACACTAAAAACGGAGTTGTGGCTAGAAGGGGTACAGCAATGGTAGGAAGTGTGGCAAAATCTCACAATAAAAAAATTACAATAAATAAATTTGTTTTATTAACGCCTACACCTACCCCAACTCTAAACCTTAACCTACCCTTACAATAATGCAAATACAGTAATTAAATGATGCAATATAGGCCCTTTTCACATTTCGGAAGTCATCATAGTTGGGTTAACTATTGTAGTTGTTAATGAGAGAATACATAAAATACTTTTTTGTGTACTCATTTGCTCAAATAGCAAAAGAAAAACGCCACAATAGTGATTTTACAACTTTTAAAAAGAGGGAAAAAATAGTGAGATTGATAACGGCAGTCAAAAGAGAGAAATATGTTCATTTTTACCATCACTCCCATAGACACTGTAGAAACACCCTCACAGCAGCGGTAGGCCTACCTTGTTTTTTTTTTGTAATTTGATGCAAAAGTAATACAATTCAAAGTATTAGTATTAGTGTTATAAATGTACATACATTTTTTTTAAAAATGAAAATACAAAAAACGTTGCAGGATATTGATGACCGTTAAAACGAGTCATCACAGTCTGTGAAAAGGGTCTGAAAAGGGTTGGGTACCGAAACCCGGTGCCAATATGGTATGTACCGGACCGAATCAGAACGCAGATTTCGGTGCCATTTAAATTCAAACGATCTTTTGCGCTTTGGCTCGCACCGAGCCAGAGACAGACACGCTCAGCGCTTGTCACATATCACAACTATTCAGTGTTTTAAACCACATAATGTTTATTTTAGGTTCCATACATTTAAATGCTCATTGTCTATGGAAGCAAGATGTGTGTGATGGTGGTCCAGTGGGTTAAACCACAGAACTGATGTGCAGAAGGTTGCTGGTTCGATCCCAGCTGTCACCACCAGTGTGTCCTTGAGCAAGGCCCTTTACTCCATGTTGCTCCAGGGGGATTGTCCCTTTAATAAGGGGACTGTAAGTCGCTTTGGATAAAAGCGTCTGCCAAATGCATAAATATAAATGCATTAATATAAGCAGCAAAAACAATCCTTTCAGACAGTTATAACTTGACTATGTGTTTTATTCATATCAGATACACATTATATAGTAACTATATAGTTTACTCTATTCTTCTCCCAGTTCACTGGTCACTTACTTTCATGTATTTCGTGAGACGTGAATGAATTTACGTGATGTAAATCCGACAGATCCGATTCTCTGAGCGCCAAACATGGCGCCACCCATCGCGCAGTATAGATCAACTAACATACATCCACTCACACATATTTGAAAATCAGAATATCAGGTAGTTCATGACATACTGAGCAAGTTTTTGAATATTTTGAATAAAAAAGAAAAAAGAAATAAATCCCATACAGCTGAGGTGTCATACAGCGCTATTGTGGCAGCTGTGTGTCATGTGAGAAGCACGACGCGCCATGGAAACAATAAGGCGATGCGTTCTAAAATATTTAGCCAGAGAATATGGTCATATTTCTGCAAAAAAACAAGCTGGTTTGTTGCTTAGTGTTAGGCCTGTTGTAGTTGGGTTAGGTGGCTTTAGGATTACTGTGAATTTGTTAAGTAAATTTGGTTTGTATTTATTTATATTTATATATTTAAGTAAACTTTAAACTTGTAATAACTTGTTAAGTTTAAATAATAATTAAAAAAAATCTAAAAAGCCATTCTTTAATCTTATCCACCTCGTTTTGTGGCTCTCTCTTTTTTTTTTTAAGTATCGGTTTAGGCACCGGTACCATTTAAAAGTATCGGTTTGGCACCGGTATCAAAAAAACCCCAAACAATACCCAACCCTACCAGTGCCCGTAGTTGTATTCTTTTCTAGTCTTCCCCGTGCAGGACGTGGTGTGATGACATCACCGTTTCACAAAATATATGGATTGGCTGTACACACGAAAACGCCGGATCCGTGTAGACGAAACGCTGTGATACGGTACAAATATTTTACGTATACAGCTTAACGCGTCTTCGTGTGGATGGGGAGTGTGACACTTTGAGCCTACAATACTGAACCTTTTCACAATATTCTAATTTTGAATTTGGGGTTTTCATAAGCTGTAAGCCATAATCATTAAAATTATAACAAATAAAGTCTTGAAATATCTCACTTTGCATGTAATGAGTCTATATAATATATTAGTTTCACCTTTTAAGTTGAATTACTGAAATAAATGAACTTTTCCACGACATTCTAATTCATTGAGATGCACCGGCAGATTTTTCTCTTTTGATCAATTTTAATGCATCCTTGCTGAATAAAAGTATTGATTTCTTTCAAACAAAAAATAAAAGTATAAAGTACAATACACTTTCATGCCATATTTTTGGCCAGTACATTTTCTCAATTCAACTGCTATTGGCAGACGTTGTAAAAGTTAATTTTGGACCGAAGCAGAGAAAAGAAAACGGCAAAACAATGAGAAATAAAACAGTCTAACTGCAGGCAAAGAGACAGACACTTGCAAACAAAGTGCTTATTGACTGGCGTCCTTGAGTGAGTACTGAGTACCGGATACAGAAGCGAAGTCATTGGCAGAGCTGTAGACACGACTATTGCTCAGGAACGTGAAGTCATTCAAATAAGACCAACAGAAACAAATGAATGGGCGGCTTAATGAACGTAGAGGTGCTGGGAGGGGAACAAACTGAAAGAAGCAGTCCTCCACCATCAAACCATCAGTCTCTCCTGCTCGATGCTGTGATAACCCTCCCATAAATCTGAGTGTAAATACCCACTGTCTCTCCAGCCAATGCAATCTGTCTCTCTCTCTCAATCTCTGAAGCTCACAGCTCACACACACACACACACTCACTAACACAGCCATACAGTTCTCTCGCCTTGCACCCACGCAACTCTTTTACATAAATCAAACAGTGTATTTATCCATCTCTCTGCCTCTCTCTTTTGAGAGCATTTTCCTTCTCCTCACCTCTCACATCCTTTCCCATTCTATTCTCTGCTCTTTCAATCTCATCGGTCTTTTGGTCTCTTTGCGATCCTGTACGTCAGACCTCAAATCTCAAAATCGCTCCTCCTGATCTCTCTCCTGCTGCGCAGCCTCAACCGAGTTCATTTTACACTTCTTATTATGTAATATGTCCATTAAAGTCAAGTACATTTTACATATCGATCCATCTGAGTACTCTTGGTCATACTTGGCAATCTTGAACTGGAACTGAATCATTTTCATGACTTTTGCCTCCACTAACAGTTTCATTTTTTTATGCCAATGGGGACAGAAGACCATAAACAAATATAGAAGCATCAGAGCTGTTGTCATGACAATCAGCAAGAATTTTCTTTTCTATCACTGCAAGATAGGATCATTTCTGAACAGAACAAAGTCTCTTATGCTCACCAAGGCTGCATTTGTTTGATCAAAAACACAGTAAAAACAGTAACTATGTGAAATATTATTTTAATATATTTTAAAATATAATTTATTCCTGTGATGCAAAGCTGAATTTTCAGCATCATTAATACGATCCTTCAGAAATCATTTGAATATGCTGATTTTCTACTCAAGAAACCTTTTTAAAACAGTTGTAATGCTTAATATTTTGTGGAAATTCTTATATTTTTGTGGAATTCTTTGATGTACTGACCCCAAACTTTTTAACAGTAGTGTAAATATATACACGCACAGACACAAATATATATTTCTGTTTATTTGATCAACTTTATTAGCACAAGATTAATCAAGAACGGTCAATTTCAGATGAAGAGCTCTATGGAAATGATCAGCGTGTTTGAAGAATTTGATGTTCTGATATTGTTCTATTGAGAAATGATCTCAAAATGTAACATACATTTGAGGATAGGACATTCAGTTCTTTCTGGTTCTCGAATCTGATTGGCTGAGAGCATTTTTCAGCCGTGCGACATTCTCCCAGTATCAGCACTAGAAACATTTCACCGTTTGTATCACTCCACAGAGTCATGGCGGATGAGCAAAGCACCAACATTTTTACAAATACTACCATTATTGTGTGGCACAGAATGTAGTTTTAAGAGTTTCTTAGGCGAGAATGAAGTTATTTGGACCTCAAATATGTGACTTGTATATAAACATAGCACATATTTGACAATTTGTTTAGACGTTTTCAGAAATTGAGCTCCAGACCGGCCGTTCAGTGCTCATGTACCAGTCCTTCCAGGAATATGTTGCTGGCTTTTATGTACATCATTTTTCAATAAATAATATTTTAAATAAAATGCTGTATTTGGTATTGAGAAAGGGTCTGTTCACAATGATTGTGATTTCGACTTCAGTGAAAGTTACATTATTACACCATTAGATGGGAGCAAAGAACGGCTTTACGAGTGAGTCAGGAGCGAAGACTTTTATAATGAAAGGAACTTAAGGTTGTAAACAATAAGATGCAACTTACAAATGCACTGATTAGCGCTGTCATGGGAAATCCTCTTAACTGTTGTTGTTTTTTATTTATTTACACACTAGTGCCGTCAAACTGCTGTATAAACGCAATATCACACTTGTAGCTGTGCGATATGGCTGTATATCAGCATGCTGTGATTACCTACGGCCGAATCGCAGCCGTGCTGATAAACAGCCATATCGCACTGCTACGTGTGATAATGCTCATATATTACAATTGAAAATAATTGCTTTCTATTTAAAATATTTTAAAATGTAATTTATTCCTGTGATGATAACGCTGAATTTTCAGCATCAATACTCCAGTCTTCAGTAGCTGCGTTTCCATTACCCTTCAAATTGCGCAAATTGAAATTGCGAATTGAAAATACGCCCAATGGAAACGCGTCAATTTCGCAAAAACTCCCATATATCGCAAAAAGGTTTTTACGCTCGCATAAGGTGGTTTTTCAGGCAATTCGAAAAAGGAAATTTTCGCAAAACTGCAATGGAAACAGTTTTTTCGCATTTACAGGTCACCTGGTACGGTCATGCATTGCTCCCACACAGGGCCTACATATTATTATTTTTCCACTCAAGTATGACTAATAATGAGATCTTATGTCGTTAAAACGACATATATTTTCTCCTAATAAGGAAAGTGGCGTAACTTTATAATGACGGACTCGGTGCAACCACAAATATCATAACTATCTACAGGCCGACTGTAATTAAGACATATATTCAAGAAATGTATTAAAACAGACAGACACTATAGTTTCAGCCTTGCTCAAAGACTGAGGAAACAGGCCAGCACGTCAATCCTTTCCCGACGATCTTGGTTTGCTTCTTATTTATTAAATATACAGCCAAATAGTTGATTAAACATTGATCAAAATTAAAATACAATTTATACAAAACACAATTTAATGAAATGCTCAATCCATGTCCCCGGACATATGCGCATCTGATTATGTGCCTTACTCATGCTGCTCACTTTTCATAATCAACATATGAGATTACAACATTTTAATATTTAGACATAGTTTAACCATACAGATAGGCTAAGTGCAAGACGTAATTATAAACAGTAAACTGTCTACTTTTATTTGTGTTCACTCAATAACAGCAAAGGCCGTGGACTCTGCACGGATTATTTTGCACTCCACTCCAAACACTGTCTTCATTTCAAAAATATATTTTGTTTATTAAACGAAAAGTTTTTCATTTCAAAAGCATTTCTAAATTCAGTTTATATTTACAACAAACGAAATTCCGAGCCAAAATAACGAAGTGGTAAAAAAACCTTTGAGTTACACCATGAAGATTCAAACATCTCGCTCGTCTCTGTATGTGGCAATGCGTCACAATAACCTGGCGTATGTAAAAGTCGATCATTCTTTATAGATGATGGCATATTTAGACAGAAGACGAGTTCTTTATTAAACTTATAAAAAACAATAGAATAAAAAATGCCACCATTTATCATAACACCTCATGTGTGGCGCTCAAGTATAAGGGGCTTTCCTTGCCATCAGTGCTTGGATAACACACACGTCTCATTAATAATAATGGCGTGCGGTGGCTGGGATATACATAAACCTAACAACATAAGTAGCATGATTTTTGGAATGATTTATCACGAGAGGAAAAAAATGGTTTTAGTCGCATAACATCAGTTAATGGAAACGCCGTCATTTCGCAATTTTTTTTTTAATCGACTTTTAGAAAATATCGCAAAAGTTTTGCGCAAATCGGTAATGGAAACGCAGCTAGTGTCACGTGATCCTTCAGAAATCTTCAGAAATGTCTTATTATTATCAATGTTGAAAAGAGTTTTTGTAGAAACTGATACATTTTTTTCAGGGTCCTTTGATGAATAAAACGTTAACAGAAAGAACAGCATCAATTGGAAATAGAAATCTTTTGTAACAGTATACATGTCTTTCCTATCACTTTTGATCAATTGAATGCATCCTTGCTGAATATTAGCTAATTGTAAATCTTAGTGTCCCCAAACTTTTAAATGGTAGTATATATTATACACTATATTGCCAAAAGTATTGGGACACCCCTCCAAATCATTGAATTCAGGTGTTCCAATCACTTCCATGTATAAAATCAAGCACCTAGGCATGCGGACGCTTCTACAAACATTTGTGAAAGAATGGGTCGCTCTCAGGAGCTCAGTGAATTCAAGGTACCATGATAGGTTGCCACCTGTGCAATAAGTTAATTCGAGAAATTTCTACTAAATATTCCACGGTCAACTGTATTGTTGTTGTAGTGGCATTATAACAAAGTAGGAGCAATTGGGAACAGCAACTCAGCTATGAAGTGGTAGGCCATGTAAAATCACAGAGCGGGGTCAGCGCATGCTGAGGCGCACAGTGCGCAGAAGTCGCTAACTTTCTTCAGAGTCAATGGCTACAGACTCCAAACTTCGTGTGGCCTTCAGATTAGCTTAAGAACAGTGCATAGAGAGCTTCATTGAATGGGTTTCCATGGCCGAGCAGCTGCATCCAAGCCTTAGATCACCAAGAGCAATGCAAAGCGTCGGATGCAGTGGTGTAAAGCACGCCGCCACTGGACTCTAGAGAAGTGGAGACGTGTTCTCTGGTGAGAGGAATCATGCGTCTCTGTCTGGCAATCCGATGGGCGAGTCTGGGTTTGGCTGTTGCCAGGAGAACGGAACTTGCCTGACTGCATTGTGCCACGTGTAAAGTTTGGTGGAGGGGGGGATTATGGTGTGGGGTTGTTTTTCAGGGGTTGGACTTGGCCTCTTAGTTCCAGTGAAAGGAACTCTTAATGCTTCAGCATACCAAGACATTTTGGACAATTTCATGCTCCCAACTTTGTGGGAACAGTTTGGGGATGGCCCCTTCCTGTTTCAACATGACTGCGCACCAGTGCACAAAGCGTCGGTCCATAAAGACATGGATGAGCGAGTTTGGTGTGGAGAAACTTGACTGGCCTGCACAGAGTCCTGACCTCAAGCCGATAGAACACCTTTGGGATGAATTAGAGCAGCGACTGCGAGCCAGGCCTTCTCACCCAACATCAGTGCCTGACCTCACAAATGCGCTTCTAGAAGAATGGTCAAAAATCCCATAAACACACTCCTAAATCTTGTGGAAAGCCTTCCCAGAAGAGTTGAAGCGGTTATAGCTGTAAAGGGTGGGTCAACTCCATATTAAACCCTACGGATTAAGAATGGGAAGTCATTAAAGTTCATGTGCATGTAAAGGCAGGAGTCTCAAAACTTTTGCCAATATAGTGTATAGTCATTCAATACCATGGTATAGTACTGTTCTGATAGGATATAAAATAATGGATGAAATACTGTGACTGAGTGCCATACATCAGAGCAAGACACTTTTAACAAATGATTCAGCAAATACATTCAGTTAATAGCAAATCAATCTCTGGTTATTAATATGAATTGTCACTTTAATGTGTCTGGGATGGAGAGAGCATTTAAAACACAAATTAATGTACACCCTTATAAACGCCCTTCAAGAACCACAGAACTTAATGGACTGAACCTGATCGCAGGCCAGAGGTCACAATTCCTTTTAATTATGCCAAACCGAAAGCCAAAGTAAAGCGGGCTCGATACATCCATTTATTTCAATTTCTCCCTCTGTCCTTTTTGATCCAAATCCAGGCTCTTTATTTGGTTGCCATGGCAACATTTTCTAGTACCTTACATTTGACTAACATGATGAAACGCTGAAGTGATGGAACACAGACTCACATGCATGTCAACATGTATGAACAAAGTGGTCAGACGGACGAGAAACGGCAAGTCACATTTCCATCAAGTTCAAACGGGCACCGTCTGTTATCAAACACAATGATCACTAAAATAAGCCTGTGTTCTGCATCTTGATGACAAGCGGAGGTATTTTCTATCACACAGTAATGATGGAATGGGGGAAAAGCTGGACATCCAACATATGTGTGTACAAGTATGTGCCTGTGTGGGTGTGTGTGTGCACTTTTTATTCTCAATGTAAATCTGATGTCAAGCTGAAAGCCAGAGCTGAAGTGTGTGGGTGGAAACAGCTTCAAGCTTCAGTCCCTTTGAGAGAGACAGAACGGAAGAGAGAGAGACAGCGAGAGGAGGGGGAGCAAACATGATAAAAAGTGAAACTAATGAAAAAAAAATAATGCTCAGCTTTTGATTGATATGCGTGGGGTTGCAAGTGGATCGATTGTTACACCTAAATTGGATTTGTAACGGTGCACAGGGCTTGAACAAAACAAAGAAGAAATGAAAACAATATTATTTGAAATTAAGCCTTATTGAGTGTTGTTTTTAAAAGTGACGTTTGTAATATTTCTCCTATCAATATGCATAGACAATTATAAGTCAGTCTGAGCTGTAAATGTCACATACACTTTATTTTACAGTGTCCTTGTTACACGTTACATTAATACATAAATTATGCATAATTACATGCAACTAACCCTTTGCCAAACCCTAACCCTAACCCTATAGTAAGTACATGTAGTTAAAGGATTAGTTCACTTTTAAATACACTTTTGCTGATAATTTACTCACCCCCATGTCATCCAAGATGTCCATGTCTTTCTTTCTGCAGTCAAAAAGAAAGGTTTTGGATGAAAACATTCCAGGATTTTTCTCCATATAATGGACTTCAAAGGGCCCCAAACGGTTCAAGGTCCAAATGACAGTTTCAGTGCAGCTTCAAAGGGCTTTAAACGATACCAAACGATGAATAAGGGTCTTGTCTAGCGAAACGATCAGTTTCTGCGAGAAACCGAGCAGTATTTATGCTATTATTTTACCTCTTATCAGACGAACGTGATCATCTCTGAGCTCAGCCATAGCTTCCGCTAAGTGAGGTCAAAATACGAGCCTGTTCATAGATATATAGATCGTAGATTCCTCATTCTACATGCGTGCAGGCGCTAATGAGGCATCTATGATCGATATATCTATGACCACGCTCGTATTTTGACCTCACTTAGCGGAAGTTATGGCGGAGCTCAGAGACGATCACGGTTGTCTGTTAAGAGGTAAAATAATAGCATAAATACTGCTCGGTTTCTTGCAGAAACTGATCATTTCGCTAGATAAGACCCTTATTCATCGTTTGGTATCGTTTAAAGCCCTTTGAAGCTGTATTGAAACTGTCATTTGGACCTTGAACCGTTTGGAGCCCATTGAAGTCCATTATATGGAGAAAAATCCTGGATTGTTTTCATCAAAAACCTTAATTTTTTTTTTGACTGCAAAAAGAAAGACATGGACATCTTGGCTGAAATGGGGGTGAGTAAATTATCAGGAAAAGTTTATCTAAAAGTGAACTAATCCTTTAATTATTATTACACAGTACTTAAATGCATAATTACACTGTAACATGGACACCTTAAAACAAAGGGTAACACTTTATTTTACAGTGCCATTGTTACAAATGTTACATGTAGTTACTGTAGTAATAACTATAAATTATGCATAATTACATGCAATTAACCCTAAACCAAAAAACTAATCTTAATCCTAACCCTATAGTCAGTACATGTAGTTAATATTATTCAGTACTTAAATATATAATTACAGTGTAACAAAGACACCTTAAACTAAAGTGTAACCCTTTATGTTAAGGTGCTCTTGTTACAGTGTAATTATACATGCAAGTACTGAGTAATAGAAATGAACAACATACTTAGTATATAACTAGGGTTAGTAGCCTGACGTCGTCATACTCAATTCTAGTCAGAATCTGAGTCTGATACTGCTCCGTTGAGCTGTGATTATGGGGCGTGTTTAAACCGAACCAGGAAAGACCTCAATTGGATTGACCTACAACCAATCAGAGCAACGGAGCGACGCATAACGTTAGTTGTCAAATGTCAACAGAACTCAACTGCACTGCCAAGTTCGCTGGTTGAAGCGACCCCAATTATGTGATATACAGACCCAGGAATGCGAAATTTAGCAGGCAGTCCAGCCAAAATAACATATTTTACCCCCCAAATGCCATTTTCCTGGAGAACCCCCCCACCCGGAAAGCTATTGGGCTTGTTTTTAGCTAGTTTTGAGTAGCAATTGGGCGAGTTTTGCTGTAAAAACTTGGCAACCCTGTCTGTACGCATGCGAGTGTAAACGATCTTTGCCGGTGTTGTAAAAAAATAATTTAAGGATACACAGAGTACTTACCAACACGATCATCATTTTGAGAGAAATAGTAAAGGTGAATGCATATACGAACAAGTTCTCCATTTAGGATTAGAACAAATTCATCCCAAGCGCCTTTTATGACGTGGATGATTACGTTACTGTTTATCATCTGTCCATCATCGTCTAAAGCCCGCCCTGACAATTTCATTGGTCCGAACAGTTTCTGTTTGGGCATAATTACTTCTCTATGGATTAAGTCCAGACCGAACTGCCCGTGCAAAATTTTTTGTGGACGGGGCTAAGTTCGTCTGGCATCCAGGCTATAGGGTTAGGGTTTGGGGACCCACTTTATATTAGGTGACCTTAACTTAGTGTTGTAGTCAAGACCCCCTAATCCGAGACCAAGACCAATGTGTGTTGAGACCAAGACAAGACCAAGACTTTGAGGGGTTGAGACCAAGACCAAGACAAGGCCAGACCGAGTCAAGACAAGCACTCCTTAAATTCATAAATATCCACATTACCGCCTGAGAAATTATTTATTTTTAATCAATAAATATAATTAGAATAAGACACTATATAGAGCTGTTACCAATCAAATGAAATTACCCAATTACATTGTCTGATTTATTTATTAACATCATTAATGCACTGGCAATTTATTAATATCCCAGCAGTTGTGGTCTTGACTGGTCTAGAAACATAATCCAGAGTCCTCTAAGTCTGAGACCCGAGACAAGGCCGAGTACAAGTGAGGTCGAGACTGAGACAGAGACAAGACCTTCAAAAAATGGTCTTAAGACCGGTCTCAAGACCAAGACTGGTCTCGAGTACTACAACACTACCTTAATGTACTAACATTTAAATGAATCATTAGATACAAATCCACTTTTTATGTACATACGTTTTTACATTATACATACATTAAAAACATCTGTAATTCATTTCTGTAGTTATATTTATAATTACACTGTTGACACTTCCCTTACACCTAACCCTACCCTTAAACTCACTCATACCACCACACCTGTCCCTAACTTTACCCGTATCCCATCTCAATATCGTCAAAAGTGTATTGCAATACAATATGAACACAATAAGTAAATTGTACTTATTTTTTAATGTAAGTACATAGTAGTTAAGGCCACCTTATATAAAGTGGGACCGGGTTTGTTTTAGGGTGAGTTGCATGTAATTATGCCTAATTTAATGCTATTACTATAGTAAGTACATGTAACATATGTAACAAGGACACTGTGAAATAAAGTGTTACCATTCTATTAGCAACTTTTGAATAGCTGGTGTAGTTACAGCATCTGCCAGGAGGGAGCTAAAGGAGTCAGTGTGTGATACTGGCTCAACCAATGGTGCGTGTTTGGGGCGGAGTTAGCTGTCTGTTCAACAAATGGGAGTGTTTGGGAAACCTGTTTGACTCATTATTCGTCCAATTAATTTGGTGCCTCTATAGTGGCAGAGAAATCACACACTTCAGCTTTATTAAAAAAGATTTCAAAGAAGATTTTTAGTGAAGCCGCAAAAGGAAAAAAAAAAGAAAGAAAGTGATGCCTGCAAAACCTGGAGACAAATTACCAAAGGACTTCTGAGCTTTCTTCTTTTGTCATTTTCAAGGATTTTTCTCCTGCAGCAGTGGGTGTTTTAACGCTCGTTTCATAAAAGCATCACGAAACAACCTTCCAAACAGTTTCACGGACTAGAAATACATTTTGAAGACTGAAATATAGTGATATGCATCAATCAAATGACTAGATTTAGGCAGCATTACATATAGTCAAAATGAATAACAAGATTTGTAGTATATTTCAGGAACACAAAGAGAAGGAGGACTGATCTATGATGCAATTCATTTGAAATATCTAAACATTTTAAAATGCATTTTTGCAAAAGCAATAACTAAGTCACCTTTTTAAAGAACTTAAATTCATTCAAAAGACCAGTTAAATGACGTGACCCTGTTGTTAACAAAATGAGGAAACCAATTTAGATAATGAATCAAATGACTGTAATGTGCATATTATTCCTACCTACAGCAGAAATGCAACTGTATTCCCTTATTCCTCCTTAATTATTCCCGTCCAGGATCCAGAAGTAATCTCAAGCCACCAAGAAAGACAAATTGTCCAAATAGTCCTCCAATCATATTCCAGTCTCGGTGTCTTTTAAGTCACTCGCTTCTGTTTTACTTGAGAATGATTGCTTTCCCTTAGCAGGTCAAGTGTTCCTCTAAAGGTCAACAGAAGGGTGGATTCCCACACCATGTTTGGTTGTAATCATGTGTCTATATGCACTCTGGCATCAGTGACTGTTTGACCACTAAATAAATCCAGAAAAACTTCCATTCTTTCTTTCCCCAAGTAATCCTCTATGCATTAATGAACAGCTCTGAATGTCAAATTCACTTGTCAAGTTCAACATTGCCATAATACGTGTCGTTAAAATGTAAATCCTAACTAAAAGCAGCCATTTATGCATTAACTTGAATTATTGCAATCAAATGTAAGCTAAATATAATAGCAATTTACTTAGTTTAATACACATATTTCACTAATACTATTTTCATGTCTAACTGTATGTTGTTATGCAAATGTCAATATTTACAATCACGAATTTGTACTCTATATGTATAAAAGGATAGTTTAACTGTTAGAATTGTTGTGTCTCATTCCTCCACCTCATCTCAGTCACTCTCTCCAGCCCTGACAGCGGCTGTTCCTCAGAAGAGCGCCAGATAGAGAGCTCCGGGTCCCGGCGACGCTCACCGGCGCCTTCACGCACGACCCTGAACCGACGAGCCGCTTCCCTTCTGCCTTTACTGCGGTTACCAACACCAGATCTGCGGTGAAACTCTCTCATGTTTTTCTTTAGCTATATTTATAGGCGTCGTTTAGCGTTGCAATCGAGCCATCAACGGTTAAAACGCTCTACGCGAGAACTTTTCAGAGCATGCGTGCACATGACTAAGGCGTTTATTCTAAGCTTACACTTCCATAGACAGTAAAACACTAGCATCTGATGCAAACTTGTGTGTGTGTGTGTGTGTGCGCGCGCGCGATGGAGCCAGACTTCTCCGCAGCTCCGTGCCAGTGACACTGATGCGTAAATCCTCCGAGCGCACGAAGTTCAGACGCTAGTTCTTGCACAAAACCGATGCATTTAGCCACGAATCAAAGCTCAGATGGTGAAGATTCAGACGGATGGGTCATTTACATGAGGACTTCCAAAAGCAATTCCAAAATGACAACGGAAATCCTTCGCACGAGGAAAGGCTTGCTGTATTCCGGAATTTGCTTGCTTGTTTCCAGTCATACACGCAGGAATATCAGCAGCAAGGCGATGCATCCTTTCCTGCGGTTGTCCTTTTCTTTACTGCGCTCTCACTCACTCGAGGAGGCGAGAGGAGAGAAGAGGGGCTGAGCTGGACAGGGGGGTGGGGGAGAGATGGGATTTGATGGAGAGAACTTCATGTAAAAGCCTGGGGCAAACTCTCTCTCTCTCTCTCTCTCTCTCTCTCTCTCTCTCTCTCTCTCTCTCTCTCTCTCTCTCTCTCTCTCTCTCTCTCTCTCTCTCTCTCTCTCACACACACACACACAGCTCTCGTGTGTGTGTGTGTGGGGATGTGATGCTTGCAGGCAGCCGGTGAGTGGAGAGGCTTCTGTAGAGGCAGGTTATGTGGGAGGAATGTGTGTAATTACACAACTACACAAACTAAAGACAAATGACAATGTAGATTAAACTCGGAGAGTGCACGTATACAGTACAGAGAGACGCTGCGAGCTGCATGTTAGCTTTCACTGATGTATCTTTGCTATTAATTCTATTGTATAACCAGCAGAGGTTTTTACATTCGATTTGGGCCACAAGGGTGGTATGCGTGGTTGCCAGGGCATTATGTGTTTGCTAGAGTGTTCTGAGTGGATTTCAGTGTGATGCTATGCGGTTGCTAGGGTGTTCTGACTGGTTGCTAGGAGGTTCATGACTGGTCAAAAGAGCCCACCCACAAGTTTCTATGATATTTGATATTCTGGCAGTCTGATAGTCAGATTGCTAAGAAGAGTGATAGTACAGCAATCATTAAAGGGATAGTACACCCAAAAAAATTCAAATACTGTCATCGTTTACTAACCCTCATGTCATTTCAAACTTGCATGACACGAATCTTAAATATATAAATACACATTTTGTATAAATATGTATTTATTAACAGAAATGAATTAAATTATAGGTATATATTGTTATATTAAAAATAGATAATTTTATATAACAGTATCTCTCTGTGCTGTACATTTAAAATACAGTGAGGAAAATAAGTATTTGAACACCCTGCTATTTTGCAAGTTCTCCCACTTAGAAATCATGGAGGGGTCTGAAATTGTCATCGTAGGTGCACGTCCACTGTGAGAGACGTAATCTAAAAAAAATCCAGAAATCACAATGTATGATTTTTTAACTATTTATTTGTATGATATAGCTGAAAATAAGTATTTGAACACCTGAGAAAATCAATGTTAATATTTGGTACAGTAGCCTTTGTTTGCAATTACAGAGGTCAAACGTTTCCTGTAGTTTTGCACCAGGTTTGCACACACTGCAGGAGGGATTTTGGACCACTCCTCCACACAAATCTTCTCTAGATCAGTCATGTTTCTGGCCTGTCGCTGAGAAACACGGAGTTTGAGCTCCCTCCAAAGATTCTCTATTGGGTTTAGGTCTGGAGACTGGCTAGGTCACGACAGAACCTTGATATGCTTCTTACAGAGCCACTCCTTGGTTATCCTGGCTGTGTGCTTCGGGTCATTGTCATGTTGGAAGACCCAGCCTCGACCCATCTTCAATGCTCTAACTGAGGGAAGTCTCGCAATACATGGCCCCGGTCATCCTCTCCTTAATACAGTGCAGTCGCCCTGTCCCATGTGCAGAAAAACACCCCCAAAGCATGATGCTACCACCCCCATGCTTCACAGTAAGGGATGGTGTTCTTGGGATGGTACTCATCATTCTTCTTCCTCCAAACACGTTTAGTGGAATTATGACCAAAAAGTTCTATTTTGGTCTCATCTGACCACATGACTTTCTCCCATGACTCCTCTGGATCATCCAAATGGTCATTGGCAAACTTAAGACGGACCTTGACATGTGCTGGTTTAAGCAGGGGAACCTTCTGTGCCATGCATGATTTCAAACCATGATGTCTTAGTGTATTACCAACAGTAACCTTGGAAACGGTGGTCCCAGCTCTTTTCAGGTCATTGACCAGCTCCTCCCGTGTAGATCTGGGCTGATTTCTCACCTTTCTGAGGATCATTGAGACCCCACGAGGTGAGATCTTGCATGGAGCCCCAGTCCGAGGGAGATTGACAGTCATGTTTAGCTTCTTCCATTTTCTAATGATTGCTCCAACAGTGGACCTTTTTTCACCAAGCTGCTTGGCAATTTCCCCGTAGCCCTTTCCAGCCTTGTGGAGGTGTACAATTTTGTCTCTAGTGTCTTTGGACAGCTCTTTGGTCTTGGCCATGTTAGTAGTTGGATTCTTACTGATTGTATGGGGTGGAGAGGTGTCTTTATGCAGCTAATTTAGAATAATAAATGGAGTGGAGGTGGACATTTTAAAGGCAGACTAACAGGTCTTTGAGGGTCAGAATTCTAGCTGATAGACAGGTGTTCAAATACTTATCTGCAGCTGTATCATACAAATAAATAGTTTAAAAAATCATATATTGTGATTTCTGGATTTAATTTTTTAGATTATGTCTCTCACAGTGGACATGCACCTACGATGACAATTTCAGACCCCTCCTTGATTTCCAAGTGGGAGAACTTGCAAAATAGCAGGGTGTTCAAATACTTATTTTATATAAGTTTTATATATATATATATATATATATATATATATATATATATATATATATATATATATATATATATATATATATATATATATATATATATATATATATATTGTATATACACACATATATCATTAAAAATAATGTATTAAAATATATATCTTGCTCAAAAATACATAATACAAATATAACAAAAGCAGAAATATTGTGAAATATTATTACCATTTCTACTTGAATATAATAACTTTCTATTTTCAAATATAACATATTCCTGTGATTTCAAAGCTGAATTTTCAGCATCATTACTCCAGTCTTCAGTGTCACATGATCCCATTTCTGATTATTATCAATGTTGAAAACAGGTGTGCTGCTTAATATTCTTGGATAAATAAAAAGTGAAATGTCTTTACTGTGCAATTTTGAGCAATTTAATGAATCCTTGCTGAATAAAAGTATTCAAATCTTACTGACGCCAAACTTTTGAATGGTAGTAGTGTGTATAGTATCAACTTTTAGAAGCTTTCTAGCACTCGGTTTTAATCAAGAATGGTCATTTTCAGACAAAGTGCTGTGTAAATGATCAGCGTGTTACAGAGATGTGAGTTTCCATGACGACTGCCAGCCCAAGCCCGGCCTGCAAGCCATGCAAGCACTAAAGTTGAACCATTGAGACGAGGCCGAGCTGGACACATTTCCAGTGGAGAGGCGTCTTAATGCTCACAAAGACAGCTGACGCACACATCATCCCTCCTGATGATTGGACATCCACCTCAAGAACGGCGCGATTGATCCAGACCGCAGGCGAATGGACACGGCTAATGTATATCCCTCACTCAGGAGCCTGACTATATGTACATTTAATTAAAAGAACACTATACGTGATCAAAGCCAATTTAAAACCCATCTGCCTAGCGCTGAGTTTTATTAAAACTTAGAAACCAAGATTCACGATCCAAAGATGCACTCCTCTTTCTTCTCTCCCTCTTCTAATTCCTCCCCTCTCTCTTTCTTTTTTCCTTTCTCTCTAGCAGTCAGTCTGATCTATAATTATTTCCATGGTTACCATCAGCGATCTTAGGCTAAGCTCAATGTACAAATGTCTCTTTTCTCTTTCACATTTTCTTTCAGCTCCTCAATTTGCCCGACTGTGTTCGTTAGCATACAATTACTCCCTTCTGAGACGTTTCCTCTCTTAAAGAACCAGCCCATGGCAAAGAAAAATCAAGAGAGGCGATCTCTTCAGTCTCTTCATTGTTTCCCAGAGACAGCGATGAGATTAAACAGAGAACGAGTGGAGACGTTTGCTGTGCAATCTCACATGTCTCTTCTAGAGTTTCAAAAGAGATCTCAACAATGTCTCAAACTGCAGGATCCCAAAGTCTCTTATGGATCAAACATCACAGATGTCAATAAGAACTCAAATAATTAGATTAGGGAACACATATTCACTATTAACTAGGAGTTTTCACTCTGTAAACTCCTAATTACTGCTTATTGATAGTAAGTAAGGTAGATGTTGTAATGGTTATGTTTATAGAGTCGGGTTTCGGAAGTAAAAACAAGGGGAAAAAATAGGGGAAATTGATTTTGAACAGTAACTTTTAAAGACAAGCCTAATGTGAGCTATGAGGTTGTTAATCTGTGGTATTTGCTTCTGTTAAATACATCAGCCCGCATTAGTTCAGCTTGTTTTTTTAAATAATTGCATTTAACAGCATGGTTCCTGATGAAAAACTACATTACCCGTGATGCTGTACAGAAAATCACCAATCAGAGAGTCGAAAAAAAGCTATATATATATATATATATATATATATATATATATATATATATATATATATATATATATATATATATATATATATATATATATATATATATATATATAAAGATCAGACATAATATTATGACCACTGACAGGTGAAGTGAATAACACTGATTATCTCTTCATCAAGATATCTGTTAGTGGGTGGGATATATTAGGCAGCAAGTGAACATTTTGTCTTCAAAGTTGATGTTTTAGAAGCAGGAAAAATGTGCAAGCGTAAGGATTTGAGTGAGTTTGACAAGGGCTAAATTGTGATGGCTAGACGACTGGGTCAGAGCATCTCCAAAACTGCAGCTCTTGTGGGGTGTTCCTGGTCTGCAGTGGTCAGTATCTATCAAAAGTGCTCCAAGGAAGGAACAGTGGTGAACCGGCGACAGGGTCATGGGCAGCCAAGACTCATCGATGCACGTGGTGGGTGAAGGCTGGCCTGTGTGGTCCGATCAAACAGACGAGCTACTGTAGCTCAAATGGCTCAAGAAGTTAATGCTGGTTCTGGTGCATCGCAGTTTGTTGCGTATGGGGCTGCATAGCTGCAGACCAGTCAGGGTGCCCATGATGACCCCTGTCCACCGCAGAAGGGGCCAACAGTGGGCATGTGAGCATCAGAACTGGACCACGTTTTCTTTACCTGGGGAACACAGGATGTAACATTGGGAAGAGGGCAAGCCGGCGGAGACAGTGTGACGCTTTGGGCAATGTTATGCTGGTAAACCTTGGGTCCTGCAATCCACGTGGATGCTACTTGGACACATACCACCTACCTAAGTATTGTTGCAGATCATGTACACCCTTTCATGGAACCGGTATTCCCTGGTGGCTGTGGCCTCTTTCAGCAGATAATGTGCCCTGCCACAAAGCAAAAATGGTTCAGTAATGGTTTGAGGAGCACAACAACGAGTTTGAGGTGTTGACTTGTCCTCCATATTCCCCAGATCTCAATCCAATCGAGCAGCTGTGCAAACAAGTCTGATCCATTGAGGCCCCACCTTGCAACTTACAGGACTTAAAGAATCTGCTGCTAACATCTTGGTACCAGATACCACAGCACACCTTCAGGGGTCTAGTGGAGTCCATGTCTCGACGGATCAGAGCTGTTTTGGCAGCAAAAAGGGGACCAACACAATATTAGGTCATAATGTTATGCCTGATCAGTGTATATACTGTGTATATATATTTTCACAGATTATGAAACCCTTCTCCAGAGCAGGGTTAGCACTTCTTTTTTGTAGTAACATTGCGGTGCCACACATGTACAGTGTGCAACAAAGTGGTGTTAGAATGTTATGACTCGATTAGCAACCGACAACCAATAGCGTGCCTCACATTCACTTGCTTTGGTCAGTCACGGAAACACAGCGTGCTGTATAAATAGTAGCTTCAGCGTTTAAGGGGGAAAATGTCAAACGGCGACAGAAAACGAGACAACTGGAGTGAAGAAGAGACTGCTTTATTCTTACCTTTATAGTACATTCAGGATAAACTTAATAGTACAGTCGGCAAATTCGCCAGTATATAATATGAGGAAGCACAATGCTAGAGCCCTTATGTAAGCATATTGTTCGTTCAATTGGTGACAACGAACACCACAAATATGTAAATAAGGACGTCAACCCAGTGTTTAGGAATGCCGGGTGTGAAACAGCAGCATATGAATACCCAGGATTAATTGTTAACTGCGGGTAAATTATGAGCAGTGTGAAACGTGAATCAAGACAACCCAGGATTCAGTTGACCTGGGGTTTAGAATGACCCAGGGTTAACTATTTCAAGTGTGAAAAGCCCTATTATGTGCTTTATGAGTAGTAATAAACAGCCAATTTACTAGTAATATGCTAATAAGCATGCTAATAAGCAACTAGTTAATAGTGAATAGTGTTCCTTAATATTTTATATTATATAATTTATTATCTGAGCTATGCTAACCATATTGTAAAATATAGATTTTTTTTTTATCTCAGTGGGACTAAAATAAAGATAAAAAATATTAATTTTACACCATTATACACTCACTAAATTACTCTAAATGTTTCCATTATTATTTCTAGGATTTTTAGAAGAAATTAACTACATTTAAAGAAAATATCAAAGAGACAAAGTGGATTCATAACTGAGGACTTAAATAAGTCTCATTATTAAGTAACTTCTGAGCAATACAAACTATTGCATCAGGCCTTGTGCATGCAATGTAATCATGTGTTTATAAAAGCAAGAGATTTTCCAGGTTTGATGTGAGATCATTTCTTGTATTGGTGGAATCCTGGTTACCAGCAGTGAAGAGAGTGTAACAGAGAACTCAACATCTCTACAGAATACAGAATGAATAATGGTTCCACCCACCTCCCACAGATTTACCACCTACTGGGATCAACACCAAACAGCAGCCGGGCAAGACTAACAAACACCGATACACATCAAACAAACACTTTGTGTGTGCTTTGTGTGTGTCTCACTCACCCAGTGGTTCAAATTGTATTGCTCAGAGATTGCTCTTACATATCTCAGGAAACTTATAGTGCCCCTATTATGCTGTTTTAAAGGTTCATAATTTTATTATGAACAACAGGTTTACATGCATTAAAGGTCATAAAACATTTTCATTTTCTTATAATATACACTGCACATCACCACATTTTTCTTACATGATTCTCAAACGACTCATTGGATGAATCAGTCTCTCGAAATCCCTCCTTTCCGCGAGCTTACTCTGCTCTGACTGTAAAGACGATGAAGTAACAACGTCGATTTTATCCTATCAATCCGAGCGCGAGTCAGATAACGAAACATAGGAAGAACTAATTATTCAACCCAAACCTCCATCGCAAGGACGACTTGAGCAGGACGTTTCTCAGTGATACGCTATTCACGTCGAGGTACATTATGAGCAACTGTAATTCCTCACCATCAGCATTAAAAAGTGTATGTCTGTAAACAAACCAATGTGTATATTTCTAATTTATTTCAGTGCACATGCGG
Organism: Romanogobio albipinnatus; assembly: GCA_023566225.1. Lineage (NCBI taxonomy): Eukaryota > Metazoa > Chordata > Actinopteri > Cypriniformes > Gobionidae > Romanogobio > Romanogobio albipinnatus. Next base: position 44,348,933 of record CM042252.1, on the reverse strand, counting down.
GGACTGTATCAGTGTTAATTTCGTTGACAAATAATTTTAGTCATAATTTAACTGTAACGAAAATCAACTGTCATTTTTGTCAACAAATAAAAATGAGATGAAAATGTTAGGGAGGGACGATTATGGAAGAGATCCAGTCAGAACTGAGATCCTGTGTAACAGATGCACACATTTGATTTGGACGTGCTGATCTAACGGCTGGAGAACACGGCGCTGTTGCGCTTCTACAGGCTCACTCACGCATCCCCAACACAGCGCTCAAGAGTGGCTCACAATCAATGAATAACACACATTTATGCAAGGCAATTGTTTATGAACTAATGCTGATGAATAATGACAATGTTTACTTTACGATGTTTATATAGTAATGCATTTTAGACGGTTGTAACAATGCATATTTTATCTCCTCATCTGAACTTGAATGAGCAGCTGCAACTGCAATAGTAAGGCGCTATTTCAAAATAAGAGTCCCGGTGTATTTCCAGCTGGTTTATAATTAAAAGTCACGCATTATATATTCGTTTTTGCTTACACAATAAACTGTATTTAATTTCATTCCCATTTAATTCATAGTCAGGAGGAAAGACCAGTATTTGACACATATTAAATAAAGTATCAGGGTTAGTTAACTAAAACCATTAAAAAAAATATTTGTTACTTGAAATTAAATAAATGTTAACTGAAATTAAAAAAATAAATAAACAAACTTATTTGAAGCTTTAGCTTAACATGATATACTAACTAAAACAGAAATACAAAGTTATAAAAAATATATAGTTGTTTAAAAAAAAAGAAAGAAAGTGAATTGAGCTCTCGTGTATTTTCAAAAACAAAATGATGTCAAAATGTCAGTTCAAGTGACAGTCGGTTATGTAATGCTTAAATGCTTAATGTATTACAATTGAACTAAACTCATTAGATTTTAGGAGACTAAATCTACTGTAGATTTAGTCGACTAAAATCTTATGATATTTAGTCAACTAAAACTAGACTAAAACTAAAAACAATTCAGGTGACTAAAATATGACTAAAACTAAATGGCATTTTAGTCAAAAGACTATGACTAAAACTAAATCAAAATATGCTGTCAAAAGTAACACTGAATAACAGCGCATACATTAGCCGAGCACTAACGTGAACGACTGATGTAACAAACGTTTGTAAAACAAATCTTGCTCTATCCTTTATCTGTATTCAAAGTAGTAAGAACGACAGACAATCTGCATTAATAGACACAGTTTTAGGTAATGGACAATGTAGAACAGGGGTGTCCAAAGTCGGTCCTGGAGGGCCACTGTCCTGCAGAGTTTAGCTCCAACTTGCCTCAACACACCAGTCTAGAAGTTTCTAGTATGCCCTAATAATAAGATCTTGATTAGCTGGCACGGTTGTGTTTAATTTGGGTTGGAGCTAAACTCTGCAGGACAGTGGCCCTCCTGGAGCAGGACTGGACACCCCTGACGTAGAACATAGGCAGGCATTATGCAAATGTGTTAGCTAGTGACTTGTAGCTGTAACTGATTGCTAATTCCTGATGACTCGTTTAGGCAGTTCAGAGTCGATTCTTTCTTTTGGGAGACAATAACGTTATTTATCGTGCACTTTCGACTTTACAACTTTGCAGACCGTTTACATTCACAGACAGCTATATTACACACTGCATGAAAGGGAATATTTGAAAAATCATAATAGGGGAACTTTTCAGTTATATTAAGCACCAACTTTGCTTCAGATGTTTCTACAGTGCACTGGGACAGTACACCCAAAAATGAAAATTCTGTCGTCATTCTATTGTTTTTTGGACCTCATCATTCTGTCATCTCACCCTCATGTCATTCCAAACTTTCTTTCTCCTGCTGAACACATAAGAATATATTTTATATTTTGATGAGATCCAAACTACTTTGGAGCCCATTCAATTGCATTGTATGGACAAAAAAAACACTAAGACATTTTAAAAAAAAGAAAAATCAGCAATATTATCGATTTGACTAATTTTGCAACATCGACATATTGAATTTAACTAAATCAACATGAACTGACTCGAGCTGAACAACGACACTATTGTCTTTTGTAGGACTGATTCCCAGACAAAAATATGTCCTAAGCCCATTTTCTAATGTTCCCATCAAATTATGAAACCTTATGGTTATACTATATATTTACCCAGCAGCCATATCACCCTGTAGCCCAAGACTGGTTTCCCACTGAGGCTGAGCAGGGCTGAGTCTGGTCAGTACCTGGATGGGAGACCAACTGGGAAAAATAGGTTGCTGCTCTTAGAGGTGTTAGTGAGGCCAGTAGTGTGGTCTGTGTGGGTCCTAACACCCAGTATAGTGATGGGGACACTATACTGAAACAAGCACCGTCCTTCGGATGAGACGTTAAACCGAGGTCCTGACTCTCTGTGGTCATCCCAGGATGTCCTTCGATAAAGAGTAGGGGTGTAACCCCGGCATCTTGGCCAAATTTGCCCATTGACCCCTGTCCATCATGGCCTACTAATCATCCTCTATACTGATTGGCTTCATCACTCGGTCTCCTCTCCACCAATCAGCTGGTGTGTGGTGGGCATTCTGGCGCAATATGGCTGCCATTGCATCATACAGGTGGATGCTGCACATTGGTGGTGGGTGAGGAGATTCCCCCCTTTGAGTGCCTAGAAAAGCGCTATATAAATGTAACAAATTATTATTATTATTAATAATTATTATTATATATTGACGGCTCACTTTAGACATTCTACTACTTAGTACTTACTTATTCTAACTTACTTAGTAACTACATGTCAACTAACTCTCACTAGAGTATTAGTAGACTGTAGTAGACTGTTAAGTTAGGGTTAGGGTTCAGGTTAGTAGAATAAGTTTACATGCAGTTGCAAAGTTACTTCGAATGTTTAAAGTGGACCATCAAAATAAAGTTTCCCAAACTTATTTCTTTATGTTCTCTGAACGTTCAAAACAGCTTTAAAAATGTTTCAAAGTTATTTATCTTGATTATGTTTTAGAATTCTTCGACATTATGGGAAAGTTACTTTAGTAGTAAGATGAATGTCCAATTAAAACATTTCAGGGGAAAAAAATGCTAATAAATGATGTATAAATAATATTTTTCTCCTAACATTTTGAGAGTATTATTAAAGACCAGATAAACATTCTATTAATGTTTCTGGAAGACATTTGTTCATAACTTTGAGAGAACCTTGCCAGAAGGTTAGCTCTGAGAATGCGCTAACGAAGTTCTGAGAATGTTCCCTGTTAGATGGTTATAGCTGAATTAACATTATTTCATAATTGATGAAATAATGAACTGAACTGAACTGAATCAACACTGAACTGATTTGAGCTAAATAATGACATTGTTGTCTTCTGTAGAGCTGCTTTACAGCAGATTCAGAATTCGAATTTGTCATATTTGGTGAAGTTTACATCATTGATCGTTATTTTCCTGTTTATTTAAGCTGCTTTTAAACAATTTGTATTGACTAAAGCACTATAGAAATAAAGGTGACTTGAAAGATGACATTTCGCAGAAAATGGTGTGAGTAAATTATTTTAATTTTTGATCCCTTTAAATTCCTTAAGAGAAATAAAAACAGAAAAATTAAAAGACATTCAATAATATGGAGCGCAGAGATTTCATTTAAAGGGTCAGTTCACCCTGAACTGCATTATTCATCAGCAAATGAAAATAAAGCCATCTTTTACTCACTCTGCTGTTGTTCCAATGCCCTATGTCCTTCTATCTTTTTCCTTCTATCTCAAAAAGAGAGAGAGAAAAAAAAAAAGTCACGTTCCTCCATATAATGGCAGTGAATAGCGACCAGGCTAAAAATGTACAAAAAGGATACCAAAGTATCACGTAATGATAAAGGGAGACCCGCGCCATATATGGAAAGTGTACAGGAGGCATACTATAAGGTTTTACAAGAAATATACCTTATTATTCAGTCAAAATGAGAAAACTAAGCTCGGTCGTTACTCTGAGCGCGTTCCTGTGAGTGCGTGCGAGCCGCCAGCAGCCGCTCACGCAATGTTGTCATGACAACCGGTACACAACATTCACTTCAGGAGGTTTACCTTAATATTAGTATTATTGTATTATTTCTTATTATTTACGTTACAGACTTACACCGTGTCCTAACTACACGCGACGCGATAAGATTCCAGCGACAAGCAACATGTCTGTCCACACCAGACGCGACGCGACTGCGAGATGCCACAAATCAATCAAAAACCACAGCCAATCAGAACAGCGTGTGGGCGGGCTCTCTGTGAAAGTGTACTGCTGTCCCGCACTCGCGTTGAAAAATGGGTAAGAACATTATCAATCAAATAAATAAATAACATTAAATAACATAAAAAATACATACCCAGTGACTGATACTGTATTTGTTATGACAATACAGTTGTTTGTTTGCAGTCAGTTTAAACTCTATATAATTTGCTTTCAAAATCTGAGGTAAATGATCCATTCTCGCTTTCATTGTGGATATTAAAGTAACGCACATTATTTTAACTAAAAATAAATAATTTATTCACATAATCATTTTCATATGACAATCAGTTCATTCGTTCTTCTTCATATGGAAATTTAGATCCATCTCGTTGTTTTTATAAAAGGAAAATTACTCGGACTCAAATTAAACAATTTTAATACTGTACAAAAAAAACCTAATCAACACCGGAGAATATTAATGACCAAAAGATTACTAATTAGATTATTGAATACGAAATATTGCATTTAATTTCCCCATATTAAAGGTCCGAGGGTCAGACGGGAGCTCTGGAGGAGGAAGAAAGTAGTGGCCTTTCTTTTATTACAAGGGAAGAAGACAAGGATGTGGGTGCATCCAATAAATCAAAGAAGAGCAGACTTAGAAGAGACTTAGAAGAGCACAACTTAGTGCAGGAACTTTTCCTGGACAAGGCACGTTTTTTAAATTATTTTCAAATGTGCTGCAGCATAGCCTTTACAAAAACAAACAAACTGTGGAGTAGAGAATTAAATGCTTTTGGACTTCCACAATCAGCTTCTCGTCGTCCATGTTCGATGGTTAATCTTCATGACGCGCGAAACTTCCATCCAATGAGATCTCTGTGTGGGCGGATCTTTCAGCCGCGACGTCGCAGAAATAGAAACCGTTTCTAAAATAGAATCATCGCGTGTCACCGTCGAGGCTGGTTAGGACAAAAACTATAATTAACATGGAAAAGATACCTTTTATCACTTGTCGCGGCGTCGCGTCGTGTGTAGTTAGGACACAGTGTTAGGGTTTTTTCACACTTGGCATGTTTTGATTAAACCGAACCCTGGTGCAATTGCTCTGTTAGTGCGGTTTATTTGAATAAGTGTGAACGCTGCCATCTGAAGCCATGCGCACCAAACAAGCAGACCGAAACTGCTGAAAAGATGGTTTTCGATCCGCTTCCAAGCGAACTAGTGCAGTTCGACTGAAATATGAACACATCACAGACCAAAGACATGTAAATGAACCAAAAACAGGAAGATGAGACTCTAAAAAGGACAGAAAGCTCAAGCATAGCTCGTTGGCCCTCACAGTTCAGCACAGACATCAGAACCGCGTCTCCACACAGCAGATCTTCGTTTGTGTGTGACGGAGGATTTCCTGCCGCTGTTTTGACTCCTTTACACATTTGATAAGCTCTTCACGAGTTCACATCTGGTCAAAATACCATCATATGCAGGCTACGCCCATAAAACGAGTGCATTTAGCCCAGCACACAGCATTGCTTTGGATGTTCGGTAAGTTTCGTCATGAAATACAGTATATACGTAATAAAAGCACACATCCCTATGCTTTAGGTTCGGTATCTTTATGTGAACGCCAAGCCGACCAGGACTACGAACCGAACTACAAGTGTGAACACACCCTTAAGCAAAGTCTCCATTTGCTCTCATTTCTTTGTAAGAGAAACCATTAAGATGTTCAAATTCAAGATTTTTCTTTCATATGCACACACTGACTGCTGCTCAGGTTTGTAGCATCAACAGTTCCTTCAACTGTGAACGCTAATGTATAAAATCCACCCCACCCCCCCACTGTTCATATGGAAACTACATTTACACATCAAACATTATGTGTTCTTTCTTCCTCCACCCTGTCATGGTTGCGACACTAATGTAATCTCTTTCTCTATGAAAAGGTGCATTGCTGGATTATGTAACAAGCCTTTTTTTCCCCCTCTCCTGCTAATCAGACGTGACTGCATTTGGTACTTATGTTGAATCCTAGCAAACAAGCTCTGCAAAATGCCGAAGGGACAATCATGCAACTAAACACCTCGACCAGCACAGGTTTTATTACTTTCTCTAAAAAAGGCCACTGTTTTTTTGTTGTTGTCAGTTCAGCCCTCATGCATTCTCGGTCTCGACTCAAGGTCCGTACTGATGCCATCGCTCCGAGGGAGGAATCGGATGCTTGCATGACCAAACTGAATTCCTGTGTGAATGTCTGGCCAATAAGAGACCAGATCTTGACCTTTGCTAAGCCACACGGAGAGGACATTATTACTCCTGACATTTGCACACATTTCTTTGTGGTTTTTATGCCTGCGACTGTGACCGTCATTTGAAATCAGTTCAAGACAAACAAAATGATAATGAAGAAGATGCTAGACATCTTAGACATAGACATTACGGCTGCGAAAATCTAACTACATGACACAATCGACAACCGATTTGAGGCAACTGCAAGTGACAGGTATATTAAAAGAGAGGAGCTCATCAATACCACTGAAAAGTCCACTTTAGCCCAGGGTGAAGTTCAATTATAGCCCATAGATAAATTGTAGATATTTAAACAATATTAAACTCGCAGCATGATTGCGAGTGCGATTGTCTTTGTGAACGAAATGAACTGGAAAAAGGAACTGTTGCACATCTTAGAGCAACACACATATAGTGGCGTTACTAAATAAAACAGTGCTTTTGATGTGTGAATGATTTCATTAATCACTCACAAAGACAGTTAGGGGTAAATTCAGGATAATTGGGACCACAACATGTTCTCACTCCCAACTCGTCACATATTGACGCTTGGTCAGGACCCCTCAGCGTCACTTTTTAACACAGGGTACCCCTTTAGCATCATTTTTTGACCCGCAGGTGCTCCATTGATTTCAGTTGTTTGCCCAATGCATCAGACCAAGACGCATTTAATTCTTTGCATTTGTAAAAGCAGACATGGTTTTATGACTATATATAAGCTACTTTTATATTTCAGTGCAACTAACCCCACTCCTACCCTAAACCTACCCACTTCTTAACAATATAAAACACATAACATGCAAATAAAAGTACAGTCACAGGTTTTTATTGCAAAAACTGACCAAAATTTTATAAAACTATTAACTTAAAATGCATTCCAAGTCTTCTGAAGTCAAACGATATCTTCATGTAAAGAACAGAGTTGAACTTAATGTTTTAATCACCACACACACACACACACACACACACACACACACACACACACTGGTGCAACAGCATTATGAGGACTCTCCATAGGCGTAATGGTTTTTATACTGTATAAACTGTATATTCTATCCCCCTACACTGCCCCTATCCCTAAACTTAACCCTCACAGGAGACATTCAGCATTTTTACATTTTTAATAAAACATTGTTTAATATGTTTTTAAAGCGATTTGATTTACGGGGACATTTGAAATGTCCTCATAAACCACCTTGATGTTGTAATACCAGTGTAATACCCATGTCATTATACAAATTTGTGTCCTCATAAATCACATAAACAAGCACACACACACACACACACACACACACACACACACACACACACACACACACACACACACACACACACACACACACACACACACTCATATCTCATTCAAATGATGCACCGACTTTTGAGCATGACACAATCGGTCACGAGACACAAAAGAGCCAATGACATTTTACAATCAAAACTGACTTAATGACGCAACTGTTCAAGAGACATGCGAGAGCCAATGCAATTTCACTATGAAATCTGACAATTCTTCGGGCAGCAATTTTTTAATGTGTTCATGATCTTTGGCAGAGGTGGACGGAGACGCTGATCGCATTTGGGGATTTTCTTCACACAAATCAATCGTTTGGCCTCGGAAAACTTGGAATATTTGTACTTTTTGAATAAATTGTGCCTGTAGTCGTATCTTCCTGTTATATCCTGTGTTTTATGTCATATAATACACAAATGGGAAGGTTTAGGGATGGGATGGGGTTGGGTTACATGTTCAAACGTGTCTAACTAGCGTAAATAAAATAAATAAATAAATAAATAAATGTAAACAAAAGTATGCTGGCTGAATAAATTGAGGATCACACTCCAACATGTCATAATAGCAAAATCATAACCCAATATATAATTTCATCATGACGATATGCCCGACGTGTCTGTGTATGACGCCAAAGGTTTCTCATTGAAATCAATGGAGTACCCAGCGCATCAAAAAATGACGCTAAAGGGGTACCATGTGTGTTAAAAAGTGACGCCAAAGGGGTCCTGACCAAGCGTCAATATGTGATGAGTTGGGAGTGAGAGCGTGTTGTTTTTCCCAGTCATCTCAATGGCAAAAAGTGTCCCAGTTTACCTGAATTCACCCCTACTTGATTTTGAACAAATCGGACGAACGAATGATTTAATCAATTACTCATAAATGAATGTTCCTAAATGATTCTGTTTTTGAATGAATGATTTAATGAATCACTCAACACAAAAAACTCAACTCAAATCAATCATTTTAATTATTCTACCGCTCGTGTGTATCTCTCTGTATTAGTTTAATATAGCAGCATGTTCAAAAAGCAAATACTGTACGTGAATCAACCAGCTACTGTAATTTTTTGTATTTTTTCTCTACAGTTTTGTTTTGTCAATGGACACTAATGTAGAATATATGTACCTAATTGTGTAAATGATTCTCCTTAAAAAAAAAAAAAAAAAAAAAAAGATTATATGTACGTCATTGTTTAAATGTTTCTCCTTAAAGGGGCACTTCAGCGCTGGGAAGATGAATGTGTATTTAAACTGTCATTTATGTAGAAGAAATGTGAAATTATTTTTGAATTTGGTGCCTTCTAGACTGAGAAAAGACAGAAAATGTATTTTTGTCTCATGTGGATGAAAGACAACAACTCCCAGAATGCACTTGCTTCGCTGCCCTATGAGGCCACTCCCAAAGCCACGGCTATTGGTTATCACTTGCCCACCGCGGCACTGCCCCACCGTCGTTTTGATATTCATAGTAATAATTTGGTTCAGTTAGAGAATAGACACTACAATTGAAAACTGAACGTGTATTTTCAATAAAGTGTGAGTGAGCCGAACAAAAGTCACGTCACAGACACAGTAGGAGTCAGATTTCATTCCTCAAGAGAGAAGAGCTGAGCAGAGCTGAGGTAAGCGCACATGTCATTCTCGGCGCGTGTCCAGTATGGCGTGTTATTAGATCGCATATGGAAGCTAAACTTTCATAGGAATTCATTGAAAAGTTGAAACACTAACTTTGCTCCGTACCGCCCCGTTATGAATGCCCGAGCCGAGCGGCAGTGAGTGAGATCCCACCACTATGGGCGGGTTGAAAACATGCGGAACTAGCCCCTGTAGTCTCTAGCCTCTGGCCAAAAATCCTTTTCCAGAAATAAAATGCATAATTCTCTCGTCTCAGGGGGATATGAGGGGGGAAAGTACCATAATTCCAATATACTACCGGGTTTCTACTGATACAAAGCTTAATGCTAAATCACGGAAGTTACCCTTTAACAATAAAAACAAATGAATCATTTTTGGGGGGCTTTGCAATATACATTACAGTGTGAAAAATGAATATTTATTTAGAGATTTGATAAAGATTACAAGGTAACACTTTACAATAAGGTGTCATTTGTTAACATTAGTGAATGCATTAAATAACTGATGAGGATGAACTTACAATGAGCAATATACTTTTGCAGGTTTTTTAACCTTTGTTAATGTTAATAAAAATGTTATAGTTCACAGTGCATTAACTAATGTTAACAGATACATATTTTGCATAAACTAAATGCTGAATTATTGTTTATTCTGAGTTCAAAGTGTCAACTTTAAGAGTGCATTAAATGATGGCAAAATATATACTGTGTAAAATGCCTGCACTCAAAAAAATAATTTGTTGAATTAAAAAAAAAGCTGCGTCAAGTGGTTCCACACAACTATATTGAGTCATTTTTACAAATAACAATTTAGTTATACGAACAAAAGAAAGTCAAGTAAAGCTGACAAAATGTCTTTAAGTAAATACAAACCATTTACATAACCGTTACATAATATTTATATGTGCAGTTTACTTAATAATGTTATGTTACATTTATAAAAGTTTATTATGTTAGGTGAACACATTTATTGATTTAATTTACCTTATTAAATTAACTACTTGCTCTACAACTGTAAGTGGAAAACTATTAAATATAACAAAAAGCATATTTTTAGAAACAACATTCAAAAATAACTTAATTGAGAACAGGAAGTCCATCCAATGAGTGTATGAGTGGCCACAGTCTAAACACAGGCACTCTTCGGGATAATGGTAACCACAAAATTACAGAAACTCCTCTAAATGTCCAACATAACTGAACATTAAACACTAACATAAACTAATAACATCTTTCCCTTTACTGAAAAACATAAAATAACACTTTAATCCCTAAATTTACTCTCCCAATGCAGTCCCTTGCAAAGCATGCTGGGAACTACATATCCACTGCCCAGTTTGTTTGTTTCACTCAGCGATGTTAAGTTGACCGAACAAACACTTATTAAGTAAAGCTGACAATACTCATTTTTAGTAGAAACAACTCAGTAAATCTAAGTAAATTTAGTTACATGAGTTTTTAAGTAATCTGAACAAGGATGATTTGAGTCCAACTAACAACAGTGAAAGTTCATTTTTTTGAGTGCGATTAAAAATCCAAAATCATTTTGTTAAATGAACAATACTCTTGCACGCTATATTGTGCAATCCTTAATTTTGATGTATTGTGCACAAAGAAAATGTGAGCATACATACTATACATGACAGTAATCAGGGTCAACTTTGATTTCATGTTGACATTTAGCAAAAAAGGTGACAAGCAGGGAGCAGGTTTTATGTGACAGCCGAGATAAGACAGGATAAACAGACCAGCAGAAAACTGGCGTCAATGTGAGCGAGAGGAATGATGCTGAAATGAGGACGCACTTGAAGCGTGCACAGTGCCACCTGGATCGGCCCTGCGCCAAGACTGTTGTGTAAACTGGCAGTGCCACGCGTATGCACGTGTGAACACACAAATGCACGTTTTGGGAACGTTATCATGCAGTTGCCTTCTACTTGCACACTTAATGATCACACAGAAATACACATAACTGATGCAAAACAGCGACATCATCGCTTAAATGCACACACACAATTATTGTCGCACACATTAATCTGTTTTGGCATGTCGCTCGACACCCGCAGTGATGGAGTGTGAGAGCGATTCTCGTGCAGCCTTTTGCACAGTGATTCTGAAGAAAGGAGAAGCTGTACCCTGACAGCCTTTCCATTCCCCACCCTCTCGGAAAGGATCTGCACTAGCGGGGCCGCAGTGCTGCGAGCACATCATCATTTAGAGCAGTAATGGCTCTAGTCTCCATGATAGAGGAAGGCAGCTGGAGAGACTGCAGGCTGCGGCCCAGTTCGCCTACTTATACTATGCACTAAAAGTATGTACTTTTTGGTGAAGGGAAAGTGCATCATTTTGAGTGTGCAGAAAGAGTATTAAAGGGGTCCTATTATGCCCATTTTTACAATATGTAAAATAAGTCTCTGATGTCCCCAGAGTGTGTATGTGACGTTTTAGCTCAAAATACTCCACAGATCATTTTTATAGCATGTTAAAATTGTCACTTTTTGAGGCCGAGCAAAATATGCCGTTTTTGTGTGTCCCTTTAAATGCAAATGAGCTGCTGCTACCGGCCCCCTTTCAGGAAGAGGACGGGGCTTCAAAAGCTTGTGTTAGCAGCTCTGATTACCTCACGCAGAAACTGTTCAGCCTTTTATGTTCAAATCAGAGTTGGACATGGACAATGATGGAGAGACTCAAGAAGCAACAGGACCTTTCTGAATGGTTAGTTGATGAATTTATGTAGCTGATGCATGGGCGTCGGAACCATTGTATGTGGGTGGGATACCCACTTTTTACGATCAATGATATTGGACCCACTCACTTTTATCGTCTCTAACATTCAGCACATGTCTGTTTACCTACCCCTAATCGATAAACAATTATTTTTTTAAAACGTTAGACGCTTTATTTCCACTTTTCTAATATTTTCTTTATTTTTATTGAAAATAAATGCCTTTCCGATTTGATATGTGATGGAAAAACGGAGAATGAGTTCGGCGAAAGCCGGACTCGAATCGCGGATCGATTTGTGTCAAAACTAGATGCCGTGCGTCTTACCCCTACACTACTGACGCTCTTAAAGACATGGCGATTTATTTTGTTTTTCCGAGTATATTTGTACTTAATGTAATTTGCATCTACTCCAGTAAAAAAATTCTGAGGACCCACCCACATTTTTTTTGCTTCCGACGCCCATGAGCTGATGTGAAGTTAACTGTCATGATAATCTATAAATCTCACGTGTGGGAACTGTTGTAAGATGCACAGAGCCAGAGAATATATGCTGCATGGAGATACAACAGGTTTAGTTTAATTATGATTATAACTAGGGTGGCCGTACGTCCGGAAGCTCCCTGTCTGGTATCCGGCGCAGCCTCAAGCCGGACACTCATTTGTCCTCCTTTTTGGAGTTGCGCTGAATCGGCCTATAAAACCCCGCTCTAGAATCTTTATTGGGACACAGTAGCATCTAATGCCGTAAGATCTCTGGTCAAACAAATGATTGTCTGAAAGCAGTGTCAAATAAATATCTAAAATATAATTCGTTAAAAACGTAAACAAGCCTCCATGATGTGCAGGCTACATCATATCATAAAGTTAACATACCTAAATGTCAGACGCTCAGACCTCATTTAATCCGGAATGGACACACTGAGCACACTGTGTCGCTGTGAAGTGGACGTTGGTAGTCAAGGGAAAGCCGCCGTTGACCAACATGCCAGCACGGAAAAACATAAAAGTTACCGACAAGCCCCAGGTAGGCTACGCCTTCCCTTAGGTCATTTTTTTCGAGAAGCAAAAAGACATATTATTGGGAGATATAGAGTGACGACTGATGTATGTATGCAAGTAAGTTTTTTAGGTGTTTTTGCTCCACGAGTGTGAGCTACATATTATCCAATACTATAAATACAGTGAGGAAAATAAGTATTTGAAAACCCTGCTATTTTGCAAGTTCTCCCACTTAGAAATCATGGAGGGGTCTGAAATTGTCATCGTAGGTGCATGTCCACTGTGAGAGACATAATCTAAAAAAAAGAAATCCAGAAATCACAATGTATGATTTTTTAACTATTTATGTGTATGATACAGCTGCAAATAAGTATTTGAACACCTGAGAAAATCAATGTTAATATTTGGTACAGTAGCCTTTGTTTGCAATAACAGAGGTCAAACGATTCCTGTAGTTTTTCACCAGGTTTGCACACACTGCAGGAGGGATTTTGGCCATTGTGTGGATTTTTCCTCCACACAGATCTTCTCTAGATCAGTCAGGTTTCTGGCCTGTCGCTGAGAAACAGAGTTTGAGCTCCCTCCAAAGATTCTCTATTGGGTTTAGGTCTGGAGACTGGCTAGGCCACGCCAGAACCTTGATATGCTTCTTACAGAGCCACTCCTTGGTTATCCTGGCTGTGTGCTTCGGGTCATTGTCATGTTGGAAGACCCAGCCTCGACCCATCTTCAATGCTCTAACTGAGGGAAGGAGGTTGTTCCCTAAAATCTCGCAATACATGGCCCCGGTCATCCTCTCCTTAATACAGTGCAGTCGCCCTGTCCCATGTGCAGAAAAACACCCCCAAAGCATGATGCTACCACCCCCATGCTTCACAGTAGAGATGGTGTTCTTGGGATGGTACTCATCATTCTTCTTCCTCCAAACATGTTTAGTGGAATTATGACCAAACAGTTCTATTTTGGTCTCATCTGACCACATGACTTTCTCCCATGACTCCTCTGGATCATCCAAATGGTCATTGGAAAACTTAAGACGGCCTTGACATGTGCTGGTTTAAGCAGGGGAACCTTCCGTGCCATGCATGATTTCAAACCATGACGTCTTAGTGTATTACCAACAGTAACCTTGGAAACGGTGGTCCCAGCTCTTTTCAGGTCATTGACCAGCTCCTCCCGTGTAGATCTGGGCTGATTTCTCACCTTTCTTAGGATCATTGAGACCCCACGAGGTGAGATCTTGCATGGAGCCCCAGTCCGAGGGAGATTGACAGTCATCTTTAGCTTCTTCCATTTTCTGATGATTGCTCCAACAGTGGACCTTTTTTCACCAAGCTGCTTGGCAATTTCCCCGTAGCCCTTTCCAGCCTTGTGGAGGTGTACAATTTTGTCTCTAGTGTCTTTGGACAGCTCTTTGGTCTTGGCCATGTTAGTAGTTGGATTTTTTACTGATTGTATGGGGTGGACAGGTGTCTTTATGCAGCTAACGATCTCAAACAGGTGCATCTAATTTAGGATAATAAATGGAGTGGAGGTGGACATTTTAAAGGCAGACTAACAGGTCTTTGAGAGTCAGAATTCTAGGTGATAGACAGGTGTTCAAATACTTATTTGCAGTTGTATCATACAAATAAATAGTTAAAAAATCATATATTGTGATTTCTGGATTTTTTTTTTTTAGATTATGTCTCTCATAGTGGACATGCACCTACGGGGACAATTTCAGACCCCTCCATGATTTCCAAGTGGGAGAACTTGCAAAATAGCAGGGTGTTCAAATACTTATTTTCCTCACTGTATATGAGCCATAATATCCTGACGTATCAAATATAATACTCAACAAAAAACACAATACAGCATGCATTTGTTTTTATTAGATTTTTACAAATAATTTGTCTAAAAGTTCAATAAACTGTTCTATTTCAGAGAATTTTTTCAGTGTCTGACTATTATTTATTATATTATGTCACTTTACATGCTTAAAAATATCGTACTAAATGATGGTAGCATTTTTTTTTACATTGTTTTATGTATATTTATTTGTAATTGTGGGTGTATGTACACATGAACTGAACTGGTATCTAAGAGGATTCGACAAACAAGCCTGCATGCTCATGTCCATCGAAAAGTTTGGCCAAGTGCCTGCAACGAGACCGCTGCTGTGTCCCAAAACACTCACTGATATAAATAAGAAATGTTAAAATTATATCACTTCCAATTCAGTCATTCATTTATTCAAATTGCAAAGAAAGGTTAGGTTGCATTGTAGGACACAGTAATCAATATCTACTATACCAGCTCTATTATACACTGCTTATTTTGACAGATGAAGTAGGTCATATGTGTAATGAAAATGTGCAGTATGCATATTATGCAGAAAAATGAAGACTAGTAGGTTAGTATGCTAGTAAGTATACTTACTGCACAGTAGCTAAAATACACGGTTTATAATTAGATTGATTGCTCAAAATCCTTCATGTAAACTCCTCGATCTGACTGCGCATGACCTGAATGAAATTTTGATTCGACCTGAAATAATCCAATCAACAGGTGGGGAAAAGCATGTTAATGCCTGAATCTGATGCATTTTTATTTACATCTCACGTATTATGAACTGGTCAATGGACATGTGTCAGCTTTCATTTTTAGATATGCCAAAACAGCAATTGCTTGTGGTAGCTCTTGTGACATTATCTCTGGGCTTTCTCCGGTTCTGACTGCACGGTGAAGTTTTGTTTGGAAGACATGTAATGCACATGTAAACGTATATGTGACTCGGATTGCAAGATTTAGGGTTCATGTAAACAAAACTTTCAGAATCTGAAATAGGATTGGATTTATTCTGATTAAGGAAAATTATTACATGTAAACAGCCCTAGTATGTACTATTTCTCTAACAAATATAATAAATACAAAACATCTACATACTATATACCAGAGGTTTTCAAAGTGTGGGGTGCAAGAGCGCGTCAGGGGAGGGTTGAGAGTAGGGCTGGGTGATATGATGTCAATCAATAGAGATTTTATCTGTATGTAAATATAGCCGTGCAGCACAGGACCGCGTAAACACATTAGAGCAGCAAAGAAACATGGATAAATGAGAAGCAAGAGCGGGACGTGCTTGATAATGAGTTATTAACTCTTTCCCCGCCATTGAAGGAAATTTCCGTCATTTATTAGTCAACGCTTCACCGCCATTAAAGGAAATTTCCATCATTTATTAATCAACGCTTCACCGCCATTAAAGGAAATTTCCAGCTTTCTGTGTTTTCACTGTTATACGGTAGGGGGCGCTATTACACATCTTCTGAAAGATTACTGAATCTCCTGATCAAGACATGTGAAGAAGAAGAAGAAGAAGAAGCAGAAACAAGCGATAGCTTGTTGACACGATCATCAACATTAAACATGTAAATCAAAACTGCCAAATGTTACTCAATGAAATGTCGACCCAGGACAAGTTATAGGACTGTGCAAGCTTTGGGGGTGTTGATGGACTCAATCTACTCCATCTATGTTTTGATCAGAAAAGTGAATAGGGAGGGTGGGAATTTATGTATGTTGTGTTAGAAGGGAAGCCCTCTGTCTTTGACTTTCAAAACCCCTGCTATATACAATTTGCAACCACACAGTATGCTTTTTAGTGCTTTTTAACTCAGGGTTTGGTGAATAAGCAATGTGTAATTCCTTATCACTTAAATTTAACAGAAAATGTTCAGATGGAACAATAAAGAAAGTAGGGATGCTCATTTCGGTTAATTTTCCAGACCGAAAACCGCCGCTCCTTATCCGAATATTAACCGTTAACTGATAAGATTATAATATTGAATTGGCAATAAATAAAAATACAATTGACGACTGTCTGTGACCCATTAAAAAGACACTTTTTTTTCACTGGTTTATTTTACCGTGCAAACAGCAGTATACAGAACAGATCAACAACAGAACCTGGATTCACACATTATCACATTTTCACACACTTGCAGCGTTTCTGACAACAGAGAAAAACAGAATAAAATATAAATAAAAAGCATAAAATAAACAGGCCTACTCTAAATATTTTTCACTTAAATAATTACCAAATTAAGATGACAAAACGAAAATACACTGAATCCGTTTGAATCTTTGAAGAACAGGAATAGTGTTTATTTCCGTCGAATAAAAATAGCAGACCTACCTCAATCCACACCTTGTATGGTTTGATGTGGGTTAGTCTGGAGCGCAGCCTGTTGACAGTTAGACCCGCAGCAGAAAACAGCCTCTCAAGCCTTGTTTATACTTTCGTCTGGCTCCGCAGCGCGAGCCTCCGCTGACTGCGCGCGCACCTTGTCTGTTTGGGGAGGTGTTTATACCTATGGCTTATACTTGACGCGCTCGCCGTTGTGCTATTCTTTGAAACGACAGAGGGCGACTCGGGGTAATTGTTCTATAAATCATCAGGAAACAGCGGCGAGAAGAACATACGTGACAATGTTTACTTAGTAAACTTTACCAAAACCACACTACAAAAAGCCTTAAACAAGGCTTCAGATGGCACTGATGCCCCGGGAATACAGAGATAACGCCTCGCCAGAGTGGCCAGCCTTGGGAAGCGCATTTCATTTGCTTCCCACCAGTCAAGAGCTTGTACTACTGCTGTATTTTAATACCGTGTAGCATATTTTGCAAGTAACTTCGTCGCCCTTTCTGCCAAAATGGTCCCACACAGTAGGCCTACTTCTTTTCCATTGCTTCATTTTGCGAAATATGTCTGTGTAGACACGTGAGGTTGCAAGTCTCGACATGCCCCGTGAGTTAACAAATACAGCATATTTTTCTTTAACCATGCAGCAAACAAACAAACAAAAAAAACTTTAAAAAATAAAATATAATATCTTTTAAACCGTTTAACTGATAGTATTAATCGATCAAAATTCTTAATTTCGGTTAACGGTTAAACAGTCAATATGAGCATCCCTAAAAGAAAGGCATAGATGATATTTATACTTATTGCAAATAGTGGCAGATACTCTATTTGCAGTGTATTGTAGTACTATTTTATAAAACAGTATGCATGAATCATAGCCTGACGTTGTCATACTCAATTCTAGTGAGAAAATGAGTCTGATGCTGCTCCGTTGGGCTGTGATTATGGGGCGTGTTTAAACCGAACCAGGAAAGACCTCAATTGGATAGACCTACAACCAATCAGAGCAACGGAGCGACGCATAAAGTCAGTTGTCAAATGTCAACAGAACTCAACCGCACTGTGTTGCTAAGTCCGCGGGTGGAAGCGACCCCAATTATGTGATATACAGACCCAGGAATGCGAATTTTAGCAGGCAGCCGTGCCAAAATAACACATATTTACTCAAATTTCAATTTCATTGGTCCGAACAGTTTCTGTTCGGGCATAATTACTTCTCTACGGATCAAGTCCAGACCGAACTGCCCAAGTTAAAATGTTGTGGGCGGGGCTAAGTTCGGCTGGCATCCAGGCTACATGAATCACAACATATTCAGTGTATATGATTATTATATTTATTAAAATCATAAATTAATGCTTATTTATTGGGACATTGTACCTATCCCTAAAGCCCTCCCATACACCTACCCCAAACCCTACCCGTTAAACACTTTATTCCCAATATAATTAACCTTAAGGCCATTTATTTCCACTTTTCAAATGTTTTCTTAGCGAAGAATACGTTTGGAAATTCGAACCTAGGGTTGCAAAGTTCCCAGAATCTTTCCAAAATTTTGGGAAACTTTCCAGGAAATTTTTAGCCCCTTTGCAACCCTAGTCACGTCAAAAGATACCGCCACCCACCTTCCTCTTCACACCACTGATTCTGCTATCAGCAGGATTTCTTGTGTAATTTTAGGCTTAATCACACAATAGTGGGCAGAGTCAGTGAAAATCGCCTCTGCTGACAAGGCAGGCTTTTTGCACTTGGTGGTACTCCGATAAAGAAACTCTTAAACCTAGCAAAGTAAGTCTCTCATCTGCAATATGATATTTGTCAGCAAGTTAAAGGGGACCTATTATGCAAAATTCACTTGTATATTGTTTTTGAACATATTTATTTGTCTGCAGTGTGTGTACACAACCACCCTATTGTGGTAAAAAATCCATCCATGTTATTTTCCCCATAAATCTGAAACAATGAGACGTTCAGGAATGTACTCCATTGTGATGTCACACTGGAACAGGCCCCGCCCACAACTGGCACAGAATCTGCCCTATTAGCTTAGCTCCTCCCCTGAGTGAGCTGTACACAGTCTGCCATGTTTATCTCCTCGCCAGAGCATTTAACAGCAGCATTCAAGTAAGAAATGTATTCTTACACTGTGTATTTGACAGTTTAAGTGCAATAAGACGTGAAAGAGAAATTCGTTTAATATTCACAGGACGCGCTGTCTGACAGCCAGGTTTCTGTGTGCATGCTTCGGATGTGTGCACTCAGAAAACCATATATTAGAAGTTGACACTGATTTTTTGGTTTTATAATGCATGCAAATAAAAAACTTTCGAAATGAAAAAGAACTGCAATGTCACGTCAGTGTGGCCGCAATAGAGATGATAATCAAAACCAAACCAAAGTATCCGAAGCACAAGCTGTACATGCTCCGCCCTCTTTTGGAAACGGAGTGGGGAGCAGCAGCTCATTTAAAGATACACGAATGTGTATTTTTAACAGAATGTTTTTCCTTCCTCTCAAAAATGGGCATTTACAATATGGTATAATAAATGAGCTATGGGGTACGCCAACGGGACACCTGAGACTTATATTACATCTTGTATAATAATGGGCATAATAGGTCCCCTTTCAAATCAACTCACAGCATCAATTAAGTCTGACATCAAGCCTTCACAGAGCACCCAGTGGATATTTCAAGAGATGCCCTTAAGTTCTTTTAGCATGACAACCTTTAATTGAACACTTTATACAAAGAACTTAATTCCTCAATATGACTGTCATAAAACAGCAAAGCTACAGCCGCAGCCAATATGAGCCATCATAAGTCAAGGCGATTCAGCACTTCTTGCTCATGACAAATAGTGAATCTAAGAGACACTCACATCCTCTAAAAGTACAGCATCAGCCTTTAGACACACACACACACACACACACACACACACACACACACACACACACACACACAGTCGGTGTGACTTTCTTATATAGGCCTATCCCATCATTACAAATTCAACAGACAAAGAAAATTGTGCAACTTGATTATCGAATATAAATATTATTTGGAAGTTGCATTCAAAATCTAAAGGATGATTCATGATGCATCTGTGTGCGATCACTTTCTGATAATCTTACAATGCATCTGCATTGATATGCCACAAAATCAGTGTGATCATTCCTAGAAATCAATACAAGTCAGTGTTATTTTTATTTTTTTGTGGTAGATCTCTAGATACCAATGCTTTGGCCTCCGGACACACTGGCACCATGATATGCCTGTTGCATATTTCATATGACAGAACATATGAGGCAACAGCACTGGAGCAGAACTACAAAAACAACAGCACTGAAAATGAATTGCATGGCCTTGCATGACCTCTGTCTTTGGGGGAGCCGCAGATGTCAGGGATTATTTCAGCCCTGTAGTTTCGTATAATCAATACATGGTGCATCTGTAATCATTCAAACGTTGACTCGCAGTTTACAGTAGAAGATGTGTCTGGAAACACAGAAATGTGCCAGGCACACAGAAAGGTTTTCATATTAAAAACAAAAATTCAAAGAAGGTCTAAAATGTCCAAGGGGGAGCGTGCAAACAGAAAGGGAGTGTGGCGTCCTCTTTGTGCCAGAGAAATGAAGGTCGGGCCGTGCATAGGGGCGTTAAATCCAGAGATGCAGAGCCAGGCGGTCATTATCTTAGCAGAGAATTCAGAACTGAAGAATTGACTCTCTTTTAATTCATGTGTGGGAATTTGAATTGAACCGGCTTATATCTTGCATTAGAATTGGAATTGGAATGACAGGAAGAGGAATTTGAATTGCAATTCAAAGAAATTCAATACAGATAAAACATTTTGGCAAATTAAGTGTTCTTCAACCCTGATATATAGAAGTGAATTTATTAAATTGTATGTATTTATGTATCTTATGGGCCATATTTTAACAATCTAAGTCTAAAGCAAATCCAATTTAACGACGGGAAAAATGGTCACCATGCCAGCACATGGTCTAAAAGGGTTGTCCCGATTCTCTTAACGAGTCATGGGTGTGTTTTGGGCGTAATGTGCAATAAACCAATCAGAGTCATCTCCCATTCCCTTTAAAAGCCAGTTGGCCGTTTGCTATTTACATGGCAGAATTTACGAGCTGAAAGACTGAACACTTCTCCAGAGAGGAATCCTTTTATTACAGTTTTTCTCAGTTGCTTTGGTGCATTTCTCACGACTGAAATTCTCAAAACTACTTGTTCATCCTCCACATCATCTTATGCACATCATAAAAGCCATTTCTCATTCTTTTAAACAATTGCAAATGCTTTGGTACATTCATGCAATTGATTATGTACAGTTGTCTGCGGTTTCCTATACATTATTAATTGCTTATGGCATGTTTATCAAAATATATTATACTGGTTCTGTGTTGATTAGTCTTACCCCTCAAAACATATACTAGGCATTAATTCCTTGCATAAGTCAAAATGCAAAATGGTTGATCTAGTTGTCATAAACTGTCAAGCATATTTTCTTGACGACAATGATTGAAAATTCACAAGACTGCACTATCTATATGGCATATACACTGACCAGGCATAACAGGTGAAGTGAATAACACTGATTATCTCTTCATCACGGCTCTTGTTAGTGGGTGAGATATATTCGGCAGCAAGTGAACATTTTGTCCTCAAAGTTGATGTGTTAGAAGCAGGAAAAATGGGCAAGCGTAAGGATTTGAGCGAGTTTGACAAGGACCAAATTGTGATGGCTAGACGACTGGGTCAGAGCATCTCCAAAACTGCAGCTCTTGTGGGGTGTTCCCGGTCTGCAGTGGTCAGTATCTATCAAAAGTGCTCCAAGGAAGGAACAGTGGTGAACCGGTGACAGGGTCATGGGCGGCCAAGGCTCATTGATGCACATGGGGAGCGAAGGCTGGCCTGTGTGGTCCGATCAAACAGACGAGCTACTGTAGCTCAAATTGCTCAAGAAGTTAATGCTGGTTCTGATAGAAAGGTGTCAGAATACACAGTGCATCGCAGTTTGTTGCGTATGGGGCTGCATAGCCACAGACCAGTCAGGGTACCCATGCTGGCCCCTGTCCACCGCCAAAAGCACCAACAGTGGGCAGGTGAGAAGGTGGCCTGGTCTGATGAGTCACGTTTTCTTTTACATCACGTGGGTGACCGGGTGCGCTTACCTGGGGAACACATGGCACCAGGATGCACTATGGGAAGAAGGTAAGTCGCCGGAGGCAGTGTGATGCTTTGGGCAATGTTCTGCTGGTAAACCTTGGGTCCTGCCATCCATGTGAATGTTACTTTGACACGTACCACCTACCTAAGCATTGTTGCAGACCATGTACACCCTTTCATGGAACCGGTA
The DNA here is from genome assembly GCA_023566225.1 of Romanogobio albipinnatus. Classification (NCBI taxonomy): domain Eukaryota; kingdom Metazoa; phylum Chordata; class Actinopteri; order Cypriniformes; family Gobionidae; genus Romanogobio; species Romanogobio albipinnatus. The sequence goes on along the minus strand of CM042252.1, from coordinate 44,326,214 downwards.
TTCCCTGGTGTCTGTGGCCTCTTTCAGCAGATAATGTGCCCTCCCACAAAGCAAAAATGGTTCAGGAATGGTTTGAGGAGCACAACAACGAGTTTGAGGTGTTGACTTGGCCTCCAAATTCCCCAGATCTCAATCCAATCGAGCATCTGTGGGATGTGCTGAACAAACAAGTCAGATTCATGGAGGCCCCACCTCGCAACTAACATCTTGGTGACAGATACCACAACACACCTTCAGAGGTCTAGTGCCTGAGGGGTCTAGAGTCCATGCCTCGACGGGTCACGGCTGTTTTGGCAGCAAAAGGGGGACAAACACAATATTAGGTGTATTAATGTTATGCCTGATCGGTGTATATTATATACCTGTTCTGTTCTTTGAATGATTGAGGACATGATTGTTCACCCAACATTCGGCTGTAACTTTTGACCCGCCTCGGTCATTGTAAGGTGATTGAGAATGTGGTCCACAATTGTGGCCCTCAGAACAATTGTTCACAATTGTTCATCAGAAACATTACAATCTACAATCTTGGCCTCTTCTTCCTCTTCCACTGTTTTGAGTCCGTACCCTTCCACCACGCATCTGTACTCTTCTTCTTCCCGGCTATTGACCTTGTTTGTTTCCTTGTTGTTTTTCCATTACAAGAAATTGTAACACTGTGTTGTCGTCTGTCTATATATGCTTGCCAAATGAAGCTTCATGAGATGCATCTCAGAAAGCTATTTTAGAGAACTGGTTGATCATTGGTTGATCTAACCCTTTACATTTCCCTTCATTACTGAAATTCAAATTCTTTACATCGCAATGACATTGTACTGTAATTTAGACCACAGTAAAAGTTTAACTGAATCTTGTCCATTCTCATCCAGTCTAGAGTAATGTGTAAATGTGTACTTTTGAAATGTATATATGCCATGCAGATAAAGTACAGTCTTGTGTCAATCATTGTCATCAAAATAATAGTCATAGTTTACCTCTGAAAATACTGCCAAGAGTACACTGTTAGACAACACGACTAAGCATTTTGACTATTTTATTTGTGAACAATTTTCAATCTGTCATTCTGATGGGACTAATGTGTCCACTGATGATGATCTAAAGATTTTGAGCAAGTTACAAGCTTTTGCAGTATTGGTAAAAGTAAAACCATGTTCATAAAAGTTTTAATATTTTAGCCTGAAACACTAGCGCAACTGTGAATATAAAATGCACTTTTTTGTCAAAAACGACTTTCTCTTCTGTTGTTCACATATTCTCTCCTCAGGAAGTTTACTTTCTGTCAGCGGCTGTGTCAGACGTGGCTTGGGTCATGAATATTAATGCAGCTTTGAGACGTTTGCCCTAACTGATTTGCTGAAAGGCGGACGTTGGTAGGTGAGAACGCTAGCCGCGTGGGATTACAGTTTACAGTTTGTGTGTTTGTTCAGCCCATTGTCAAAGCAACGGCTGGCAGAAGCTTCTGATTGACATTTTAAGTGGCGAGCTAGAATTTTTTTCCCCTTCACACTGTGACAAAGCAAAATAAACCTCTTTAAAATATAACGAGTGTGTATAATCACAGTTAGTGCTTGTTTTGCCCCTGTAATGTGAGCAAGAGGATGAAGCAAATCAAATTGCCCCATGCAGCAAAAATATATATTTCAGTTATTTGCCAAATATGTTGTAAACAAGGCAGCATAAGGCAATATATTTTCAAAATGAAAATAGATTTTTATATTAAATGCCAAAGTATTTTACAAAACATACTTCAAGTCAGGATTACTTTAGTTAATAAAATTAAAATAAAAACACGTTCGTTACTTGAAATAAAATAAACATTAACTGAAATTAAATCAAATCAAATAACTTATTTTATTTCAGCTAGTTGCCAAGGCAACATATACTAAATAACTAAAATTGAAATAAAAATAAAATATACAGACATATAAAGCATTACAAAAATGTAACTAAAACTGAAATACAAAAAGGAAAATATACCAATAAAAATGCAAAATACTAATAAACACCATAATAGTTTTTCTATATTATATTTAAACTGCAAATTTTATTTGTTGATTTAAAACATATAACTACAATGTATTGAAAATATTTGTTTTTGTAATTTAAATATATCCATGTAAATATTTAATAATATAAATATTTTGTATTTTAATGGTATTTAATATACACATGGCACCAGCATGCACTATGGGAAGAAGGCAAGCCGGCGGAGGCAGTGTGATGCTTTGGGCAATGTTCTGCTGGGAAACCTTGGGTCCTGCCATCCATGTGAATGTTACTTTGACACGTACCACCTACCTAAGTATTGTTGCAGATCATGTACACTCTTTAATGGAAACGGTATTCCCTGGTGGCTGTGGCTCTTTCAGCAGGATAATGTGCCCTGCCACAAAGCAAAAATGGTTCAGGAATGGTTTGAGGAGCACAACAACAAGTTTGAGGTGTTGACTTGTCCCCAGATCTCAATCCAGTCGAGCATCTGTGGGATGTGCTGAACAAACAAGTCCAATCCATGGAGGCCCCATTTAATATACTATTAAATGTAGTATTTAATTGAATCAGCCAGCAGCCATATCACAGCCAGCAGCCATATCACCCTGTAGCCCAAGACTATTTTCCCACTGAAGCTAAGCAGGGCTGAGTCTGGTCAGTACCTGGATGGGAGACCAACTGGGAAAACTAGGTTGCTGCTGGTAGAGGTGTTAGTGAGGCCAGCTCACCCTGTGGTCTGTGTGGGTCCTAACGCCTCAGTATAATGATGGGGACACTATACTGTAACAAGCACCGTCCTTCGGATGAGACGTTAAACTGAGGTCCTGACTCTGTGGTCATTAAAAATCCCAGGATGTCCTTTGATGAAAAGTAGGGGTGTAACCCCGGCATCCTGGCCAAATGTGCCCATTGGCCCCTGTCCATCATGGCCTCCTAATCATCCCCTATACTGATTGGCTTCATCACTCTGTCTCCGCTCCACCAATCAGCTGTTGTGTGGTGAGCGTTCAGGCACAATATGGCTTCCGTCGCATCATTCAGGTGGATGCTGCACATTGGTGGTGAATGGGGAGATTCCCCCCTTCTAAGTGCTTTGAGTGCCTAGAAAAGCGCTATATAAATGTAACATTATTATTATTATTATTATTATTATTTATTAGTCAGTAATTAATATTAGCAAAATGTATGGTCATTTTCTTATGACCATCTTTCTATATTTAGAAACATATTAAAGGTCCCATGACATGAAAATGTCACTTTATGAGTTTTTTTTTTAACATTAATATGAGTTCCCCTAGCCTGTATATGGTCACCCAGTGGCTAGAAATGGAGATAGGTGTAGGCAAGGCAAGGCAAGTTTATTTGTATAGCCCATTTCATACACAGTGGCAATTCAAAGTGCTTTACACAGAAAATAAGTTAAAATATTTGTAAGTGAATAAAATAAAAATATATACAGGTGCTGGTCATATAATTAGAATATCATCAAAAAGTTGATTTATTTCACTAATTCCATTCAAAAAGTGAAACTTGTAAATTATATTCATTCATTATACACAGACTGATATATTTCAAACATTTATTTCTTTTAATTTTGATGATTATAACTGACACCTAAGGAAAATCCCAAATTCGGTATCTCAGAAAATTAGAATATTGTGAAAAGGTTCAATATTGAAGACACCTGGTGCCACACTCTTATCAGCTAATTAACTCAAAACACCTGCAAAGGCCTTTAAATGGTCTCTCAGTCTAGTTCTGTAGGCTACACAATAATGGGGAAGACTGCTGACTTGACAGTTGTCCAAAAGACGACAATTGACACTTTGCACAAGGAGGGCAAGACACAAAAGGTCATTGCAAAAGAGGCTGGCTGTTCACAGAGCTCTGTGTCCAAGCACATTAATAGAGAGGCGAAGGGAAGGAAAAGATGTGGTAGAAAAAAGTGTATAAGCATTGTGAAACAAAACCCATTCAAAAATGTGGGGGAGATTCACAAAAAGTGGACTGGAGCTGGAGTCAGTGCTTCAAGAACCACTACGCACAGACTTGATATGGGTTTCAGCTGTCGCATTCCTTGTGTCAAGCCACTCTTGAACAACAGACAGTGTCAGAAGCATCTCGCCTGTGCTAAAGACAAAAAGGAAAAAAAGTGGTCCAAAGTTATGTTCGCTGATGAAAGTAAATTTTGCATTTCCTTTGGAAATCAGGGTCCCAGAGTCTGGAGGAAGAGAGGAGAGGCACACAATCCACGTTGCTTGAGGTCCAGTGTAAAGTTTCCACAGTCAGTGATGGTTTGGGGTGCCATGTCATCTGCTGGTGTTGGTCCACTGTGTTTTCTGAGGTCCAAGGTCAACCCAGCCATATACCAGGAGGTTTTAGAGCACTTCATGCTTCCTACTGCTGACCAACTTTATGGAGATGCAGATTTCATTTTCAAACAGGACTTGGCACCTGCACACAGTACCAAAGCAACCGGTACCTGGTTTAAGGACCATGGTATCCCTGTTCTTAATTGGCCAGCAAACTCGCCTGACCATAACTCCATAGAAAATCTATGGGGTATTGTGTAGAGGAAAATGCGATATGCCAGACCCAACAATGCAGAAGAGCTGAAGGCCACTATCAGAGCAACCTAGGCTCTCATAACACCTGAGCAGTGCCACAGACTGATCGACTCCATGCCAAGCCGCATTGCTGCAGTAATTCAGGCAAAAGGAGCCCCAACTAAGTATTGAGTGCTGTATATGCTCATACTTTTCATGTTCATACTTTTCAGTTTGCCAAGATTTCTAAAAATCCTTTCTTTGTGTTGGTCTTAAGTAATATTCTAATTTTATGAGATAATGAATTTGGGATTTTCCTTAGTTGTCAGTTATAATCATCAAAATAAAAATAAATAAACATTTAAAATATATCAGTCTGTGTGCAATGAATGAATATAATATACAAGTGTTGTGCGCGCTAGGGAATGTAAATGTGCCATACGCCATCGCGCTGCTATATCATTGATATCGCGATATGACACTTTTTTATCATGTAAAAATGTATACCGGTATTATTGTGGACGGTATGATATGGCACACCCCTACATCACGGGACCTTTAATAAGGGGCAAACTTTAGTCTTAAAGGTCCCGTTCTTCGTGTTTTTCTGAAGCTTTGATTGTGTTTACAGTGTGCAATATAACATGTGTTCAAAAAACACAGTATTTTTCACACAATTTACTTATCTGTATACCGCTGTTTTCACTGTCCTAAAAACAGGCTGATGACTTCCTTGTTCTATGAAGTCCCTCCTTCAGAAATACGTAACGAGTTCTGATTGTGCCAGCGGTTCCTGTGTTGTGATTTGACCGCAGCTTAGCGAACGTGGCACGGTTCCTGTGTTGTGATTCGACAGCAGCTTAGCGCACGTTGCATGGAAAGGTCACGCCTCTTAACGGGGAGATGTATGCGCTTAATGATCTCTAAGTACAGCGTCTCTGTGAAAGCCAAACAAAGGTGATTTGACTCCGGGATGAAAATAACAGCGTCTCGACGACATGGCGACAAACACACTCAAACGCAACACTTCCTCTTCTCCACGTGGGACAGCAACAAGACCACGCCCCCTTTTTCGTGTATTCTTGTGGGCGGAGGTTAGTCTGTTCTACTGACGTCATTAAAGCAGGCTGTACCAGGATGTAGTCCAAGCCGGCCGTTCGCTGTAGGCTTTGAAAGGGAACTTCTGTTAGATAAAATATCTCGCTTGGCATTGAACTTTGAGCTTTATAATTTTACACGTATTATTTATGCTCTAACAGCAACATTACACTCTAACTAAAGTTTGAACAATGGGATCAGGAAGAACGGGACCTTTAATAATTCAGCATTTTACTTGATATTCAAGCATATTCAAAAATGAGTTCTTTTGTACTTTTACTCAAGTAGGAATCTAAAAGTAATACTGTAATATTCCACAGGCTATCTGTACTTCATCCACCACTGCTCACGTCACAGAGATTGAAATGTATTTTGGTCGCTATTACATCTGCGGCGTATTTAAGCCTCATAAACTAGATTAATAATTAGTACTCTTTATGAACTGTACACAAAATTCACACAAACTATTAAAACATATGACCCCCTGCAAATTTGCTCCCACAATGACTCTCTAATTGAAACCAACTCAGAAAGTCAAAGCTTACAGAAAATCCCACACGACATTGTGGTGGCGTTCGTGTGCGTTCATCTTGTAAATGCGATGATTCCGACGTGACATGAAGGCACATGAGGAGGTGGACCCTCTGCCACAGGGAATACAGGCGAGCTCAGCATTTATTCAGCATTACAACCCAACGACAGCACAGAAATTCCTCTGCAAAGACACTGCATGATGTTCTTTCTGTCGGAGGAAAAACTACCCATGCTCTGAATCAATAATTCATACAGTTTCATGTGTGTGAAGAACAGGGGAACAAGGGTGAACAAAAGAGAACAGGCCTGGCTAAACTGTAGTCTCGCCTTTGGCATCCTGCAGGTACAAAGAAATGTTTCCATTAAATCAAATATTGGAAAATGAAATGAAGTCTCTCTAGAAACATGAAGAGAGACAGAAAGCTAATCAGTGGGAGAATCTGTACAAATGTAAGTGTAGAAATTTCTAACAAGATATTGCAATAACGTGGCACTACTTTTTTAACTAAAGCCAGAACTCAGAGCGAATAAAACTCACAACGGCAGAAAGATTATGGCTGTGAGCTCAGCATAAAGAAACTGAGGCAAACAGAATGTGCTTGTTATGATGTTCCCCTGACGAAAATATCACAAGCAAAGACTATTTAATATTACACCTTCATACTTGGTGTGTAATGAAGACAGAAAACGCCACTTAAAGGAATAGTTCAGCAAAAAAAAAGTACATTCTCATTGTTTAACCTGGTGTGCAAAAGTTTGGGGACAGTAAGGACAGTTTGAATGTTTGAAAGCAGGCTCTTATGGTTCATGCTCACTGTTCAGGCATAACATTATGACCACCTTCCTAATATTGTGTTGGTCCCCCTTTTGCTGCCAAAACAGCCCTGACCCCTCGAGGCATTGACTTGTGTTCCCCAGGTAAGCCACACACACAGCCATCCACATGATGTAAAAGAAAAGGTGATTCATCAGACCAGGCCACCTTCTTCCATTGCTCCGTGGTCCAGTTCTGATGCTCACGTGCCCACTGCTGCCGCTTACAGTGTTGGACAGGGGTCAGCATGGGCACCCTGACTGGTCTGCTGGCTATGCAGCCCCATACGCAACAAACTGCGATGCACACCTTTCTATCAGAACCAGCATTAACTTCTTGAGCAGTTTGAGCTACAGTAGCTCATCTGTTTTATTGGACGCCCATGACCCTGTCGCCGGTTCACCACTGTTCCTTCCTTGGACCACTTTTGATAGATGCTGACCACTGAAGACCGGGAACACCCCACAAGAGCTGCAGTTTTGGAGATGCTCTGACCTAGTCGTCTAGCCATCACAATTTGGCCCTTGTCAAACTCACTCAAATCCTTACGCTTGTCCATTTTTCCTGCTTCTAACACATCAACTTTGAGGACGAAATGTTCACTTCCTGCCTAATATATCCCACCCACTAACAGGTGCCGTGATGACGAGATAATCAGTGTTATTCACTTCACCATATACAGTCATAATGTTATGCCTGATCGGTGTATATATAAAATATTTAAAATATTTTTTTAATTAAAAATTTGACTGCCCCAAATTGGAGTAGAACAAAATCAATACAGTGTACTCTCAAAATAGTGTATACATGATTGTATACCTTTATTGTGAATTTTATTCATTACATTTTTTTGTCCTTTTGGAATTTAGATGTTCACTGAACATCATTGTATATAAAAAAAACTGTGTGTATAGATTCTTCGAAATTACAGCATACAGGTTTGGAACAATATGAGGATGTAAATATTGACAGAGCTGTCATTTTTGGATGCATTATCCCTTTAAAAGTGTACTCCTTTAGTGCACTCTGATGAAGATATCTGCATAATACACTAATGCCATGTCTCAAAATCTTTGCCCAGTCTCATGCTGTTAGTTAGCTAGCTGAGAGCAATATGCTCTGCCATCCCAAATAAAGGGAATTTTATTCATTAATGTGACTCATTTTCCCATGTGACTATATATCTAACCATATCACAGTAATTATTTTAGCCTAGAACTATTTTCATAGCCATTGCTGGGTATTGTCAAGTTGGGTTTTTGTCAAGATGAAATTTCTTACAGTATGTGCTATAAAATGTAATTTAACTATTAACAGTATTATTTATTTAAGGCTGAAAATGAACATTTTCTCATAATTTACTCGTCCTCAAATGGTCCCCAAGCCGTACTAAATTCTTCTTGGCCATAGAAAAAAATATGTTGGAAATGTCTGAGCTGCAGCACAAAGTAGGGGTTTATACCATAAAATACCATAACAGTGCCACAAATGTAGTCCATTAAAGTCATATGAACTGATATATTAGATTTGTGTGAAGAATAGATCATAATTAAAGTGGTAAAGACAAAACCTTGTGTAATGTGTGTGCATTTTGACATTTTGAATTACACACAAGCACAAATGAGAGGCGAAGAGCTCCAGCGGAAAGAACATCTCTGGTTTTACAGTAGAAAGAAATAGGGTGTGTATTTATTGGGTGAATTATTCTTTTAATTATCTCCATTAACAGCACTTAAACACACAGATTCTTTCCCTCACATACACTGAACAAAATTATAAATGCAACACTTTTGTTTTTGCCCCCATTTTTCATGAGCTGAATTCAAAGATCTAAGACGTTTTCTATGTACACAAAATGTGTATTTCTATCAAATATTGTTCACAAATCTGTGTTAGTGAGCACTTCTCCTTTGCCGAGATAATCCATCCACCTCACAGGCATATCAAGATGCTGATTAGACAGCATGATTATTGCACAGGTGTGCCTTAGGTTGACCACAATAAAAGGCCACTCTAAACTGAGCAGTTTTACTGGGGGCTCCATGATAATGCACGGCCCCATGTTGCAAGGATCTGTACACAATTCCTGGAAGCTGAAAACATCCGAGTTCTTGCGTGGCCAGCATACTCACCCGACATGTCACCCATTGAGCATGTTTGGGATGCTCTGGATCGGTGTACATGACAGCGTGTTCCAGTTCCTGCCTATATCCAGCAACTTCGCACAGCCATTGAAGAGGAGTGGACCAACAGTCCACAGGCCACAATCAACAACCTGATCAACTCTATGCGAAGGAGATGTGTTGCACTGGGTGAGGCAAATGGTGGTCGCACCAGTTATTGACCCCGTAAAACTGCACATTTTAGAGTTGCGTTTATAATTTTGTTCAGTGTATATGTCCCACAGATAATATTTTCTCCTGTTAATAAATAAACACTACCTTCAGGCCTGAATCTGGACAAACCTTCTTGGATTTTGCCACACAAGGAACCGCATAAGAGTCACTGCAGTGGTGATTTGCTTACAAATGCAAATTGCAATTAACAACCAACATTAACCCAAAGCTTTAAGTGCTTGTTTATTACTTAGTCTTCAATTAATTCTAACGCCCAAGGCAGCACAAAAAAAAACTGACTGCATCAATGAAAGTACTCTACATCCAAAGACATAACTTCAACCACGCGGACCGATGCTTTCAGAATTTCCTTTTCAATTAATTATTTTGAGGGCATCTTAGCAAATAGCTTCTGACCATATTTAGTTGACTAAAGCCAAACAATTCTTAAAGGAGAAGTGTGTAATTTGATGTTAAAACACCTTCTATATCACTTTAATGTGCAGGAACAACAGCAAGTAAACCCTGTTATGGATCATTTTTCTCTGCGGTGGTGTTACAATGTTTCTCAGTTTGTTTGGGTGCTTTTCCATGTAATTCTAGCTCAATCTATTATCTTTGCTTAGGGCAAAGTAAATGTGTTTGAAAATTACATTTGCAATTTTGTTTAGTGCCACTAGGGGCACCAGAATTACACACTTCACCTATAAAAAAAAAAAAAATTCTACTATATATTATACGAGGTGTATTAGCCAGCAGAGCAACTTATAAAACCACTGTTATACTAAATGACAATTACAAAGTTTAATTATGGAGTTCCAAAAAACAAAACTTGGTGCCCTTTAAAACAAGTAAAATTATCTACCAGTGGGGTAAGAAAAATTATCTTAAAGGGCACCCTCACAAATGTGTGCTGGCAGTGTGTGTACAAAACCACCCTATAATGGTAAAAATCCACCCACTCCTTTTTTTTAATGCCCATTAATCATAAGCAGTGTCTCAGAACAAGCCAATTGCAGATTCTTGGGCTGGTCCGAATACCATTTTTTGAGCTTCGAAGCTTCGGTAGCGAACACCGAATATTTGAAGGTTCGGAGGGATGGTACCGAACATATTATTCTCTCTAATAAAGGCATGAATCTGGAGAAGCAGCGTGCCTCACACGGGCAGGGCTTATACGCTCAGAGAACCAACTCTGCATTAGTGATACAAAACACACCGGTCTGTTACGTACCAGTAACAAGCTCCTATATTTCGCAGCAGATTCATTTAGATTGATAATACCGGGTAATATTAGGCTTGCTGGGATTGTCTGTGTTACCGGTGTTTAGGCATAACACCGGTTACATCACTTGCCCTCCGCGGGTTGCAGGGTTGCTATTCACCAGTTGCAGGGAACTCTTAGGCTAAGAAGAAGCAAGAAGAAGTATAACGTGGTTGGGTTCCTATTCAACTGTCCATCCTATTAAAAACAGCTAGGCTATAAGATAATTGTAAAAAAAAAAAAAGTATTGTATTTCACCAGATTTTATAGTGTAAACATATTCAAGCGCGAATGAGAACTGTTTTGAGGGGGATGCCAGGTGTGCGCGAAAAAACAACAACAAAAAAACAACAAATATTCGAATCCCAAATTTTAAAATCGAAAACCAACCCATCAAACGAATATTCAAATATTCTGGTCCAGCGCTAGCAGATTCTGGGCAATGTGACGTCACATTATACAGGCCCCGCCCATGGCAGCTCGTTTGCATTTAAAGGAGACACACACAAAACAGCTAATTTTTCTCAAACCCAAAAATTAGCATTTTTTATTTGGTATATTAAATGATCTGTCAGGAATTTTGACCTGAAACTTCACAGATACACTCTTTATATTACATCTTGTAAAAAGAGGCATACAAGGTGCCCTTTAATGCAAACGGAAACAAGATAAAAAATGTTTTACCCCATTGGCAGATAATGAGCAAAATAAGAAAAGTGGCATGTCCTTTTATACAGGATACTGTAGATGAGGATGATTTGTTAATTCGTAGGGAGTTACATTTATGTCAGGAGAGGATTTTTTTTTTCATCCCAATACACAAAATACTGATCTTTGAAAACAGCCCAATAGGAGAATGCAAAATTAAGCCGCCTTAAAAAGCCTTATTTTGGCTAAATGGCTACATCATCCTTTGCAAATAAGGCAAAAATTCTAAATGGTGGAGAGTTGATGTAAATGTCAATACTGAAAAAATTTAAATAAAACAGTTAATCAAAAAAATTTATTATTTATTTTACAATAATTTGTATATAATACAAATATATAATAAATAAAATATAAATAAAATAGCAATTTGACTGTTTAACTGTTTTGCATGTTCTATGCAGTTTTAATGCGTATTAAAAAATTGTGCTATTAAATTAGTAACATACAACTTGCTAATTCTTTTTGCTAAGTTACAGAATTACAGATTTATATACAAGATACATATACTTTGAGAAGAAAAATTCTTATGTTATACAATAAGTTAACTAAAATGTGTCATATTTTGTAGTTTTTTAATAGTTTTTTATATAGTGCATTAATTAAGAAAACAGGGTTTGCTGCGTTTAGACAGTCACTAAAGTTTGGAACAGAGCTAAATAGTCTGATCCAGAAAGTCTACACATGTGCAAACTATAAGCAGGAACCACACTGAGGAAAAGACGCTTCAAAAATAGGTCAAGGTGTCAATATGCTATAAAGAATGAATCTATACGTCACTGAACGTTACCAAAATAGCATGCCTTGTCAGCTAATTAACGCCGTTCTCCTGAGATCAAATCCATTCAATATTTCATCTTCCTTAATCTTCCACTTGTTCTGGAAATCATATGGTGGTATAGAACTCCTGTGTCTCTCAGAGAAAAGCTCACATTCATCAGAACGTATAGCTGTGGGCAGCCCTTCTCGGAAACCATGCAAATCCCAAATCGTTGTCACGGAAACTGCAGAAGGGGTCTTGGACGATCAGCAGAGGGCCACCTCGTTCAACACCTCGCACAGATGTGCTATTCACCAGGAGTCAGCTTGCTATACACTTAAAAATAAAGGTTCTAAAAGGGGGTTTTCGCAGTGATGCCATAGAAGAACCATTTGTATCCAAAGTACCATTGTTTTCTCAGTGTGAAGAACATTTTAAGGCTAGATACTACAGGCAAAAACATAGTTTTTTTACTCACTGGTCAATTTTGTGCTATTTGGCTTGTTTCATTATGTGTTTTTAATGGAAAGGAATGGAAAGAAAACATGCAGTTTAAGTGTTTATTTTATTTTATTTTATTGTTTTATTTTATTATTTCAATTACAATGCATATCCTTAAAGGCCGTTTTCTCAAAATGGAAATCTACACTTCAGTAACACACCAAACTTTTACAATTTTATTCCTATCGATATTCTCAAGGTTTTTACAAAGGGGTTTGTTCATATATCATATAACATTTTATGCATAAAAAAAGGTTTAAAAAGATTGATTTATGGAGTGATAAAAAAAGATATAAAAAAACATTTGTCTCTAGTAACAACAAACAAAAACATGAAACAAGAATTTTGAACCTGGCTTTATCCAATGTTCAGATTTCTGTTCTGCAAATAAGTACTTATTTAAAGTGGTACTTCACTGATGGAAAAATGGGCTTTCAATAAAACGACGAAGAAATCGGTGCTACCTGACTAGTGAAAACTGAGGCTGATGTCTTCCCTTTTGCCAAGAGGTAGGAAAACTTCATCACCCATAATGCACTGGGCAAATAGGGGTGAATTCAGGGTGATTGGGACACTTTTTCCAAGTCAACTCAATGGCAAAAAGTGTCCCAATCACCCTGAATTCACCCTAATGCATCCAACGCCACTCCCACCAGTCTGCTATGGATACGACAATGTCTGCATCATTTCAAACTGGATGACCACAAAGTTTTAGGCCAAACTGAGGAGAAAAGTTCCACCCGAAGCAGCTTACAGGTAAGTGAAAAAAAAGTGAAAGTGAAAGTGACCCATACTTGGAATGTGTGCTCTGCATTTAACCCATCCAAGTGCACACAAACAGTAGTGAACACACACACCGTGAACACACACCCGGAGCAGTGGGCAGCCGTATTGGTGCGGCGCCCGGGGAGCAGTTGGGGGTTCGTGCCTTGCTCATCTCACCTCAGTCGTGGTATTGAGGGTGGAGGAGGGCACTGGTTATTCACTCCCCACCGACAATTCCTGCCGGACCTGAGACTCGAACCTGCAACCTTCCGGTTACAAGTCCGACTCTCTAACCATTAGGCCACGACTGCCCCAATCGTGAAAGCTATAAGAAAGCAATAAGAAAGCTGTTGCCATAAATTATGTTCCATTTTTATCATAAAGCTGTTTAAAGAGTAGACATACTGTATGTAACGAACGTAGGCCAGTAAGAGCTGTGCGTGTAAACCTCACTCCTCTGATCTCAAGAGGTGCTCTAGGGATTGATTTTAAAGGCTGCAGTCTTTAGCGTCCTTGTTAGTGCGTCTGCCTCCCATGCCAGAGACCTGAATCCTGCTTGGAGCAGGTCAAGTAGGACCAATAAAATGTCAGTGATAAACCTACCCTTACACTGTTTTGTTAATAACCCTCTGTCAATCCAACTGTCCGTGGGTGGGGATACAAAAATGCGGAAGTATAATCTGTAGTTTTCACGAAAGCCCTGGAGCTATCCCAAGTCAAACACAACACCTGGCAGACTTTTGCTGACAAATAAATGTGAATTTCTTGGTCCAGGTAACATGGAGGACATTGCTCATTTACATATACTACAGACTTTGTAACAATACAAAGCGGGCTGAAAATCGGCGAAGTTATAATTATAATTAGATAATGCATATTTAAACAATTTCAGAAAAAACATTTAATACAATTTTTCAATCTTAATGTAAATAATCAACTGGAGAAATATGGAGAAGCTAAAGGCAGGGTCAGCAATTTGTTCCAGAATTTTTTTTTGTTATGCTGGTTGAAAGTCTCTGCACATCCTGATAGCAAGCACTAAGTTAAGTGGTCTAAATATTTTTTTTATGTACTATATATCGTCTGTGGAAGGCATAGGACCATTAAATGTTTGTCCAATCATTGCATTCAGTCCGAATGCAATGATACAATGTCCAATCTGCCTGTCAACGTATGTATTTTCATACCTCTGCGCACCTGCTCGCGCAGACATCACAGGTCATCAGCGCGTTTCATGTTAGAGAGATGTCAACCGAAACAGCAGCCACCTTTTACAGTTCCTCCTGAACCAAAACATCAAGCTTATGCTGCGTTCACACCATAGTAACAACTGTAATTTGGAAGAGATGGAAACCAGTGATGTTATACTCGGAGCGGTTTGTGACTCGAATTGATGCGTTTCAATGGCAACACTATCAACGCCGAAATGAATCTGTAGCAGTCAGGTGGTACAGGTCAGTGCTCTTTAAGTTGCTTATGTTCATTATTATTGTAATGTTATGTGCTTTGAGACATGAGGTAGTTTGACTCCGTCTCTCGTGAGCTCCCTGCTGTACGCGTTCATGAGCTTTGAAGGAGGCGTGACTTTGTAGATGCTCTGAAGGGAGGGTGGGAACTTATGTTTTCAAAGCTAACTTGCTATTGCTAGCCTCTCTGAAAATTGAATACCTACCTTTAAATATTTGATCCTATTCACCTGATGTCTTGCCTTAATAATCTAAGGAACTTTTTTTCAACTATAAAAACCCTTTGTGTAATGGAAAATTAAAGGTCCTTCATGGAACCACTAAAGGAACCTTTAATTTTAATAGTGTAGGCGCTTTGTCAAAGGTGTCACTGTCAACGCATCAGATCGAGTGGAAGCAGGACGGCACGTGTGCGACTTACCCATTTCAGGATGGTGCCTCCCCTCCACAGGCACGCTGACCGTCCGTCGCAGCAGCTTGTTCCTGTGCGACTCGGAGCGCCGCTCGCGCATCAACAAAGGGTGAACCTGCGGGAGAGCAGAGATAAAAGGTCAGTGCAAAGAGTGTGAGGTCAATACGGCAAGCTGAGTCAAACGTGCAGGGCTCTGCGCTAAACCAGTCGGAAACCTCTGCTATTAAAACAACAAGTCCCTTTGAGACTAGATTCCTTGAAATAATAAAGCAATGGTGTGAGTTTGGGTGTGAGTGGGGAAAATAATTGCAAACTTGTGTGTTTAATGTGTTTATTTAAGCCTCGGTATGGGGCTGCTTCTCACGGGAATTCTTCTTAATGGGGAGAGCGCTCACTCATCTCCATAAGCCCAGCGTCCGCAAGCACACGGAGGATCTCAGCACAGGTTTGCCTTCAAATTGCACTGGGGTTGTTTAGCGGCGTGGGCGTCTCTCCTGTGTTCGCTGGCACTATCCGGAGGGAGATCCAATCGGGATATCGAGAGCAAGGCTGTGAATGAGGCGATTACCTACAGTCTGGTGTGATAAATGAGCGGGGCGAGAGAGGATCAGACACTGAGCCCTATGGGAAGCAGCTAAAATGTTTCAGGGGTGGCCTTGTCACTCGGACCCAGCTGCATTATGGGACACTCTTTCCATTTTTATGCACAGCTCAGCTTTTCACACACAGAGAAAAATGCAAATTTAGGACGTCTAAAGGGACTGACACAGCTGACTGTAAGATAATGGAGCGCACTCTGCATGACGGTGCATTTGTGCGGTTTGTCTTTATAGTTTTAAAAACGAAAGGGTGTCTACATTATGCTATAACCATGAGGGTGTTTTCTGTTAGGGCAAAGCAAACTAAATATTATGTTTAATTGTTTGCCTTTTAAAATGCCTCTACAGCCAGCTTCAATGAAATTACAGGAAAGATAGCCTCATAAAAAATGCATAGCATGCAATAAATCCTTCATGACTTACTAGAAAGCATGCAAGATCGCTGTTTATTAACGCACATGCCCTTTTATGTGAACAATTATCTATTATGCAGGCAATGTAGATTTATTTTTAAGGACAAACTCAGTGCACGCCATTAAAGGGTTAGTTCACCCAGAAATTCTGTCAATAATTACTCACCCTCATGTCATTCCAAACCTGTAAGACTTTTGTTCATCTTCTGAACACAAATGAAGATCTTTTTGATGAAACCTGAGAGCTTTCTGTCCCTCCATTGGCAGCTACACAACTGTACACTTTGATGCCTTAAAAAGTTCATTAAGAGATTGTAAAACTAATCCATTTGAATTGATTTGTTTAGTCCAAATTTTCTGAAGAGACTCGATCGCTTTATATGATGAACAGATTGAATTTAGGCTTTTATTCACATAAATATTAATCTACTCACGCATCAGTTGTGGTAAACAGAAGCACAAGCAGGTTTGTGACGTGCAAGAACCAATGAGGTTCATTCTCGTGTTACGCATCATGTCTGAGCTTCAGCAAGAACCAATGAGGTTCATTCTTGTGTTACGCATCACGTTTGAGCTTCATCAAGAACCAATGAGGTTCATTCTCGTGTTACGCATCACGTTTGAGTTTCAGCAAGAACCAATGAGGTTCATTCTTGTGTTACGCATCATGTTTGAGCTTCAGCAAGAACCGATGAGGTTCATTCTTGTGTTACGCAACACGTTTGAGCTTCATCAAGAACCAATGAGGTTCATTCTCGTGTTACGCATCACATTTGAGCTTCAGCAAGAACCAATGAGGTTCATTCTTGTGTTACGCAACACGTTTGAGCTTCATCAAGAACCAATGAGGTTCATTCTCGTGTTACGCATCACGTTTGAGCTTCAGCAAGAACCAATGAGGTTCATTCTTGTGTTACGCATCACGTTTGAGCTTCATCAAGAACCAATGAGGTTCATTCTCGTGTTACGCATCACGTTTGAGCTTCAGCAAGAACCAATGAGGTTCATTCTTGTGTTACGCATCACGTTTGAGCTTCAGCAAGAACCAATGAGGTTCATTCTCGTGTTACGCATCACGTTTGAGCTTCAGCAAGAACCAATGAGGTTCATTCTCGTGTTACGCATCATGTTTGAGCTTCCTCAAGAACCAATGAGGTTCATTCTCGTGTTACGCAGCACGTTTGAGCTCCTGCAAGAACCAATGAGGTTCATTCTCGTGTTACGCAGCACGTTTGAGCTTCTGCAAGAACCAATGAGGTTCATTCTCGTGTTACGCAGCACGTTTGAGCTTCTGCAAGAACCAATGAGGTTCATTCTCGTGTTACGCAGCACGTTTGAGCTTCAGCAAGAACCAATGAGGTTCATTCTCGTGTTACGCATCATGTTTGAGCTTCCTCAAGAACCAATGAGGTTAATTCTCGTGTTACGCAGCACGTTTGAGCTTCTGCAAGAACCAATGAGGTTCATTCTCATGTTACACAGCACGTTTGAGCTTCTGCAAGAACCAATGAGGTTTATTCTCGTGTTACGCAGCACGTTTGAGCTTCCTCAAGAACCAATGAGGTTCATTCTCGTGTTACGCAGCATGTTTGAGCTTCTGCAAGAACCAATGAGGTTCTTTCTCGTGTTACGCATCACATTTGATAAATTCAATCTTTTCATCATACAAAGCGATTGTGCCTCTTCAGAAAATTTGGATTAAACCACTCAAATCATATGAATTAGTTTAACGATCTCTTTTGAAGTGTTAAATTGGTAGTTGCATAGCTGTCAATGGAGGGACAGAAAGCTCTCAGATTTCATCAAAAAGATCTTCATTTGTGAACCTATGATGAACAAAGGTCTTACGGGTTTGGAACGACAGGAGGGTGAGTATTTAATGACAGAATTTCCATTTTTGGGTCAACTATACCTTTAACAATGTGTCAGTTTGCATAGTGTGTGATGCAGTTATTTTAAGACTAGCTTTGGCTTTGGGTAAATTGAAATGATTAGGCTTAATATCAGAGTATTGAAAGAGACAAATTATTGCCACTATTTCCACAAAACCAGAAGAAGCATGTCTAACACAAATGAACTGTTCCTTTAAAGTATGCACTTTGCTTAAGATTTTTCTCCCAAAACAGTACAAAAGGAATGTAGCTACCAGGTTCAGATAAAGGACCCTTTTGACAATTTTGGGCTTGAAAAGTGAAAGCAAAGAAAAGAAGGTTATGGGAGACATGGGAGACCACAGCTAATTCACAGCGACAGCATATAAGGTCTAATCTACTCAAGTCAACTCAAGTTACCTTTATTTATATAGCACTTTTAACAATATAGGTTGTTTCAAAGCAGCTTTACATTGATAACAGGAAAATAAGGCAACAAAGTTTTCTTTTCATTGGAAAATCCTAATATACACTTGGACATATTAAGGAAGCAAGAGAACTTGGTCTGTCTCAATCATGCTAACTTCAAGAAACTGAAACCATTAGACTCACATCTACAGTGGTATCAGGAACTGTGGGGCTCTACTTGTGATTTCAGCTGAACAACTGTGTTGGCTTGGCAGCAATTACCTGGTTCAATGTTATCTGGCACATCACAGACAGTAACTGTGAACAAAACACAGAGAGTCAGAGACCAGGTGGAGATGACCCGCTACGGATCGACAATCATCTGCCCAACAGACAAGCAATCACTGGATATAGAGCGCAACAGTGCCCGCCCACTTTTTGCCTTGGTCCAGGAAGTATTTTTCCCATATTGGTTTTAAAAAAGCAACAAATGCACTTCATTACCACTTCTGACCTGATTTCTTCGAGGGAAGGGTCTATGGCTGGCTAAATGTATGGGCATTTTGAGATTTTTCGATGTAATGGACGAAATAAACTTTCGCAAATTTCATATGAATGCGAAAAGAAACAAGAGGAAAGCATACAGAGAGCAGCCATTTTAATTTCTCTGATAGCCGCAAGACCACGGCGAATGCTGCGAGTGCATGTTAGAAATCAGGAATGATGGGTCAAATTTCGATCTTCACCGACAAAATTTAAATCCCGTCTGGCTAGAGTGTTTCCCATAATGTTTACGCGTTAGGTCAGAAGGCGTAGAGTAAGCGGTTTTTGTGGCTGTGTGAACGCATTTTGACGCATTTGGTTTACACTGCAAAACCAATCTGGTCAAATGCGTTTTCAACTACCTCTGAATGTGGTCAAATGTGGACAAGCTCAGAACATTTTAGGGTACATTTACATGACAACGATGTACTAAAAATGGAAAAGTTTTTCCTTTGTGTTTTTCGTATACAGACAACAACATTGTCAAAATTATCCCCATCCGCGAAAACGACTAAAAACGCTGTTATGCATGCCAGGCTAGTATTTGGCGATGTCACTTTGTAAAGAAACACTACTTGCCTATAGACCTTATCTAGCCCTGCCTCTTTTCAGCGCTGTGCTTGTTGTGTTCTGTATTCTGGTTTGTTTTTCTAGTATGAAGGTAAGACGGATTTATTAATGAACTGCTCGTTTTAAAATCTTCCTGGTCTAACTGACATTTGTCATGACATCCGCTTCAATGCTCATGATAACTTTCATTAACTCTACAATAACTAAATCAGCTTCACCAGCTAATTATTCTTCGACAGCGATGCCATAGAAATAAACAGAGCTACAGCAAAAAACAGAAGTTCAAAAGACAGAATTCTAAAGATTCTCTCACGCATTAGGTCTAAAGACTGAACACATAATATGCATGACCTCACTGTTTTCACAAATTTGTGTTTTTGTAGTTTACACAGAGGAAATAGTATCTTTTAAAAAAACTAGCACTTTGCATCCCATTTTCAAAAGTTTGCATTTTCAGGCCCTCAAAACTCCGTTGTCATGTAAATTAACAGCCAAAACGCATAAAACGTTTTCAGTTTTTAGCTGAAAAGTGGTCAGTGTCATGTCAATGGCACCTTAGACATGTTTACACCTGTATTTAGCGGCATCCATTTGTGATCGGATTGATGAATGCTTCTTATAACCAGGTGTAAACAGGGCCTCAGAATCTCTGATTGCTCAAGATTTTGCTGCAGAATCATGGGTAATGCAATTTTTCATTAGGAATTCCACTGCCAAACATGTTTATTAAAAAAATAATAAGGTGAAATAATGCATCCTGATGGTTTAACAACCCCAGAGCTCACAGTAGTGCTGTCTTTAATGGTTTATAAGTTAACATTAAAAATAATTTCCCTTGGAAAAAGGATGCCCTATATTTTATGAAATTAGAGAAAAGTAGATTTTCTTTTCAGCGGTAACAGTTTAAAATCAGGCAGCCCTTTCTTGCACGTGTTAACACTCTCCAGCTTTATCCAGACTTCATTGTATTTAATATTAGTAGTATTTATTCATAATTATATACACCGATCAGGCATAACATTATTAGGTGAAGTGAATAACACTGATTATCTCTTCATCACGGCACCTGTTAGTGGGTGGGATATATTAGACAGAAAGTGAACATTTTGTCCTCAAAGTTGATGTGTTAGAAACAGGAAAAATGGGCAAGCGTAAGGATTTGAGCGAGTTTGACAAGGACCAAATTGTGATGGCTAGATGACTGGGTCAGAGCATCTCCAACACTGCAGCTCTTGTGGGGTGTTCCCGGTCTGCAGTGGTCAGCATCTATCAAAAGTGGTCCGAGGAAGGAACTGTGGTGAACCGGCGACAGGGTCATGGGCGGCCAAGTCTCATTGAGGCACGTGGGGAGCGAAGGCTGGTCCGTATGGTCCGATCAAACAGACGAGCTACTGTAGCTCAGATTGTTAAAAAAGTTAATGCTGGTTCTGATAGAAAGGTGTCAGAATACACAGTGCATCGCAGTTTGTTGCGTATGGAGCTGCATAGCCACAGACCAGTCAGGGTGCCCATGCTGACCCCTGTCCACCGCCTAAAGCGCCAACAGTGGGCACGTGAGCATTAGAACTGGACCACGGAGCAATGGAAGAAGGTGGCCTGGTCTGATGAATCACGTTTTGTTTTACAACACGTGGATGGCCGGGTGCGTGTGCGTTGCTTACCTGGGGAACACATGACACCAGGATGAACTATGGGAAGAAGGCAAGTCGCCGGAGGCAGTGTGATGCTTTGGGCAATGTTCTGCTGAGAAACCTTGGGTCCCGCCATCCATGTGAATGTTACGTTGACACGTATCACCTACCTAAGTATTGTTGCAGACCATGTACACCCTTTTTTGGAAACGGTATTCCCTGGTGGCTGTGGCCTCTTTCAGCAGGATAATGCGCCCTGCCACAAAGCAAAAATGGAATGGTCTGAGGTTGACTTAGCCTCCAAATTCCCCAGATCTCAATCCAATTGTGCATCTGTGGGATGTGTTGAACAAACAAGTCCGATCCATGGAGGCCCCACCTCGCAACGTACAGGACTTAAAGGATCTGCTGCTAACATCTTTGTGCCAGATACCACAGCGAAACTTCAGGGGTCTAGTGGAGTCCATGCCTCAACGGGTCAGGGCTGTTTTGGCAGCAAAAGGGGGACCAACAGAATATTAGGAAGGTGGTCATTATGTTATGCCTTATCAGTGTATACACACGAACACAACATTATTTTAATTATTTTTAAAAATCTATTCCCTTCTGGAGAAAATAAATAGGATTTTTACTTCGGGAACCCAGAAAGCATTTGGGGCAGGACTATCTGTTTGTCTAACCAATATCAGTTAGAAGGAAAAGATTGATTATGTGTTGGTGACACTAATTCATCATTAGAATACAGTAGTTCGGTTTTGAGACATTTGTGTTCAACATCTAGCTGTTTTAAACCCAAGAACACTTTCTGTGTGTATCCCACCTAAATCTAAACTGAGCTCAGGCTTGGCAAACGCATCCATGCTGCGCTATAGGGGGGTATGCCATATGTCAGCGCAGTCTAAACCAGCCCAGCTGTGTGATGGGGCAGGTGAGGGAGGAAACGGGGAGGAGAGCAGCAGGTGTGCAGTCCGTTCTGTTCTAATGGTGCGCTAATAGATCACAGCCCAACCTGACAGCACCCTGCCGGCAGCCCGACCGACCCCGAACCTCAACTGACTTCGCTGGCATTCTGCTCCGTCCCCGATCTGCCCCGTGAACACCACGATATCACAGCAGAATGGCGAAGGTAAAGAGAAGAAGGATGAGATCTGTCGGCTTCTATCAACATCACATCACTGTCAGGTTCCGGCTGCTCTGGTAATAAATGACACAGGATGATTTTCACTTGTTGGTATCCTGATCCTGAGAATGTCGTACTAGAGATATATTATCTCCTGTTTCATTTTTACTGTGCAATCATTGAATTATGGATAAAAAATATCAGTCAGATGTGGCAGTTGAAAGATATGGATAGATGGATGTACAGCTTTCTCACCACAAATATATGGAAATTAATTCTCCACCTACAACAAAATGGCAGCAAAAACTGTCCGATCTGTTAATAAAACCTGTCTTGTTGCAGAATTCCTGAATATACTGTATACATATAATTATATATATATATATATATATATATATATATATATATATATATATATATATATATATATATATATATATATATATATATATATATAATTTAATAAAAATAATAAAATGTGTAATATACATTCTATTAGTATCACTACTATTATATATATATATATATATAATATATATAATATATATATATATATATATATATATATATATATATATATATATATATATATATATATATATATATATATATATATATATATATATATATATATATATATATATATATATATATAATATATATTAGTGCTGGGGGAAAATTTGTGATTAATCACATGTACATAAGTATTCCCAGCCTTTGCTGAATACATTGTTGAAGCCCCTTTGCCACCAATTACAGCCTCTAGTCTTTTTGAGTATGATGCTACAAGCTTGGCACACCTATTTTTGGGCAGTTTCTCCCATTCTTCTTTGCAGGACCTCTCAAGCTCCATCAAGTTGGATGGGGAGCGTCGGTGCATAGTCATTTTCAGATCTCTCCAGAGATGTTCAATCGGGTTCAAGTTTGGGCTCTGGCTGGGCCACTCAATGACATTCACAGAGTTGTCCCGTAGCCACTCCTTTGTTATCTTGCTGTGTGCTTAGGGTCGTTGTCCTGTTGGAAGATGAACCTTCGCCCCAGTCTGAGGTCCAGAGCGCTCTGGAGCAGGTTTTCATCAAGGAGGTCTCTGTACATTGCTGCATTCATCTTTCCCTCGATCCTGACTAGTCTCTCACTTCCTGCCGCTGAAAAACATCCCCACAGCATGATGCTGCCACCATGCTTCACTGTAGGAATGGTATTGGCCAGGTGATGAGCGGTACCTGGTTTGCTCCAGCCGTTTGCCATTCTGGCCAAAGAGTTCAATCTTTGTTTTATCACACCAGAGAATTTAGTTTCTCGTGGTCTGAGAGTCCTTCAGGTGCTTTTTGGCAAACTCCAGGTGGGCTGTCATTAACTTTTACTGAGGAGTGGCTTCCATCTGGCCACTCTATCATACAGGCCTGATTGGTGGAGTGCTGCAGAGATGGTTGTTCTTCTGGAAGGTTCTCCTCTCTCCACAGAGAAATTCTGGAACTCTGTCAGAGTGACCATCGGGTTCTTGATCACCTCCCTGACTAAGGCCCTTCACCCCCGATCGCTCAGTTTGGCCGGGCGGCCAGCTCTAGGAAGAGTCCTGGTAGTTCCAAACTTCTTCCATTTATGGATGATGGAGGCCACTATGCTCATTGGGACCTTCAATGTTTCCAAACCTCCAACATTTTTCTGTACCCTTCCCCAGATCAGTGCCTTGATACAATCCTGTCTCGAAGGTCTACAGACAATTCCTTGGACTTCATGGCTTGGTTTGTGCTCTGACATGCAAATGCCTTTCCAAATCATGTCCAATCAAATGAATTTACCACAGATGGACTCCAATCAAGTTGTAGAAACAACTCAAGGTTAATCAGTGGAAACAGGATGCACCTAAGCTCAATTTTGAGTGTCATGGCAAAGGCTGTGAATACTTATGTACATGTGATTTTTTCGTTTTTTATTTTTAATAAATGTGCAAAGATTTCAAACAAACTTCTTTCACATTGTCATTATGGTGTATTGTTTGTGGAATTGAGGAAGAAAATATTTGTTTAGTCCATTTTGTAATAAGGCTATAACATAACAAAATGTGGAAGAAGTGAATATATTATTAAGATATTATTAATGTCAATATTAAAATTTAGTCTGATTCAGGGGGAATCAGAATGCCAAATCCTGACTGACGAGAGGAGGAACTGGGGATGGAGGAGGGTAAACGCGAGCTCTGGAGAAACGCGATAGCTGCTGATAATACTAACGTGACCTGCCAGAACTAACTGCATGATTTCTAGTGTTTTTTTTTTTTAAGTTATAATTTTAAAGTTATAATTCTTAAAGTAAATATACTGCTACATAATGTTAATATATAACTGATTATATGTAACCTGGAATACGTAATCAGATTCTAAAAATTTAATTACTGTAATTAGATTATATTACGTTTTAAAATCAGAATTCATAATCAGACTATAGTTACTTTTTACGAATTACATGATTACTTAATATTGAGAAAGGATAGTAAATTAAGTTATTTATAATTCATTAATTCTCCCCAATTATTCTTTCCAATTTTCTTTTCTAAAAAAGCCTATTTCTTATATACAGTGAGGAAAATAAGTATTTGAACACCCTGCTATTTTGCAAGTTCTCCCACTTGGAAATCATGGAGGGGTCTGAAATTGTCATCGTAGGTGCATGTCCACTGTGAGAGACATAATCTAAAAAAAAAATCCAGAAATCACAATATATGATTTTTTAAACTATTTATTTGTATGATACAGCTGCAAATAAGTATTTGAACACCTGTCTATCAGCTAGAATTCTGACCCTCAAAGACCTTAGTCTGCCTTTAAAATGTCCACCTCCACTTCACATTTATTATCCTAAATTAGATGCACCCGTTTGAGGTCGTTAGCTGCATAAAGACACCTGTCCACCCCATACAATCAGTAAGAATCCAACTACTAACATGGCCAAGACCAAAGAGCTGTCCAAAGACACTAGAGACAAAATTGTACACCTCCACAGGGCTGGAAAGGGCTACGGGGAAATTGTCAAGCAGCTTGGTGAAAAAAGGTCCACTGTTGGAGCAATCATTAGAAAATGGAAGAAGCTAAACATGACTGTCAATCTCCCTCGGACTGGGGCTCCATGCAAGATCTCATGGGGTCTCAATGACCCTAAGAAAGGTGAGAAATCAGCCCAGAACTACACAGGAGGAGCTGGTCAATGACCTGAAAAGAGCTGGGACCACCGTTTCCAAGGTTACTGTTGGTAATACACTAAGACGTCATAGTTTGAAATCATGGATGGCACAGAAGGTTCCCCTGCTTAAACCAGCATATGTCAAGGCCCGTCTTAAGTTTGCCAATGACCATTTGGATGATCCAGAGGAGTCATGGGAGAAAGTCATGTGGTCAGATGAGACCAAAATAGAACTTTTTGGTCATAATTCCACTGAACGTGTTTGGAGGAAGAAGAATGATGAGTACCATCTCAAGTACACCATCCCTACCGTGAAGCATGGGGGTGGTAGCATCATGCTTTGGGAGGGTTTTTCTGCACATGGGACAGGGCGACTGCACTGTATTAAGGAGAGGATAACCGGGGCCATGTATTGCGAGATTTTGGGGAACAACCTCCTTCCCTCAGTTAGAGCATTGAAGATGGGTCGAGGCTGGGTCTTCCAACATGACAATGACCCGAAGCACACAGCCAGGTTAACCAAGGAGTGGCTCTGTAAGAAGCATATCAAGGTTCTGGCGTGGCCTAGCCAGTCTCCAGACCTAAACCCAATAGAGAATCTTTGGAGGGAGCTCAAACTCCGTGTTTCTCAGCGACAGGCCAGAAACCTGACTGATCTAGAGAAGATCTGTGTGGAGGAGTGGGCCAAAATCCCTCCTGCAGTGTGTGCAAACCTGGTGAAAAACTACAGGAAACGTTTGACCTCTGTAATTGCAAACAAAGGCTACTGTACCAAATATTAACATTGATTTTCTCAGGTGTTCAAATACTTATTTGCAGCTGTATCATACAAATAAATAGTTTAAAAAAATCATACATTGTATTTTTTTTATTTATATTATGTCTCTCACAGTGGACATGCACCTACGATGACAATTTCAGACCCCTCCATGATTTCTAAGTGGGAGAACTTGCAAAATAGCAGGGTGTTCAAATACTTATTTTCCTCACTGTATGTGTTTGGAAAGTCTTCTGGTTTTATTGAATTGCACACTCAGACTGACCATTAGTCAGGCAGATATAATTCAAATCGAGAGAACACCCAACATAAACTAATAAAATAATTAATCTTTTTTAGTGTTTTATGTTGACTATTATTTTTATTTTGCTGTGTGATACCCTTCTTAACTGGTTGGTTTGGTTAATGGCATGAATTAACAAAGACTTTATTAAAATCCCTTTGGGGAAAAGACTTCCAGAACCAAGGCTGTTGAAAAACTGGACAGGTAGTTTTGCACTCTATGGGAAAGAACATTCTGTTTGTCAAACCATTTCATGAGCTCTTTCATATTTTCACGTGACACATCCCAGTAATCCATTACATAATCTTTTCCTCCAGTTCAAACAGACTCCCACAATGCTAACGGCTCTTCTCAAAGACTTGTCATGTTCTGTCACACCGTCAGCTACGATCAAAGCCTCTCTGTTGACTGTGTCCATACTAATTAATATATTAACTGTGACATCTTGGAATACCACACCGAAACACAAGGCGAGCAGCCACAGAGAGCGTTTTGGTTAGCGCATGATTCCATAGCCTGATTCCTGGGGCAGCTACAAGAATGGCTGCCGCCCACTCACAGCGAGAGAAACCTTGCTCTGGGTCTGCTTGCGTAACGCAGTGTCATGGTTGCACGGATCTGCACGAGGACCATTCATCTGAGGGCTGGTGCACAGAGAGTGTGTGAAGTCGGACGTGGGCCACTGTCACCAAACATCAATTAGGATCTAAAGACATGGCGGCAAATCACTCTCGACTCTCTCACTCCCTCTAAAGGCCGTTTCTGAGCATAGCAACAAGTCATTTCTATCATCCATGTTATTGCAATTTGATTCTCTTCTTTGTATACGATTTTGTGACGACTCAAATTAGTTGTAAATCAGACTCTTAAAAGTATTTAAATATATTTAGATGGTTAAAGCACATGTATCAATGTAAAATGTATCAATGTCATTGCATGAAATACATATCAAGTGGTATTTATAAGATATACAAGCGCACTTTTCCTGGCTTTACATGCACATGAACTTTAATGACTTCCCATTCTTAATCCGTAGGGTTTAATATGCAGTTGGCCCACACTTTGCAGCTATAACAGCTTCAGCTCTTCTGGGAAGGCTTTCCACAAGGTTTAGGAGTGTGTTTATATTTTTTTATAATTTTCTAGAAGCGCATTTGTGAGGTCAGGCACTGAAGTTAGACAAGAAGGCCTGGCTTGCAGTCTCTGCTCTAAATCATCCCAAAGGTGTTCTATCGGGTTGAGGTCAGGACTCTGAGCAGGCCAGTCAAGTTCCTCCACACCAAACTCGCTCATCCATGTCTTTATGGACCGACGCTTTGTGCGCTGGTGCGCAGTCATGTTGGAACAGGAATGGGCCAGACTCGTCCATCGGATTGCCAGACAGAGAAGTGTGATTCGTCACTCCAGAGAACACATCTCCACTGCTCTAGAGTCCATTGGCGGTATGCTTTACACCTCTACAGCCGACACTTTGCATTGCACTTGGTGATGTAAAGCTTGAATGCAGCTGCTTGGCCATTCCATGAAGCTCTCTATGCACTGTTCTTGAGCTAATCTGAAGGCGTACCATACTTGAATTCACTGAGCTCCTGAGAGCGACCCATTCTTTCACAAATGTTTCTAGAAGCGTCTGCATGCCTAGGTGCTTGATTTTATACACCTGTGGCCATGGAAGTGATTGGAACACCTGAATTCAATGATTTGGAAGGGTTTATATATATATATATATATATATATATATATATATATATATATATATATATATATATATACACATACATACATATACACACTATATTGCCAAAAGTATTGGGATATTTATTTTTATATATATATATATATATATATTTATTTGTCAACTAAATAGCAGAAGTTGTCCACACACTGAAGAACATACAATTAGACCAAAACAAGGGTCTATTAAAATGTTTTTCATTTAACATTTGCCAAGTGAAAAAAGTGCAAACAAGTGAAAATGCGTCTAAAAACAGACCAAAGAGCAGACGTTTCCAATATATATTATTTTTTATTTTTTTTGTAAAAATAATTTTATATATAATGAATAAATAATAGCAATACTAATAGTAAATATATTAAAAATTTTATTAATTTAATTATTAGTTATTATTTAGTTTTAAAGGAAGCCCAATACATTTTATATAGCAAATGAGATATATACAGTATGTATTACATTTGAACATATTTATAATTATTCATATTACAGTGTTTTATATACATATATAGTTACTCTGATAGGACACCTGAGTGAATTTGAGGAGAAGCTAAAAATGTAAACTATTACAAATATTTTTGGTTATTTTAAATAAAGCTAAAATAAAACAAAATAAATATTAACTGAAAACTTACACTTAAAAATATTAAATGGAAATTAATGGAAATAGAAATGTTGCCTTGGCAACTAATTAAAAGCAATATATATATATAAACAATAAAAATGGCAAAAACAAATAAAATGAAATAAAAAGGAAAACTTTTATTATATTATTCTATAAATAATATAATAGTATATAAATAATACTAAAATAACACTGCATAAAACACACATCTAGTGTGTATAACACACTAGTGAACTTATTGATTGATGATACTCAATTTTGCTGTTAAGTGCCTAACAGCATATATTAATTGGAAATAACTTTACTCGCCTCACTCATCAACACCTCCAGAAAACAATCAGAGAAAAGCATGTCCTCCTGCAGAGTCCCAGAGTGCAAATGTCTTCATGGAGGAGATGATTGTCATTCACTACAGGACCTGAATGAAGACCCTCACACACACAAACAGGGCTGCAACTGTCCCCTGCAGCAGATGAGTGACAACCATGAATATTTCATGGTGCTCATCTTCAGAGGTGTCAGCCATTAGCCTGTCACGACTGATTCACATCTATTCAAAGTGTGGCCTTATCGGGACATGCAACAAAACGGGTGCAATTAGTCAGGACGGTGCCTGTGATTAATGAGCCTCTCAGCGCTCTCCTCCACTAGAGGCCTGATTCACATCACTACCTGTTACAGGTTGGCCAGTGTGTCCATTAGATCCACAGGCCCTGCACGGGCTGACTTCCTCAAGGTACAGTGAGACTTTAAGAATCAGTGGTTTGGGACTTCTGTAAGATGTGCTGTAGAAGTTTTCATTCAACATGCAAAGAAACTCGTTCTCACATCCAAACTTAATATATATTTGTTTGTTTTTTACTAAAAACAAGCAAATTGCACCTAAACATTTTCACCAGTGATAATTTGGATAAGAAACTATTTATGTTTTCAAAATTTGGAATGCAGTATTTATTCGTTTTGAGTAATTACTGTTTGTTTAACTGCAGCAATTTTGTGTACATTTCATTTGATAAATAAAAATAACATATTTTTAAACATTTATGAAGACTTAGAATTAATTATAGTATTTAAATAACAAATAATATATATTATAATACTATAAAATAATGATATAAGTAATATAATATATATACATTGTAACAATATACACATATATATATATATACACATTATAATATATTTTTATTGACATACTTATTTACATACACTATTATATTATAACATAATACAGTATAATGTATTATAATATATTATTTATCGCATATATTACAACAATAATAATTATTTTTTTTATTTACATACATTATTATATTATGATATAATACTGTATACTGTACTTATTTTAACATGATACTGTATTATAATATATTACTTATTACAATAATAATTGATTTCAAAGTGGTGTATAAAAAAATATATATATATTATTTATAAATCAGGTATATTACAACAATTCAAATATTATTAATAAATAATTTTGTTAAAAAAAAATGTTAAAAAATAATGGCATCTGCCACTGACTAACTCAAATATACAATTTCACAGGCTTTAAAGGGGTCATAGAATGACATTTTTGTACAAGTTAATATGATTCTTTAGTGTCTAAATTAAAAGTTTGTAATATACTTTAATTAAAAATTCTCATTAGTATTGTAAGAAAACACTCATTTTACCTGGTCAAAACCAGCTCAGTTTTCAGCAAGTCATTTCAGTGCATGTGACTTTAAATGATAATGAGCTTTGCTCACCCCGCCCCCTCTGCTCTGTGGGGCGTTCGGTTCGACCCGACACAACACCACAACACACGTGGAGTGTTGCCTTGACAACATTTGAGGGTATATTTTCGAGAAATAATGGCAACGGGAGTCTCTGAGGAAACATCTGAGCAACCTTATCATTTTGAACCGGAGTCGGACTAGGAACAAGATGACGAACCCATCGAAGTTCGAACAGGACGTTTCTGAATGGTTGGTTAACGTCATGTCACTTTGATCTATCTTTGTACTGGCAGAGTAGTGTAGTTGCTATGTGTTTACTGATGTGTTAGTTCATTGACAGATTGATGTTATGTTATAAGATTTTTTTTTTTACATTACTTCTTAATCAGTAACAGACACCGTTATAAACCATGTACAAAAGTAAGCTTAGTGTAGTGTTACCACGTTAACTTTATCACCCGAGTACACAGTTTGTAATAACAAACATAACGCGTTGTTCATTATAAACGTGGGATTATGAATTATATTGAGAACATCATACACAGAAAGCATGCCGTAATGTAACTTACCCTGTAAACTTTAGCCTCATTCATCGTGAAGCGATTTGCAAAGATTAATATAAAGGTTAATAAAACGTTACACTCACATCTTCCTGAGGTACAGCAGGAACACGATCCTTTTTTCAAGAGCAGCTTATTAGCAAAACCTGCTTTATACTGACACTCGTTTATAAAGCAGTCTGCTGAGAAATGATTCGCGCACACATTGACGTTGATCGGGGGGAATATTCCCTTCTAAAACAAAACTCAGCAGCCACTGGGTCTTCAGCAGTTCGGATTTAGGAACATCAAAATGACTGCTGTGTTCGTTATTACACACAACAACAACACAACACCACAATCGCTTAGACGCCATTCTGTTCCAGAGTATCAACAATGGCGGACTGATGACAGCTCGCTCAGGGTGGGTCTGTGTTGAAACGCTGCTGTCAATCAACAATCTTAGGAGGGGCGTACACCGTGTGTTGTCACACGGTCAGACGGCTCGATTTGAGACAGGGGAAAATATATAAGGAGATTAAAAAAAAAACACTGGATGTATTTTTATCATTATAGGATGGTTGTGTACAGGCACTGCCAACACACATTTCCGTATAATCAACTTGTAAAAGTGCATGTACCATTCTATGACCCCTTTAAGTGAAATCAGGCATCAAAACATTACAATGTACAGTTAAAAACATAAATCCTTACTTTTGTAACCTGCCACTGAATAATATTTTCAATAAAAACTGGTATTATCTTCTTCTGATATTGATGTAATCAGACTACTGATAATAAACTGCTAATAATGACTCATATTTGCACCGATATAATATTTTATACCACACTTAATACTTTGATACTTCAATACGAGTTACACAATTGCACTTACTTCACTCCCAGACTGTACATGCAAGTTAACTAAAGCATATAGAGACAGAAAATATGTGTTTTGAGCTATGGCAAGTCTAACATAAAGACCCTCATGTGAACTGCCGGTAAAATTACCACCCGTCACACAAACTCTGGAAAGGAGCAGGCTGGAAAGGAAGTGCTAGAGGAAGTGCATGATTATATGTGATTGGGCTGCCAGTACCTCCTCCTGGTCCAACATGTAGAGCTGATTTCCACTGATCACGCACAGACGAGGATTCCAGTCGGGTTGCTCGTAGGAGGGAGCAGCAGCGAAGGAGGGCTGGTGTCGGAAGGAGGGGGGGACAGCATACCTCGCATCTGGGAGAGGAGGAGGAGGAGAGGAGAACAGGTAAGGGACTGCATGTCAACAATAAAAATGCAAGACAGAACTCTGCTTTTATCAGTTCCATGTCTATGAGCAGATTTAACCTGAACATGCAACATTTGACCAATATGTGGTGCTGTTACCAAACATTCATCTGCTAAGACATCCACTAAGTTTAAATAACATATACCTTGAATGTAATAAGTCGATAAATGTAGCTACTGTAAGTTCAATTTGATTTAGCCAAAGCTTTGCCAAATTACAATAATATAAATGTAGTCTGGCATTGTCATGATCAAATTAATACATGCATTACAAGAACATGCAACACTCTAAAAAAAAAAAAAGGTTCTATAATGGCACCCAAAATGGTTCTTCGTCGTAATCATAGAGGAACCGCATTTAGACACATACTACAATTTTCTTAATAGGTAGGTGTTACAATCCATACACTCTAAAAAAAAAAAGGTTCTATATGGCACCAAAAATGGTTCTTGACTCGTAATCATAGGGGAACCTTTTTTAGTGCACCAATTTTGGTTCTTCAATGGTTCTTCAGAGGTTCTTCACCGGTTCTTTGACTAAGGTGCTATATTGCACCTCTGAAGAACCACTGAAGAACCACTGAATCACCAAAATTGGTGCCATATAGCACTAAAAAAAGGTTCCCCTATGATTACGAGCCAAGAACCATTTTTGGTGCCATATAGAACCTTTTTTTTTAGACTGTAACGATTCAGCACAGCGCTGACATTGACTGCATTAAAGCCTTCTTATACCCCTTTTCCACCAAAGCAGTGCTAGAGCTAGATCGGAGCCAGAGCCTAGTTTCAAATCGGTTCTTTGTGTTTCCACACCCAAAGCCCCAGCTCCGAGCCAGGAAAAGTGGTTCTTAAGTAGCACCAAAACATTGCTGGGCTAGAACAGGGATAGAAGTAAGAACCGATTACGTCAGGCGCTGGGGGCGGGGTCAACAAGACAAACACAGACTTGAGATCCGCCATTGTTGAACAGCTGCTGCTCGTTTGTAATCTCCGTCTATACAAATTACGGCGAACTGCACGAATGCGTTGGATTCGCTGTGTTTTCGTTGTGTTTTAATGCCGATGTAGGATCGTAAAGCCATGTGAATCGATAGTAACGCAACGTTTGCATTGTTGATGAAAGGCTTGTTCGCAGCGGTGCTGTGCAGAGACCGATCGCCGTATGATAACGAGTCCAGCGAGAGCACACGATTCCTTATGCTTTTGATACACTCGTGCGTTTTTTAAAATATTATACGTGGATCGGTCTGCGCAGCGCCGATGCATCTCGAACAAGCCTGGTGTGTTTGTGTTTCCCGCTAGCGTTGCTGAGAAAGGTGAGACGTATACAGTGACGTAAGACCTGGCTCTGTTGTGGCTCTCTAGCCTGTGGAAAAGCAAACAGTTCTTAGCAGGCTCCTCAGTAGAACCAACTATGAACTGGGACTAGCTCTGGCTCCGAGCTAGCTCCAGCACTGCCTTGGTGGAAAAGGGGTATTAGGTGCTTTGACTTGTAGCCACATTCCTGGAAAAATATAATAACAATCCAATAGTTTGTAGCACAACAGCCGCGGAAGCACCAAAACCGGAAAAAAACCCCACATCTTAGTAATGACTTTAGGCCAATGATTTCGAAAGGCTGCTCACTGCAGAGCCAATGGGTGGAGCTTGACGTCCAGCTCCTCCTCTCTAAATATTAGGGGTGGAGTTTTAAGGTCAAGGCTATGTCTACACTAATCCGGATAGATTTGAAAACAGAGTTTTCGTTTCAAGACACTCTCCGTCCACACTAGTGTTTTCCAAAAGATTCTCATCCACACTGAAACGTCAGTACACGCCAAATTCAACTTACTGCACATGAGTAAAACCTCATAAAAGCTCACTGAGATGATACAGACATCATACAGTTCTCACACAATTCTTCTGGCAGGACCATTTTATTTAGCAAAATTTCTCACCATTCACTGATGCGTCCAGGTCGCACTCGGTCAAGCATTTGGTCTAAAACGCAACTCCACTCGTGTTTTGCTCCAGGATAGTGAGTACATTTTCTGTCATTCTTGCAGGACTGTGATATGAAGTGTGCAAAGTAACATATTTTAGCAACTGTGTGAAAGTGAATAGCACATAACTCTGGCACAACAGCGGTATAAACATACATATCTATTGGTACAATATGAGTCACATGACTAAACATGCGTCATCGTTTTCAAATACCTCCATCTTCACAGTCCACACTATGACGCGAAGACGGCGTTTTCATATTTATCCGCTTTGGAGAGCGGTTTCAAAAAGTCTGAGTGTGGACGGAAGGCCAAAACGGAGAGAAAAAGATGTGTTTTAGTGTGGACATGGCCCAAGCCACACACTATGGGTGTTTCTCAAACGGAAGGCTGCATCCTACCGAGACTGCGTCCTTCCCAGTCCAGTCCTTCTGAGGCTTGTAGGCTAGTGTCCTCCTTAGCAATTAAACACTAGAATGAGACGGTCTTGTAAGTGTGCATGGCTACGTTACAAATGTTCCCGCCCCCACGGTCCCAGCACGAAAAAAATTGCCTAGTATTAAAACTTAACTTTGAAAAAATACTTTGTATTACAAATATTTATCTTAACTGGCTTTCTATTAATGCAATACAGTGAATAGCAGCCGTGTGCGGTTTCCCAACAGCTTACATTATTGTCAGTTTAGTGTTAGTGATAAATGTAGGCCTACAGCAAAGCAAAAGATAACATCTATACTTTCATGTCTGAAAACATTATTTTTGTCTTACATTTCATAATAAACTCAGTACCGACTCGTTTTCCATCAGTTTATTTTTGTGAATTTAAATGTGTGCAAAGAATTGTGGGTTATTTAAGGCCACGAAGACTACAATCTGATGCGTCCTTCAATACAGGCGGAATGAAGCATGCAAAACGAAGGGTGTCTTCCAAAGATCCTTCAAATTGAGATAGCCTTCAGCGACTTTTGATGACAAGGCAGCTGAGATATGCAACCTTCATAGGAAGGCTTTCCGTTTGAGAAACACCCTAAGGGTTAGGTTAGTACCCATAACCCTAAACCTAATTAGGTCAAGCTCTCCCCATTAGGTTCACAGAGGTGGAGTAGGACTAGTTAAAGCTCCACCCATTACATCCAGAGAGGGGGAGCTTAAAGGGGTGGTTGATTATGATTTCACTTTTTTAACTTTAGTTAGTGTGTAATGTTGCTGTTTGAGCATAAACAACATCTGCAAAGTTACGACGCTCAAACGCTAAAGGGGCATTTTATTTTAAAGAAATCACTTTTAACTGTTGGGACTACAACAAGCTTATTCACAGGTTAGTGACATTACTAACCCCCCAAAAAATTTACATAGACCCTGCCCCCGGGAACACGCAACAAAGGGGGTGAGGCCATATTGGGCGGCTTTAAAGGAACACGCCGACTTTTTGGGACTTTAGCTTATTCACCGTATCCCCCAGAGTTAGATAAGTCCATACATACCATTCTCATCTCCGTGCGTGCCATAACTCTGTCTGACGCACCCACCGCTAGCCTAGCTTAGCACAAAGACTGGAGGTAAATGGCTCCATCTAGCCTACTGCTCAATAAGTGAATGAGAGTATAGTTCATATAGCCATATCGGCCTAGAAAATCGCAACTTTTCATTTTCCGTCAGTCCCAAAAAGTCGGCGTGGTCCTTTAAGCCCGGGACACACTGCATGATTTTCAGCTGTCCCAGATGAAAGATTGCCATCGTGAAACAATCGCGGTGATTTCTGTGATCGTGGCTCCTAATCGGTGATCCTGTCGTACAATGAGAGAGGTTCAAAGACAGCCGTTGTCCTGGTCTTGCAACCAAAGATAGCCTACAACAATTTTCTGACAGTGTCAGAAATTCAGCATGATCACTGCACAGTGTGTTTGCTGTTACGACCTACATCTACTGACTAGCCAATAAAAATGTGACATGAAATCAATGCGACATGGCGCTAAAATTTAAAACTCAACCCTTCCTCTTTCGCCGCGTCCAGCACACATAAAAACTGATTCATCATGGTCTTTTTGTTTACCACTAGCGCACTTTAATGATGATTTATTCTTCTTTAGAAACATGCATTGTATCCTACGAGTCAATAGGTGTCATTATCATACAGTCTACATACATGTCGTACCCAAGTTTAATAGATCCATGTCACACAGTGTGATTTGTAATGTTCTTATGAGATTGCTAAAATCGTGCAGTCTCTACCGGGCTTTAGAGAAGAGGAAGAGTTGTTGTAGTACAGCACATTTAGGAGTATGGTCAAGCTGCTGTGAAGGCATCTTACAACAGTTCACACACTAGCGATTTATAGATTCAGAAATGTCCTGTTACATTCTACATGTTGTCACTTCATGAGTCTCTCCATCATTTTCCAACTACGGTTTGAACATCAAAGGCTGAACAGTTTCTGCGTGAGGTAATTGAAGCTGCTAACATGAGCTCTTGAAACCCCGCCCTCTTCCTGAAAGGGGGCCGGGAGCAGCAGCTCATTTGCATTTAAAGGGACACACATAAACTGTGCATTTTTGCTCACCCTCAAAGTGACAATTTTAACATGCTACAAAAATGATCTGTGGGATATTTTGAGCTAAAACTTCATATACACACTCTGGGGACATCAGAGATTTATTTTACATCTTGTAAAAAGGGGCATTATAGGACCCCTTTAATATCATTTGGCTCTGCAGTGAGTACCACTTGACGATTTCCATAGTGCTGAGTGATCTTCTAATCAATAGGTGGTTAGTAAAGTAAAGTAATCTTAGTGTAGTCTCACACAGACAGTCTAGTGGCATAAAGTCTAGTCCACTTCGAAGCTTATTATGGCTAGAAAACACCAACTTAGACAGCAAGGGATCATCATACACCGGCGAGTACAGCAACCAACCACAATTCATTTTAACTTTATGTGCTATTGAAAGGCAGGGTAGATGATTTGCTTCAGAAACATTTTTTGGTATGCTGGTTGAAAGCCTCTTCACATCCTGATAGTAAGCACTAAGTTAAGTGGTCTAAATGTATTTATATGTCTGTGGAAGGCATAGGACCATAAAATGTTCAGTCCGAAAGCAAAAATACAAATGTCCTACCTGCCTGTCAACATGTATTTATTTTTACCTCTGTGCACCCTGCTCGCGCAGACATCACGTTATCAGCGCGTTTCATGAGGCTATGCAGAATTGTAGACAGACATACACCGAGCGCCAAAAACAAACAGCAGCCACCTTTTACAGTTCCTCCTGAACCAAAACAACAAGCTTATGCTGCGTTCACACCATGTCGTAACTGTAATTAAGAGATGGCAACCAGTGAACCCAAGCTGTTCAACATTTCTAAAGAACGCTTTCAGCCCCTTGTTGAATCAATGCCACGTAGAATTAAGGCAGTTCTGAAGGCGAAAGGGGGTCAAACACAGTATTAGTATGGTGTTCCTAATAATCCTTATGGTGAGTGAGTGTGTGTATATATATATATATATATATATATATATATATATATATATATATATATATATATATATATATATATATATATATATATATATATGTTTTGGAGATCTCCAACAATAGGTTTACATGCGTCTGAGGTCCAAAAACTCATAGTATACATAATATACAGCATCACCTCTATTCTCACAGTGTCTGAAACGGTTCAATCAAGCATTCAGTCTCTCTAAAGCCCTCCAGAGCCGCCTTCTGCTCTGATTTGTCAGATGGCAAAGTCTGTTGTGATTAGTCTACCACTTATATCGCATTTCGAAAACCAAACACCCATTACCATATCCGAATTTCAGCTCCGGAGGCTTCTTCAGCACTTGATACACAGTGATTCAAACAGTGATGATGGCTTCAATTTTACTGTATTAAATCGAGCCCAAGTCCTCATCCTATTGAAGTGCATTTAAAGTGGATTTGATTTTGCTGCACAGAAAAAAGAAGACTTCTTAACATGTCGACAACACATACAAAACTCTTCCAGGCCTAAGCTACAAATACAGTGTTTGTATTCAGCAGTTCAGAATCGATTCTTTCATTTAGGAGACTATAACTTTATTCGAAGTGCACTTTAATCTTTAAAACTGTGCAGACCTTTTAAACTCAAAAACAGCTATATTACACACAGCATTGAAGGAAATATTCGAAAAAGCATAATAGGGGCACTTAAAAAAATAACTGACCCCATACAGTAGTACATCAATTTTGCTTCACAAGTGCTCATAATTTGTCTGGCTATCACCAGACCAAACTCAATCTTTTAAGATTGAACATTGGTCTGGGGAGTCTGCTTTGTAGTTTCTTCAAATGACTCTACAAAATTGGATAGTCCTTCAACCAATCAGACCACAAGAGGCGTGATCAACAGGCATAGTTCAAATGACTCTGTACGCAATTGGATAGTCCTTCAACCAATCAGACCAACGATCCATCGCTTCTCTATCCGTCATCGTGTTAAACCCACCGAAAGCACGCCGGATGGATAAGCAAGGTGTGATTGGTTCCCGCAAATTTGTAACAGAAGCAGATGTACAGGTTTCCATCCTGAGCTGCAGGGCGAAATCAAATCAAAAATGGGTTTACCCAGTCTAGCTCATAATGTAAGCCTACTAGCTTCTATTTTAAACATAACATCAGTCGGTAAATGGACTGTTGGTGGGCCAACACTAACATCAGAGTCAAAACAGTTGATCAAATTGAAATTCAGACCCTTCCCAATCAGTGTGCCAAATTTGGCAACTTTTCACCATATGGTTCTATGGGCTGTCATAGACTCCCAGCCAAAAAACAGCAAGAAAAAAACCAACAGACACAATGTGTACCTGAGAGCCTTTGGTGCGTTGCTCCTCATAAACATAGCAAACACTGTTTTTTTTTCCAAAACATAAACCCCACAATACATATGAGCTTCTACATTTTTAGACAGCTTTGAACCTTACAGACACCAGAGTGTCTTTTTCCTCAGACTGTAACGTATAACTCATGCGCAGACTTTGATATTGATGGTCCTGTGCAGCTCTAAGGTTTCATCAGGTTTAAAATCGAGCTGTAAAGCTGTCACACGTTCAGCTCTGGCCCTGTCAGCCAAGGCGAGAGCAATAAAGCCATTACTTTGGCCTTTGACTTTTTTACTTCATCCCTGCTCTTTTATAAAACTTACAGCTGGATGTCTCTCCCACACTTTCGCTCCAAAAACCCGCTCAGAGTCGATATTCTGCCCCGGTGTCCTCTCGTTCCATGAATCCCTATCCTCGGAACCTTCAGCCAATCAGAAACAGCCTTGACAGATGGCGGCCGCATCAGAGGGATGCTGGACCAGCACAGGACGCTTCTGTCCAGACTCGCACACACATTTGTCATATTTCCTCCAAGCACTCGAGAACAACAGGGAAAGGCACTCACAAAACAGATCTCTGGACTTAACCAGCCTTATGTTTGCTAGAATTGATGCATAGACAATTGGACTTTTCTTTTTTCTGCTTTTCATTTGTTTGAGATTGGAAAAAACATCCTCAGCAGTTGGAAAAGAACATCTATTGAACACTGAACTTTTTACAGATTTGATTTAACACAAAGTACAATATGTTTATCCAAGGCAATAAAGCTAAAGGGAACATACACTTCTGTTCCAAGACTTTTTTTTGGGGGGGGGGGAAAGGTTCAGCAAGGATGCATTCATTGATCAAAAGCGACACAAAATACATTTAAAATGTCACAGTATTTAAAAACCGGTAAATTCTTTTCTTTTGGACTTTTCATCAAATAATCCTAAAAAATTTATTATGGTTCCCATAAAAATACAACTGTTCAACATTGATAATAATAACAACACATTATTATTGAGCAGCAAATCAGCATATTAGATGATTTCTGAAGGATCATGTGACACTGAAGACTGGAGTAATGCTGTCATCATTAGTAGCAGTACTGCTTTGCCATCACAGGAATAAATTAATTTGAAAATATATTAAAATAGAAAAGTTATTTTAAATGTTAATAATATACTGTATTTTTAATCAAATAAATGCAGCCTTGGTGAGCATAAGAGAACTTTACATTGAACTTAAAAAAGAATAATTTTGATCCAACAAGCACTATAAAAGAACCACACAAAAAAAATGAGACATGAGACTTTTAATTTTCTGAATTTTCATTTTAAAAGCCCACTGAAGTGCCTTGAAATGCGCAGCATAGCATTATTCAGTGTGTTGCAACGGGAAGACAGGGCAGGATATATCGATCAGCTCCTCCCCTTTTTTGAAATAGCCAATAGCGTTTAGTTTATATCACAGCTCAGCCAAAGCCATTGAGCTCGATAAAGCTGCAGTTTCCTCCTAATTCTCCTCACAGTCTCCTCCATGTCGCTTTAAAATACAGCATTCTGTGTTGAATTCAAATGGGTCCGATATGTTTTGTGGTCTGCGCCAACTCGCACATGTGATCGGCTCTGTGCTATCACAAGTAGACATAGCAGACTGTGTGCCCTGTGACGGTTCGCATGACACCAATGTGAAACCATACTTCATTCACCCCGATGAAAAGCTTAATCATTCCATATCCCCTATATACTAGTGCACTATGTGCCATTTGGTCGACCCATTTGGTCGACTTCAGGAGGAATGAGAGAGAACACCGTCCCATCACCATCGATGGAGCACCGGTGGAGAGAGTCAGCAGCTTCAAGTTCCTCGGTGTCCACATCACAGAGGAACTCTCATGGTCCGTCCACTCCGAGGCCGTTGTGAAGAAGGCTCATCAGCGCCTTTTCTTCCTGCGACGGCTGAGGAGGTTTGGAATGAACCGCCACATCCTCACACGCTTCTACAGCAGCACTATAGAGAGTCTGCTGACTGGCTGCATCACCACCTGGTACGGCAACAGTACCGCCCGCAGCCGCAAAGCCCTGCAAAGGGTAGTGCGCACGGCCAGTTGCATCATCGGAGGTGAGCTTCCCTCCCTCCAGGACATTTACGCCAGGCGGTGTGTGAAGAGAGCTCAGAGGATCATCAGAGACTCTAGCCACCCGAACCATGGGCTGCTCTCACTGCTGCCATCAGGCAGACGGTACCGCAGCATCAGAACACGCACCAGCCGACTCCAGAACAGCTTCTTCCCACAAGCAATCAGACTACTTAACTCTTGATCCATCAGGATCATAACACACACTGGACAGAATATCACTCAGCACAAACCACTGGAGATACACACACATTATATACACATTTATGTATCATTTATTTATCATTTATCATATAGCACCTATTGTACATAATTGGATCTCTACTGTGAATAATAATGTATACTGTACATTGTATATTATTATTATTATTATTATTATTATTATTATAGCTTATACTGTTTAATGTATGTTTAGTGTATATTGTTTAAAGTATATGTATATTGTAAGTATGTGTATATTGGTTAAAGCTGTGAGAACTACACTCACATTGTGTAAATTATTTATTGTTTATTGTAGTGTATACTGTGCTGTGAGTAATTGTGTGCGCATCAGATGTGTAATCTGATGCTGCTTTAAATGTTGTACATGTCATGTCATGACTGCTATGTTGCTCGGAACTGCACCAAGAATTTCACCTACTGTTGCACTTGTGCATATAGCTGTGTGACAATAAAGTGATTTGATTTGATTTGATTTACCATGTAGAAAATAGTAAATGTTTGAACAAGTGACCGATTTAGCCGCAGATTGGAACTAATCTGACATGAAGCAGTGTGCAGAGTGATGTCATCAAAATCATTGATCCATATAGAGTGGTGCAGATATGACGTCACTTTGCAGGCCAACCGGCAGTTAGCATCGCACTGATTCCCTCAACAAAACACCAATAGGATTTGCCCACAGGCTTTTGGATTATCGCTAAAAACAAGCTCTGAAATCCACAAAAGTTTATGATATTTGCAAGTTTTGTCCATCAAGACAATTTTCACAGATGAACACAACTTTTATGAATTTTGAAGCCTAAATGCAGTCGCCAGAGGTAAAAAGCTAAAGGTAGGCTATAAACGGACTACACCATGGTCCTGCGATTTCAACGTCACCATCACAGCTTCCGACAACTCTTTCAGCTTTTATCTTAAAACATTTTCCCAGAACATTTGAGTTAGAATAGTTTATAAGAGCACAATTACAGGGAGTGCAGAATTATTAGGCAAGTTGTATTTTTGAGGATTAATTTTACAACATTAATAATTAAACAACAACCATGTTGTCAATGAACACAAAAAACTCATTAATATCAAAGCTGAATATTTTTGGAAGTGGTTTTTAGTTTTAGCTATTTTAGGGGGATATCTGTGTGTGCAGGTGACTATTACTGTGCATAATTATTAGGCAACTTAACAAAAAACAAATTTATACCCATTTCAATTATTTATTTTTACCAGTGAAACCAATATAACATCTCAACATTCACAAATATACATTTCTGACATTCAAAAACCAAACAAAAACAAATCAGTGACCAATATAGCCACCTTTCTTTGCAAGGACACTCAAAAGCCTGCCATCCATGGATTCTG
Organism: Romanogobio albipinnatus; assembly: GCA_023566225.1. Classification (NCBI taxonomy): domain Eukaryota; kingdom Metazoa; phylum Chordata; class Actinopteri; order Cypriniformes; family Gobionidae; genus Romanogobio; species Romanogobio albipinnatus. The sequence continues at coordinate 44,283,178 of CM042252.1, read as the reverse complement.
TCAGTGTTTTGATCTGTTCACCATCAACATTGCGTGCAGCAGCAACCACAGCCTCCCAGACACTGTTCAGAGAGGTGTACTGTTTTCCCTCCTTGTAAATCGCACATTTGATGATGGACCACAGGTTCTCAATGGGGTTCAGATCAGGTGAACAAGGAGGCCATATCATTAGATTTTCTTCTTTTATACCCTTTCTTGCCAGCCACGCTGTGGAGCACTTGTGATGGAGCATTGTCCTGCATGAAAATCATGTTTTTCTTGAAGGATGCAGACTTCTTCCTGTACCACTGCTTGAAGAAGGTGTCTTCCAGAAACTGGCAGTAGGACTGGGAGTTGAGCTTGACTCCATCCTCAACCCGAAAAGGCCCCACAAGCTCATCTTTGATGATACCAGCCCAAACCAGTACTCCACCTCCACCTTGCTGGCGTCTGAGTCGGACTGGAGCTCTCTGCCCTTTACCAATCCAGCCACGGGCCCATCCATCTGGCCCATCAAGACTCACTCTCATTTCATCAGTCCATAAAACCTTAGAAAAATCAGTCTTGAGATATTTCTTGGCCCAGTCTTGACGTTTCAGCTTGTGTGTCTTGTTCAGTGGTGGTCGACTTTCTGCCTTTCTTACCTTGGCCATGTCTCTGAGTATTGCACACCTTGTGCTTTTGGGCACTCCAGTGATGTTGCAGCTCTGAAATATGGCCAAACTGGTGGCAAGTGGCATCTTGGCAGCTGCACGCTTGACTTTTCTCAGTTCACGGGCAGTTATTTTGCACCTTGGTTTTTCCACACGCTTCTTGCGACCCTGTTGACTATTTTGAATGAAACGCTTGATTGTTCGATGATCACGCTTCAGAAGCTTGGCTATTTTAAGACTGCTGCATCCCTCTGCAATATATCTCACTATTTTTGACTTTTCTGAGCCTGTCAAGTCCTTCTTTTGACCCATTTTGCCAAAGGAAAGGAAGTTGCCTAATAATTATGCACACCTGATATAGGGTGTTGATGTCATTAGACCACACCCCTTCTCATTACAGAGATGCACATCACCTAATATGCTTAATTGGTAGTAGGCTTTCCAGCCTATGCAGCTTGGAGTAAGACAACATGCATAACGAGGATGATGTGGTCAAAATACTCATTTGCCTAATAATTCTGCACTCCCTGTATAAGCATGAGGCTGTAAAAGCGACTGCTTACTTTTTCAGCGTGATGGCGTTTAATCTCCCCGACTGCCTCTGTAGTCCCATTTAGCCACTAGTTAGCAACCACCTTTTCCAAGACAAGTAACAGCTTCATAAAATCATGAGTGCTGTAATGATGTATTTTATGTCGTAGAATAAACCATGAAAGTGTCTTGAGCTTGTGTTCAGCACAGACCTTATTTCAGTCATTTACCCCATTCAAAATCCCATTGACTTTGGGACAATGGAACCGTCCGGAAGTGCTAAAATGCTAACTCGCTTTCGCCTTTTGGCCTACAAAGTGATGTCATACCTGCACCACTTTATTGGCAGAAGTGAGAGACTGTAAAGTTTTGAATGCTTATATCTTCTAAATGCGAATTTTGTCATTGTTTTTGGAGCACACTAGCTTAAGGCTAACATATTCATCCTAAAAGCCACTTTAAGGTGAACTATTCCTTTAACATAACAGCAGGCCATGAAGTGATCGACCGAACAGAGCAAACACAGTACTGCGCCGCTGCTCTGAGCTATAGCCCCACCGCTGGGGTGAGCAACACCCTCACTACTGCGAGCTGGGCTCTCCGCTTGACAGTAAGCCAGCTGAAATCTTTTCTGCCATGGAAATAGCCTGTCACATCCAGCTCCGTCCTGACAAGAAGTCCTGGTGAGCTGGAGGAGCTGCCCAGCGTTGCTCTGTTCAACGGCACTCTCCGCCATGAAAGAAACCGCTTATGACAATAACTAAAGACTTCATAGGGAAAGAATATGAAGTGATTTAGTTGCAAGAAATATATGAAGTGACTTTATGCCAGCATAACACAAGGTACTCTATTAGTGTCTATTCAAGGCAATAAAGCTAAAGGGAACTTACACTACCAAGTTCAAAAGATTTTTTAAAGAATCCTTTACTTTTCAGCAGCAAAGAATAAAAATACTTTTATTCAGCAAAGATTTATTAAATTGATCAAAATTGACAAATAAAGATATGTATCATGTTACATGTTATAAGGGATGTCACGGTACCAAAATTCCAGTAGTCAATTCCAAAATTGTTTTTTTATTTTTTTATTTAACTATTTTTTAAAAATATATTAAATGTACTAAGTTTATTATTTATGATGATAATCATTATAAGTAAATAATACATAAACATTTAAAGGCTGTATGCTGTTTAAAATATTTTTTTTAAAATAAAAAATAAAATCAAAAGTAAAAAACTAAAAGTAAAAAATAATCAACCATCTAGGCAATATTATTATTAGTAGAGACTAGAGACGTATTATTATTACATAGAGACGTAGCTAAATCTACTGTAGGCAACAACAGTAGCTTAATATATTCTGTCAATTAAAAAAAATGTAAACAGAACTTTTATTTTGACGGGTTGCCGTGAAGACCTTTGAGTGTCTGTGTTCATGTTTTCTCAAATGAAATATTAATTCTGTAAACTCTCATGAACTGACCGGAGACTACAAAGACAGCAAGCGAGCGTCACACATGCGCCTTCCCGTGCATCTTCGCCCGCCATTCACACAGAGCAGGAGTAATATTTAATAGTATTTTGCAGTTTAATATTTACAGACACTAGTATATGTATATGTATATGTATATGTATGTATATATATATATATATATATATATATATATATATATATATATATATATATATATATATATATATATATATTTATTTATTTATTTATTTATTTATTTATTTATTTATTTTTTTCCGCTACAGTCCGGAGCCCTGCACTTAGATAAACACGGAAGCGACTGAACGCAGCTGCGGGTACCGAATACTATACTCGGGACTACTACTGGTACTACAAAAATGCTGGTATCGTCACATTTTTATCATTTCAGTGCCGACTTGGTACCGAAGTACCGGAACTTGTGACATCCCTACATGTTATAATGTTATTTTGAACTTCCTACTCATCAAAAATCCAGATATTTTTTAATCAGTTTCCATAAAAATGTTAAGCAGCACAACTGTTATCAACATTGATAATAATTATAATTCAGCAAATCATCATAGAATTTCTGAAGGGTCATGTGACACTGAAGACTGGAGTAAAGATGTTGAAAATTCAGCTTTGCATCACCGGAATAAAGTGCATTGACATAATTTTACACGTACACGCAGTACCGCGGGAAGTAGGGGTGCTGCAGGACCCCCCTGGCGTGAAGCCAAAAGGGTCCTGCACACTGCGATTTTTCTAAATCCTCTGCGAATGTTGCTTGTCAGACTGTACGAACATGATCCCCGATGCAAGCAAGAGACTCGTACGGACTGAGTTTTATGTCATCAATCCGTGACGCAATCGGTAACGGTGAGCCGCATTCACAGACACAATGGTAGCGTTCAGCAAACAACAAAAACAAGCGGTGGCATTTTTCATTCACCTGACTCTTTTAGACATGTTCCCTGTTGTGTCATTAGGTTCTGCGCTCCTATTGGTTCTTGATTTGACGGTCGTCCTAGGAGAAGTCACACTGCAGGATTGCGCCTCAAATCTTCTGACACTGCCAGAATTTTGTCCGAGGTAAAATTTGATCGCAACGGTCATTAATCGGTTGTCGATGCACATGTCAAACTAAGGAGCAAAGACTTCAGATTTTAGCCTAGGATCAGAGAAATCTTTTAGGATTTCAAAATTTGTCTCAGACGGCCAAATCGTGGCCAAAATCGCACAGTGTGCACCCGGCTTAAGAAAAATCCCCCTTACTTAAAGGGATAGTTCACCCATAAATGATAATTATCCCATAATTTACCCTCCCTCAAGCCATCATATACTAGGTGTATATGACATTCTTCATATACTGTTATATTAAGAAATATCCTGGCTCTCCCCAGCTTTATAATGGCAGTGAATGGTACCATAGATTTTGAAGCCCATAAAGTGCATCCATCAGTAGCGGCTCCGGGTCATAAATTTAGGTAGGGCAGATTATTGGTCGTATCGCTAGTTTGTGATAAACATTTTGTAAGCTTTATATTCTAATCGCTGAACACATCAGATACAGTTTTGGCAGAATTATAATGTCCTTGTGTTATTCAGCCTGAGGGTGGCACTCTAATGATGTTTGACAGACTTTTTTTTACACACAGCAAACACATCAAATCAAATCAAATCAAATCAAATCACTTTATTGTCACACAGCCATGTACACAAGTGCAACAGCAGGTGAAATTCTTAGGTGCAGTCCGAGCAAACATAGTAGTCACGACATGACATGTACAACATTTAAAGCAGCATCAGATTACACATCTGATGCGCCCACAATTACTCACAGCACAGTAAACTCTACAATAAACAATAAATAATTTACACAATGTGAGTGTAGTTCTCACAGCTTTAACCAATATACACATACTTACAATATACATATACTTTAAACAATATACACTAAACATACATTAAACAGTATACATTAAGCTATAATAATAATAATATACAATGTACAGTATACATTATTATTCACAGTAGAGATCCAATTATGTACAATAGGTGCTATATGATAAATGATAAATAATAAATTTCTATCTACATAGAATTCTATCTTAGAGGGTTAAACCCTTAAAGGGTTGTAAGTGTAATGTAAGTGTAAATTACATTGATCCCTATGGAGGCCTCACTGAGCCGTCGGATTTCAACAAAAATATCTTCATTTGTGTTCCGAAGATGAACGGAGGTCTTACGGGTGTGGAACGGCTTGAGGGTGAGGAATAAATTACATTATTTTCATTTTTGGGTGAACTAACCCTTTAATGTATTTATTGCCCGAATGTTGTTTTAGAATATTCAAAGTTAAGAATAGGAATTCCAGTGTCTATTCTCAGAACAAACACAACAGAACTACTGCATATAAAAGTTATTCACATGAGCACGTTTAAACTAAAGGGTTTATACTTTCATTAAAGGGGTGGTAAAACATACTCTTTCGAAGGCTTGATTGTGTTTGTGGGGTGCACTGTAACGTGTTCATGCTTCGTTTTTAAAAAATTGCATTATTTTTCATATATTTTACCTTTATTCTACACTGCTCTGTCCCTCCTTGTAAAAACGGTCTGATGGTTTCCGAGTTTCCGTATGAAGCCAGTCCCTCAAAAATACGCAATGGGCTCAGATTGGTTAGCTGGCCCAGTGTGCTGTGATTCGCTAACCGCCTAGTGCACGTTAGTCGGAAACGTCACGCCCCTTACCTTTACCGGTAGCCTCAGGCTACTAGCGTCAATAAAACCATACCAATTTGAGCATGAATCAGTCCCAGACAATTTTAGTGAAGATGATCGAGCAGAACCTGTTCAGTCCTCAAGAGTAAAGACTGCGGATCTATAGTGATCGCTATTGAATGGCACTGTTACTTTTGTATTTATAGAACGATTATAGCCAAATATCTGTCGCAAGAACGAACACACAACGAACAACATTGGCTTTACTGTAGTATCCAAATCAAACACAGAACCATGTTTAGCATGCCTGTAGATAAACAATACATAAAAGCTCTAATCAAAGAATAATTTACACTAATGCCAAGTTCGCTGTTGAGATTTTTAAAAGTTTGTAACGTTAGGTGTTTGTCAGATAACGTTAAGTATGAATGAGCATTTAACAAACTGGTTTGCAGAGCCAAACAGCGTTGTCATCTGTGTACTTCCTTGCTACAACGTACAATTAACAATACGAACTATTACAGGAAAACACATCGACGAAAAATAAATCATACTTACAGGTTGTGGCCCGTAAACAGCTTCTGTTTTTAAATCTATCTTTCAGGACAAGCCGTTGTGCGAATCCTTCATTGAACTCGTGAAGATTGTGGAAGCTTTCCTCTGTGAAATGTGTAGCAGGAGCCGCACGCGCCTGCCTGTCTCACGCAGCTGAACCGCGGCTCGTGTATTGCAAATACAGACGAATATTGTCCATTATGTCACATTTTCCGGTCTTCTCCTCCGACCCCTGTCTCGTGCTTTGATTTATGATGGGCAGCATATATCTGCTGCAAATGCGACGTGTTCCCCTCTGTCTCATACACACATGCATATAACATGTTGTATGTTAAACGCACTGCAACGCACCCCCGTCCCTAGGAAGGCTGAACAAAGTGGACCTGCAATCCGGATGAAAATAACAGCGTTTCGTCGCATTGGCAACAACACTCCAGCCTACTAACTATACCACAACAACTATTCCCTGCGGCTATACAAAATGGCCTCGTCCCCCCTTATTTCATATTCTCGGAAGAGGGGTTTATGTAAATATTAGGGCTGGTGATGTCAGCAACTCTGGAGGAATGTCTAGTAGTCCCTACTGGCCGTTTGCTGTAGTCCTTAGAAATTGATTTCTTTAAAAGCAAATATCTCCCTTTGCTTTAAACTTTGAACGTTGTAACTTTGCAGATGTTGTTTATGCTCAAACAGCAACATTACACACTAGCTAAAGTTAGAAAAGTGAAATCGTGGTTTACCACCCCTTTAATTTGATACGCTATTCCACATAGGAAGAACAGACATGCCTAGTTACTGACCTGATGCAGACACAGAGCTGAAGCAAACTGATATTGTCTTGGTCTGGAACGAGGTTTACATGAGGTAACAACGCGTGAAAATAAGCGGGGCATCTGCCCCAGTGGCTCTCTATGAGTGGCTCTCTCTAGCGCACTGCAGTTACATTTTTCTCCACAGATTTACATCATAGACCGTAAAGAAATATGGACAACGCGTATTCACTACCTTCCACTGAAGACAAGTGAAGCCGCCAACGTCCGAAAATGACGGAGACTCTGTCCAAAATCTGCACAGTAGTGACCTCGGGACCGGAGTCTGCGCAGTAGAGAGCAGGAAGTAGAGCTGTGATATCAAAAGCCCGCCCACACTCTCGCAGATGCAGAAAAACAGGTGAGTTTTCTCTCTTCATGTTTTAAAAAAAATCAAGTATATCCGGCACTCCTGCTTCAGTTCCCTTTTGCCCTTTTGGTCTTTGTCTTTTGGTGTGACGCATTTTACACAAAAGTGCCTAAATGAAATGACTTTTCAGTCAATATTACCTTTAAAACTATATTGTCATATTGTAGTTAGCATGGCTTTAGGATGTTAGCATAAAAGCACATTGCTTAATGTCATGCTAATTACATGAAACTTCATATGGTGTGACACAACAACATAAGGTGAGACAGGGTTTTCTTGTAACACCATATGATTATTTTGTCACACTATATGATATGAACTGAATTTAAATACATAAATAATGCTCTTAGATACATATTTTATAGCTAATAGTTAAGTTTATTGAATATTTCGTCCTTTTATCATATTTTGATACTATATTATTCACACATTTAATATCTATACACCAACTAATTTGGTGAATCCCTACGACCCCATTTTCAAGCTGAATCCATGTTAAACTACAGCATTTTGTCACTCAAATGTTTCCCTATATTTATTTGATTTGTTGAAAAGCACATTATACTTGAAAAACTCGGCTCAAAGAAAGCTTTACAGATAAACATACACACACACACACTCGCAGACTCACTCAATCACTCTTGAATGCAAAAGTAAATGCAATAAATTATGAATCTGATTATTTTTTGCAATGCATATTTCTGAAATGCTTGTGTTCATGATTGAATTTGTCTATTTACAGATATCAAGAGAAAAAAACTGAAAGGGGAGGTACAAGGGATAATGACCTTAATAAACATACGATTCTTTGCTAGTTTGAGTAGAACTCACTGTTTTAAACAATTTTGTAATTTTGCTGTAACTGAAACAATGATTCACTTGTCAGTTTGGTGGTTTGTTAAATGCAGCTAATACAAATTTTTGCCTACAGATTGTTGTGTGGTGTGATTTATCATTTGGTGTGACATTCAGAATTTTGAAAAAAAATGGTTATTAATCATAAAATCGTCAATGTGACAGATGGGGACTAGTGCCAGCAAAGGTTACAAGCATTTTGGTACTTTTACAACAAGGTATTCCCAAATTAAGTATATTGAAAAATGATGAGTAAACGTCTTTTTATGAATGTTGATAAAGTAAAATAATGCAAATGTAACATATTTGCACATAAGAAATGCTATACTTTTATATAGTAATGATAAAGAATCAGGATACATTGACTTACATGATCACATTATACCCCCTTTTTAATTTAAAACACAATAACATTCATGTCACACCATATGAAAATTTTAGTCACTAAGACAGTAAACTAGTGAATAAATGTAAATTTCAGGACAAAATCTACAAGACCACACATATATATGGAAATATAAGAGTTGGTAGAATATAACCCAATGAGTTCCATGACTTACATTTGAGATTTGTTTTAAAAACTTTTTTTCAGCCAAATATGTCAACCACCCATATACACTCACCTAAAGGATTATTAGGAACACCATACTAATACTGTGTTTGACCCCCTTTCACCTTCAGAAGTGCCTTAATTCTACGTGGCATTGATTCAACAAGGTGCTGAAAGCATTCTTCTAAAGCATTCTTTAGAAATGTTGGCCCATATTGATAGGATAGCATCTTGCAGTTGATGGAGATTTGTGGGATGCACATCCAGGGCACGAAGCTCCCGTTCCACCACATCCCAAAGATGCTCTATTGGGTTGAGATCTGGTGACTGTGGGGGCCATTTTAGTACAGTGAACTCATTGTCATGTTCAAGACACCAATTTGAAATGATTCAAACTTTGTGACATGGTGCATTATCCTGCTGGAAGTAGCCATCAGAGGATGGGTACATGGTGGTCATAAAGGGATGGACATGGTCAGAAACAATGCTCAGGTAGGCCGTGGCATTTAAACGATGCCCAATGGGCACTAAGGGGCCTAAAGTGTGCCAAGAAAACATCCCCCACACCATTACACCACCACCAGCCTGCACAGTGGTAACAAGGCATGATGGATCCATGTTCTCATTCTGTTTACGCCAAATTCTGACTCTACCATCTGAATGTCTCAACAGAAATCGAGACTCATCAGACCAGGCAACATTTTTCCAGTCTTCAACTGTCCAATTTTGGTGAGCTCGTGCAAATTGTAGCCTCTTTTTCCTATTTGTAGTGGAGATGAGTGGTACCCGGTGGGGTCTTCTGCTGTTGTAGCCCATTCGCCTCAAGGTTGTGCGTGTTGTGGCTTCACAAATGCTTTGCTGCATACCTTGGTTGTAACGAGTGGTTATTTCAGTCAAAGTTGCTCTTCTAATAGCTTGAATCAGTCGGCCCATTCTCCTCTGACCTCTAGCATCAACAAGGCATTTTCGCCCACAGGGCTGCCGCATACTGGATGTTTTTCTCTTTTCACAACATTCTTTGTAAACCCTAGAAATGGTTGTGCGTGAAAATCCCAGTAACTGAGCAGATTGTGAAATACTCAGACCGGCCCGTCTGGCACCAATAACCATGCCACACTCAAAATTGCTTAAATCACCTTTCTTTCCCATTCTGACATTCAGTTTGGAGTTCAGGAGATTGTCTTGACCAGGACCACACCCCTAAATGCATTGAAGCAATTTATGTCATGATTATATATTATATATATATACAGTGAGGAAAATAAGTATTTGAACACCCTGCTATTTTGCAAGTTCTCCCACTTGGAGGGGAGGGGTCTGAAATTGTCATCGTAGGTGCATATCCACTATGAGAGACATAATCAAAAAAAAAAAATCCAGAAATCACAATGTATGATTTTTTAACTATTTATTTGTATAGTTAAATGTAGCTTACGCTACTCCTACATCCTTCCTCATGCATTGGGTCAGAGGTCACTCTTCTGCCGGAACTCGACTTGCGTACGGCCGTAACTGGAAACCAGTGATTATAGTTTATAAAGTGTGTTATAACATGCTTTTTTTTCTCAGCCCCCCCTGCTCAAAATATCCTGCGGCTATGTGTATACACATCACAATATTCCTCATTCCTCGTCCAAGCCATATGCAAAGTAAAGGGGATGAGGCCTGGTTGAGTTGTGTTAGTAGTGTGTTAAAACTTGTGGTTATTAGCTTGGATGCCAGCCGAACTTAGCCCCGCCCAAAACATTTGAGGTCGGGAAGTTCGGTCTGGACCTGATCCGTTGTGAAGCAACTATGCTCGAACCAGAGCTGTTCGGGCCAATCTAGTTGTCAGGGCGGGCTTTATATGATGATGGACAGATGATCAACAGTAACGTAATCATCCACTTCACCACAGAGCGCTTGGGAAGAATTATCGTTTACGCTAATCTACTTCTTCCAGTGTGTGTGCAGTTGAGTTCCGTTGACAACTATGCATTGCTGAACATATGTCACTTTGTTGCTTTGATTGGTTGTAGGTCTATCCAATTGAGTGCAAAGGCATTTTATTTCCTGGTACGGTTGAAACACGCCCCATAATCTCATTGCCACGCTGCCTTATCAGACAATGGCTTGTAAGGCAGCATTTGTGCATGAAGGCACCTCACGAAAACAAATTTCAAACAGACTTCTAAGGCAGTGTAACCGTTTAATGATTTACAGCAAGATAGAGAGAGCTTTGGTGAGAACTAAACAAATATTTAATTACTAGATTAGAAATTTCTCGCTAGAAATGACATCAGAAGTGGAAAATGTTGGTAAAAACTTACATTTACATACAAACTGACCAGCAAACGCAACTTTAGGACACCATCTTTTTTTCCAGCTCAACTGTCACAGAATAGAGAGCACAAGATTGTCGGATATCAAAGGCAGCGAAGGATACATATATGCTGCCTTCAAAAATCGATCAGATGAAGGTATCTCAGGAGACAGGAAGTCAAGCTAACATGAAATGTGTCCTCCGAAGGCAGCATTCGGACAGGTTTCGGACGCAGCCATATTCTGACTAGAATCTGAGTATGACAACGTCAGGCTATGCGGTTATGGTAAGGAGCATGACATTTCTCAAACACGCTCAAAGAGGTTGACCAATCACAACACACTGGTCCAGCTGGCCAATCAGAACACATTGCCCTTTTCAAAAGGAGGGGGTTCATAGAGACAGGAGCTAAACAGAGCATTACTGACATACTGGGAAGAGAGGTGCTGCAACAATTTAAGATATGTGCAGAATTTTTTTTTTTTTTAAACATTCAAGCATGAAATCCTATTCTAGTAAAGCCCAAAAACAAAAATCAAGACTTTGTAAAAGGGCATAATGTGACCGCTTAAAAGTATTTCTAGAGTACAGTTATTGTTTCTGTAACATTTGCCTTGTTAAATGAAAAGCTGTTCTTCATATGCATCCGTTTCAGCACATTTGCACCAGATCAGTAAATGAACGCACCAGTTAGCGTCCTAAGCACCCTTTGACATCAGACACAAACACTGCAGGCGCCTCTTCATGTTCTCCATCACAAACGCTGGGTGTCATTGGCTTGCACACTTCTGAGAATGTGTTACTATTCTTTGGCGGGCTGTGGGTGATGATGTGTGCCGTGCACATGAGGAAAAGGCCACGGATGGGTCAGTCTCACATTGTCATTACGCAGCCCAACAGGAGAAACACTGATTATTCACATCGCTGCGCTCAAAACAGTGCTAAAAATAAATCACACAGTATCTCCAGATGCCCCAGGCAGGTAGTGCACAGAAAAGAGAGTAGATGCAAGTTTCATAATCATATCTGTGTTGCATTAGCCGATGTCAATAGACTGTTACAGTAGGCTCAAACACACTGAAAGGCCGTGCTTTGATGCATGCACAAAAGCATTTCTGTGTTCATGCACCGTAATGGAGATGTGACCTTACATCATAATGGACTTTAAAAGGCAGGAATGTGTCATCCAGCAGTAGCAGGAACAAAATGTTATTGCTCAGAGGATGCTCTTATATAGCTCAGGAGATTTAAGTATTAGCTTTGTCTCAGTTGTTTCTCGTAAACTCATTTGGAGAAATAAAAATAGATAGAGATAGACAATATTTGACATACAGTATGAATAAAGAGTTATAAAATGAATATGGATAGCAGTTCAGATCATTTGGTCTTGGAAGAAAACAGATGAGAAATGTTTGAGTTTATACTGAGATCTCTCATACGGAACTTTTCAGAAAATCTGAGCAAAAACAGGGATTTTATCAAACACATCCCCGCTAATCAAACCCGAACATGCAATATGATTGACAGGTTGAGAATGTTTCTGATTGGCTAGTCTTCAGAATGGCTAAAATGATACATCTTTTGTTGTTCACAGAGCCCAAGGTTCTCACCAAGAGGTCAAGGTTTAGCTGGTAAACACGGGTCAGTTAACCGCTGCTGGTAGATGCAGTAACCACAACATTCTGAAGGTAAAAAAAAATAAAAATTCTCCCCATTGAAGGCCATTTAAAAGTAGATGTAGTTAAGGTTTTGCATGCAACATATAAATCGCAAATATTTAATCATTTTACATTCAATGTTTTTATGAGTGAATGATTTTGAATCTAATATTGTGATTTAAAATTAAGATAAAAAAAAAAGTTTGTTCTTGTATGTAGGGCTGCACAATTTGGCCAAACATGTTTTAACATCAATACCCCTATATAGTAATAATATATATATTTTAAATTATAACAATGTGTTATGAGTTAATATCAATATAATTATAAAATAAGAATAGTAATAATAATAAAATAAATAAAAATATTTTTTATAGAAATAGTACTATTGTAAAAATGTTTAAACTTAAAGTATATATATATACACTCACCTAAAGGATTATTAGGAACACCATACTAATACTGTCTGACCCACTTTCGCCTTCAGAAGTGCCTTAATTCTACGTGGCATTGATTCAACAAGGTGCTGAAAGCATTCTTTAGAAATGTTGGGCCATATTGATAGGATAGCATCTTGCAGTTGATGGAGATTTGTGGGATGCACATCCAGGGCACGAAGCTCCCATTCCACCACATCCCAAAGATGCTCTATTGGGTTGAGATCTGGTGACTGTGGGGGCCATTTTAGTACAGTGAACTCATTGTCATGTTCAAGAAACCAATTTGAAATTATTCGAGCTTTGTGACATGGTGCATTATCCTGCTGGAAGTAGCCATCAGAGGATGGGTACATGGTGGTCATAAATGGATGGACATGGTCAGAAACAATGCTCAGGTAGACCGTGGCATTTAAACAATGCCCAATTGGCACTAAGGGGCCTAAAGTGTGCCAAGAAAACATCCCCCACACCATTACACCACCACCAGCCTGCACAGTGGTAACAAGGCATGATGGATCCATGTTCTCATTCTGTTTACGCCAAATTCTGACTCTGAATTCAGAAATCGAGACTCATCAGACCAGGCAACATTTTTTCAGTCTTCAACTGTCCAATTTTGGTGAGCTCGTGCAAATTGTAGCCTCTTTTTCCTATTTGTAGTGAAGATGAGTGGTACCCGGTGGGGTCTTCTGCTGTTGTAGCACATCCGCCTCTAGGTTGTGCGTGTTGTGGCTTCACAAATGCTTTGCTGCATACCTTGGTTGTAACGAGTGGTTATTTCAGTCAAAGTTGCTCTTCTATCAGCTTGAATCAGTCGGCCCATTCTCCTCTGACCTCTAGCATCAACAAGGCATTTTCGCCCACAGGACTGCCGCATACTGGATGTTTTTCCCTTTTCACACCATTCTTTGTAAACCCTAGAAATGGTTGTGCGTGAAAATCCCAGTAACTGAGCAGATTGTGAAATACTCAGACCGTCCCGTCTGGCACCAACAACCATGCCAAGCTCAAAATTGCTTAAAATCACCTTTCTTTCCCATTCTGACATTCAGTTTGGAGTTCAGGAGATTGTCTTGACCAGGACCACACCCCTAAATGCATTGAAGCAACTACCATGTGATTGGTTGATTAGATAATTGCATTAATGAGAAATTGAACAGGTGTTCCTAATAATCCTTTAGGTGAGTATACAGGGATTGCAGAATTATTAGGCAAATGAGTATTTTGACCACATCATCCTCGTTATGCATGTTGTCTTACTCCAAGCTGTATAGGCTGGAAAACATACTACCAATTACGCATATTAGGTGATGTGCATCTCTGTAATGAGAAGGGGTGTGGTCTAATGACATCAACACCCTATATCAGGTGTGCATAATTATTAGGCAACTTCCTTTCCTTTGGCAAAATGGGTCAAAAGAAGGACTTGACAGGCTCAGAAAAGTCAAAAATAGTGAGATATATTGCAGAGGGATGCAGCAGTCTTAAAATAGCCAAGCTTCTGAAGCGTGATCATCGAACAATCAAGCGTTTCATTCAAAATAGTCAACAGGGTCGCAAGAAGCGTGTGGAAAAACCAAGGCGCAAAATAACTGCCCGTGAACTGAGAAAAGTCAAGCGTGCAGCTGCCAAGATGCCACTTGCCACCAGTTTGGCCATATTTCAGAGCTGCAACATCACTGGAGTGCCCAAAAGCACAAGGTGTGCAATACTCAGAGACATGGCCAAGGTAAGAAAGGCAGAAAGTCGACCACCACTGAACAAGACACACAAGCTGAAACGTCAAGACTGGGCCAAGAAATATCTCAAGACTGATTTTTCTAAGGTTTTATGGACTGATGAAATGAGAGTGAGTCTTGATGGGCCAGATGGATGGGCCTGTGGCTGGATTGGTAAAGGGCAGAGAGCTCCAGTCCGACTCAGACGCCAGCAAGGTGGAGGTGGAGTACTGGTTTGGGCTGGTATCATCAAAGATGAGCTTGTGGGGCCTTTTCGGGTTGAGGATGGAGTCAAGCTCAACTCCCAGTCCTACTGCCAGTTTCTGGAAGAGACCTTATTCAAGCAGTGGTACAGGAAGAAGTCTGCATCCTTCAAGAAAAACATGATTTTCATGCAGGACAATGCTCCATCACACGCGTCCAAGTACTCCACAGCGTGGCTGGCAAGAAAGGGTATAAAAGAAGAAAATCTAATGATATGGCCTCCTTGTTCACCTGATCTGAACCCCATTGAGAACCTGTGGTCCATCATCAAATGTGCGATTTACAAGGAGGGAAAACAGTACACCTCTCTGAACAGTGTCTGGGAGGCTATGGTTGCTGCTGCACGCAATGTTGATGGTGAACAGATCAAAACACTGACAGAATCCATGGATGGCAGGCTTTTGAGTGTCCTTGCAAAGAAAGGTGGCTATATTGGTCACTGATTTGTTTTTGTTTGGTTTTTGAATGTCAGAAATGTATATTTGTGAATGTTGAGATGTTATATTGGTTTCACTGGTAAAAATAAATAATTGAAATGGGTATAAATTTGTTTTTTGTTAAGTTGCCTAACAATTATGCACAGTAATAGTCACCTGCACACACAGATATCCCCCTAAAATAGCTAAAACTAAAAACCACTTCCAAAAATATTCAGCTTTGATATTAATGAGTTTTTTGTGTTCATTGACAACATGGTTGTTGTTTAATTATTAATGTTGTAAAATTAATCCTCAAAAATACAACTTGCCTAATAATTCTGCACTCCCTGTATAGTACCATTGGTACCCATTGGTAAGTTTGGAAAGATTAAGGTTGTTTAGTGTTTTTAAAGTGGTTTCTTAATCTCACCAAGACTGCGTTTATTTGAGCAGAAATACAGTAAAAACAGTAACACAGTGAAATATTATTATAATTTAAATGTGATCATCTTTCAGAAATCATTCTAATATGCGGATTTGGTGCTAAAGAAACATGTCTCATTATTATTATTATTATTATTATTATTAATGTTAAACACAGTTGTGCTGCTCAATATTTTTTGGAAACTGTAATATTTATTAATTTCAAAAATGTCTTTACTGTCTTTTTTTAAAACTAATTTAATGTGCATTTGCTAAATAAAAGTGTTATTACTTACCCCAAACTTTTGAAGGGCAGTATATCATGATTTCCAATAAATAAATATAGAAATAAGAATGTTTTCAACATTGATAATTATAAGAAATGATCTTAGAATGATAGCTGAAAGATCATGTGACACTGAAGTAATAACTGAAAATTCAGCTTTGTATCACAGAAATAAATTACAACAGAAACCAGTAAATTTAAATTGTAATATTTCACAGTATTGCTATTTTTACTGTATTTTTGATCAAATAAATGGAGCCTTGGTGAGATTAAGAGACTACTTTCAAAACATAAAAAAAAGCCTTGATGTTTCCAAACATTTGACCGGTAGTGTATGCGAAGGACATATTGTAGTGATGTGTGGCAAATTATTGTCATTCAATTCAAATTCACACTCAAAAATTGTGATAACCCAAATCTTAAACTGAATTTTGCCATAATTTGTCATATAACGTTTCATGAGATAAATAATCGGGTTTACGATTCCTGCAATGGCATTGTTAGCTGCTGCGAGCGCAAGTATAAGCAAAAGATGAGATCTTTAATTTAGGCAACTTTTAGAATTCCGCTTACACATATCTATGGCCCAAAAACCACAAAACTAAAATTTGGGTTCCAAACACGTTTTTTTAAAGCAAACACCTCCGTTTACTAATCTCATTGCACTCTAGGAGAAACGACTGAGATATTAAAGAGATTAAAGAGTGATTTTCCATTGCTAATCCTCCCGAGCATTTCCACTGCACACTGTAGTTATGGAAAGAACGGCTGTACTCATGCGGTTCTGATCAATAGCTGGAAGCTCCCGAAGCAGCGTTTACATCTACCTGCTCGTCTCCTCGCCGCAACCTCCACACGGCGTCACTGTAGCTGCACTTTACAGCTCCCGCCCCCCAAATCTACATACAGGAAACAAGGTTACTGCCCAAGAGATGTCACTTCCGAAACACCCACTCTCTCTCTCTCTCTCGCATGCGTTCCCTCACTCGTTCTCACCCACACACCCCCAGCTTATTGCCATGACAACCAGGAAAAGAATAGAATATAAGTGAGTGTTAAAGAGACAGATGATCAGAGAGAGAGGGGGAACGAGTGAGGTATGGAAGACGAGGATAGAACGGGACGAAAAGAGAGAGGGAGGCAGAGAGAAAGAGCGCTAAAATGTGTGGGAGAGAGAAAAAAGCGAGAGACGGAGAGGAGAGAGAAAAAACAGAAGGGAGAGAGATGGAGAAGAGAGTGAAAAGAGAAAGAGAGAGACATATGAGGGGTTTTGAGAGAAACCGAGGGAACGAGGACACTTTTTTGGGAAAAGAGAGACCATTTCTTGTTCCCATAGCAACCTAGCCATCCATGAAATACTCTCTCTCTCTCCCTCTCTCCCTCTCTCCCTCTCTCCCTCTCTCCTGTCATTTGCTCTCTCTCCTATGTATAGCTCATAGTATGTGTATATGACACCAGAGATCTGATGAGTGAATGAGACGATGTGGAAATCAGAGGATGAATTAGTGGTGATGATTGTTATATGATCTCAGTTTGATGGAAACTGCCGCCCATGTGCAGGACAAGCAAGTAAAAGTTACTCGTAACCAGGGCCATTCACAACTGAATTGAAGTGGCACACAGTACAGAACTCTAACTGTAAGGAAACACAATTCAAATTGAATAAAAAAGAAAGATACATTTGATTTGATGTGCATATATACACTCACCTAAATGATTATTAGGAACACCTGTTCAATTTCTCATTAATGCAATTATCTAATCAACCAATCACATGGCAGTTGCTTCAATGCATTTAGGGGTGTGGTCCTGGTCAAGACAATCTCCTGAACTCCAAACTGAATGTCAGAATGGGAAAGAAAGGAGATTTAAGCAATTTTGAGCGTGGCATGGTTGTTGGTGCCAGACGTGCCGGTCTGAGTATTTCACAATCTGCTCAGTTACTGGGATTTTCACGCACAACCATTTCTAGGGTTTACAAAGAATGGTGTGAAAAGAGAAAAACATCCAGTATGCGGCAGTCCTGTGGGCGAAAATGCCTTGTTGATGCTAGAGGTCAGAGGAGAATGGGCCGACTTATTCAAGCTGATAGAAGAGCAACTTTGACTGAAATAACCACTCGTTACAACCGAGGTATGCAGCAAAGCATTTGTGAAGCCACAATACGCACAACCTTGAGGCGGATGGGCTACAACAGCAGAAGACCCCACCGGGTACCACTCATCTCCACTACAAATAGGAAAAAGAGGCTACAATTTGCACGAGCTCACCAAAATTGGACAGTTGAAGACTGGAAAAATGTTGCCTGGTCTGATGAGTCTCGATTTCTGTTGAGACATTCAGATGGTAGAGTCAGAATTTGGCGTAAACAGAATGAGAACATGGATCCATCATGCCTTGTTACCACAGTGCAGGCTGGTGGTGGTGTAATGGTGTGGGGGATGTTTTCTTGGCACACTTTAGGCCCCTTAGTGCCAATTGGGCATCGTTTAAATGCCACGGCCTACCTGAGCATTGTTTCTGACCATGTCCATCCCTTTATGACCACCATGTACCCATCCTCTGATGGCTACTTCCAGCAGGATAATGCACCATGTCACAAAGCTCGATTCATTTCAAATTGGTTTCTTGAACATGACAATGAGTTCACTGTACTAAAATGGCCCCCACAGTCACCAGATCTCAACCCAATAGAGCATCTTTGGGATGTGGTCGTGCCCTGGATGTGCATCCCACAAATCTCCATCAACTGCAAGATGCTATCCTATCAATATGGGCCAACATTTCTAAAGAATGCTTTCAGCACCTTGTTGAATCAATGCCACGTAGAATTAAGGCAGTTCTGAAGGCGAAAGGGGGTCAAACACAGTATTAGTATGGTGTTCCTAATAATCCTTTAGGTGAGTGTATATATGTGTGTGTGTGTGTGTGTGTGTGTGTGTGTGTGTGTGTGTGTGTGTGTGTGTGTGTGTGTGTGTGTGTGTGTGTGTGTGTGTGTGTGTGTGTGTGTGTGTGTGTGTGTGTGTGTGTGTGTGTGTGATAAATATGTTTTCATTATTTTTTAATAAGTTTATCTTAAAACAATGTGATGAGCATATTTTGTGGTGATGTGTGGCAAAATGAAAATTGTTTTGACAAATATGTCTAATCACTTGAAAAAGAAATGTATTCCATAAATCAGGGAATAAACAGGCATACTTACTCAAAATTAATGATGTCATCATAGTACAAAATGTGTTTGACTAATAAAATTGCCCTGATGTGTGACTGGGTTGAAATTCGGTTAAATGTCTTAATTGAAATTCAATACAGTCCTCATCCTGTCATTCAGATTCAAATTTCATTTAACATCCTGTTGCTTTTCATTTAAAATCACACACAAAAAGTGTGGTAAGCCAAATCTCAAAAGCTTAAATATTTTGCCATATTTGTCAAGCGATTAACCAGAAAAATAATCAGGATTTCAATTTCTACAATGGCATTAGTAACTTAAAATTTTAAAACAACTTGCTGCCTTAATTTTTTAAGTTCACTCAACTTGGCTGTTTAAGTCATTTCAACTTAAATAATATTACACTGACTTTAAATAATGAGTTGAACTTTTTTTGATGAGTTATGGGCCTTTCACACAGAATACGGCTACGGCATCGCTGCGCTATGAAATCCATTCATTTCAATGGCTTGCGCCGCGCAAGGACGGTTTGTTGCTGCGCCATTGACGAGCTTGACCGCACGCCGTGCTCAAAGTTAAAAATATTTAAACTTTTGCCGCTGCACTCTGTGACGATTACCCGCGCGGCCAATAGAAACGGTGCATTGATCTACTCCCTACTGAGCCGAAAGTACACCTGGAAATGGTCGCTGTGGAAACCGAGCTCTTTCGCATGCCTGAATTCCCCAAACGGTTTCCTGGACCTGGGGGTTTCATGCACCCACAGCCTCTTCCTTGCTGCTCTCTTTCTTCTTCTTCTTCTTACTAGCAGGGCTAGTGCTATCGCTCACTTCTTAGCACAAGACAGAAACATATTTGCTGCTGACCGAAAGGCGGAGTCAAATAACTAGTCATATAGAACTCCCACTAAAAGTTTTGAAAACTCTGCCTACTTTGCTCTGGCCGCATCCTGTGTGAAAGGCCCATTAAAGTCATGTAAAAACATGTTGTCTTGACTTAAAGCTACAATATCTGTTTTTTGCTGCTAGGGGTCGCTAACCTCTTTAAAACAATAACAAAGGCGTAGATTCATGACGCAGTGAACGAGCGTGGAATCATGGAACTCGTCGTCATACCGATGGATCTAACACTGTTTATGAGGTAATAATGTTTAGTGAATGCGTTCATGTTTTTTTTAACATGACTGTGGTATGAAGCAGGGCGCAATTACTAATAAGAGACACAAATCAGCGGCACACGCGAGTCACACGCGAGTCACACGCAAGTTTATTGGGAAGCTCTCACCATCTCGAAAACGCCACGTCCGGTCCTCTTTTGATTTCTCACTTTGTTCCAAAGTCTGCTTGCCATGGTCCATAATGTTTGAACGAAACTACAACAGCGTGCCGCTAGACATCGCGCAGTTGTCCACGTCTATTGCCATCGTTTCTAGCGGAAACCGAGGGTAAAGGCGGATATGACGCCATTGACAGGCGACTCCCTCACACGTCCCGGTTCCTTTGTTTAAAATCGCAATTTTCTCCCGATTTACAAATAATTGGAAACATTTGGGATATTGTAAGTACTAAACTGAACAAAATGTATAACACTGGCCTAGTGGTTTTTGGATATTTTACTGAAAAAAATCTTACATATTGCACCTTTAATGATCATATTATTTTTTTCAGTGTGTATGATGGTACATTCACACTGCTAAGTATCAGTATATAAGCACAAGATGACAGACATATCGACCAGTGCAACATATATATAAAAAAAAAAACATCACTGATTGCACATTTTAATCAACAATTATGAATATGTCATAATAATGCAGCCCTTCAGACAAAAAAAGAATGAGCTAAAAAAATGAGATCCAACCTTCCAACAAACTCACTGGCAACCTCAACCTTTCATGCGTGTTCCTCTAGCAGCCCCCCTCCACCTTTAATCCATCTGTCTCCCGGCCTCCCCTCACACTCTCTGGCTGCGCCTGAAATCACATACTCTCTTAAGTAGGTTCTTATTTTGAATAAGTAATTACATAGTGATCGCTAAAAAAAGTACGTTCTATAGTAGGAATGTGTGCAGTATGAATGTAATTCAGATATACTACATTCGCCATGTCTTCATTATCATGTGAACTACCAGCGTCACTTCATTGCCATTCACAAATCCTTTCTCTTGGCCTCATGGGATAGTTGTATCCATTGTATGCACACTTCAGAATCTCGGCAGAAGTCTTTACTGTGAATTCGGACATACTTTACATACTTCACAACACACACATTTTGTCACATACTGTTTTACCCCACCATATAGTTCGGATGTAGCCTCCGTGTCTTTCTCTCTCATTTGGAATCTCATAAAAATTTAAAGTGAGACAGCATACACAAACAGTGAGACAAATAATATTTCATACTTTGTAACACTTAACACTTACAAATATCTAAACATTCTTAAATCAAGAAACATTTTTCATTTTATTTTATTATTATTTTGCTGCTCAAGTAAATGTATCAAAATGAAGCGAGTTTATGTTTAAAACAAGGAAAAATGATCTGCTTATGGGTAAAAAAAATAAACTCAGGCCACATCCACAAAAAGCCAGACTTTCCCTATCCAATCTTTTTTTCCCTTGTCTCAAGAAATATCTGCGTACACACAAAACCACTGAACCCAACTCAAAACGATGTGGTATACATGTCAGACCAATATGTGGCGCTGTAATTCTGCCACAGAGATGCACTAAAAGCGGAGAAGAAGACATGGAGCATGCGCGAGACGTGGTGTTTTGACATCACTGTTTCACAAAATATACGGATTGGCTGTGCACACGAAAACGCAAGGGTGTTGGTTTCAGATTTATAATAATAATTTGTTACATTTATATAGCGCTTTTCTAGGCACTCAAAGTTCTTTACATAGAAGGTAGGGCTGGGCGATATGGCTGAAAACTGTATCACGATTTCATATCGGTCGATATCGATAATTATTGACATGTTTTATGACCTATTTAAAATAAGAACCAGGAGAAAAATCTTTTACATTTAAACATTTTTATTTTAAACTTAACCTTCCTCTGATTATAATCCCCTCAGTGATAAAGGCAGAAATGTCAACACAACCATGGAAAACACTCAAATAATTAAAATATAAACAAGTCTAAAATTTCAAATATCTCTTAACATTAAGGTGCAGTGCTTCCATTATTTCTTTGTAACTTTTGCCGTTTAGATGCTTTGTCATAAGGCAGTGACTGATGCAGAGTACCTCTCCGTGTAGTTTCAAAGGCTGAATCCGAAATCGCCCCTTATACCCTAAATAGGGCACTATTTGAGGGGACAGCCATTTGTAGTGGTGTCCGAAACCATAGTGGACGTTTTTGAGTGCACTCATTCTATACCACTTTGCACCGCAATAACGAGTGTACAGCCGATGTACATACAGCGGCTGTCCGAATCATAGACAGTAAAAGGTCCGAATTCGCTCACTCGTTTTCATTCACACCTTCAAGTGAACTGTATCAGTGGACTAAAGTAGGGAATAGTGATTGAGGGTTTAGGGGGCGATTTCGGATTCAATCAAAAGTCAAGAATAGCACAACGGCGTGTGCGTCGAGTATAAACACGTCCCCAAAAGAACAAGGCGCGCGCGCGCGCTGTCAGCGGAGGCTGTTTGTGGTATTTACCAGTCTTGGTGGGGACGACAGTCTTGCAGACAACATTGGTCTGACTACAGTGGGACTTATACAATCCAAAAAACTGTCATACTGGTGAGCGGACTTGTTTTCCTGTTGTATAAACAATTTCCTCACTTGCTGCGGCAATCATTTTCCGCTTATCCCTCCACGCCGGTTCTGTTTACTGAAGAATGAATCCAACACGAGACAACGATATGGCGCAAGCAGACTTGGTACAATTACATGATTGGCTGTTAGCCTGTCACTCCCTACGTTGTTTGGTTACCAGAGAGTGAGAGTCTTTGTTCATGCAACCAAACTTGCTTCGCAACCTCTGGTTTCTTCCGACGAAGAAAAATAATTATCGAACGCATTTTTTATTGATATCGATGACGTGTCTATCGCGATACATATCGTTATCGTTTTATCGCCCAGCCCTAATAGAGAGGGGGAATCTCCTCACCCACAACCAATGTGCAGCATCCATCTGGATAATGCAACGGCAGCCATATTGCGCCAGAACGCTCACCACACACCAGCTGATTGGTGGAGAGGAGACAGAGTGATGAAGCCAATTGTACATGGGGATGATTAGGAGGCCATGATGGACAGAGG
This sequence comes from Romanogobio albipinnatus, assembly GCA_023566225.1. NCBI lineage: Eukaryota > Metazoa > Chordata > Actinopteri > Cypriniformes > Gobionidae > Romanogobio > Romanogobio albipinnatus. The sequence continues at coordinate 44,259,722 of CM042252.1, read as the reverse complement.
CCAATGGGCAAATTTAGCCAGGATGCCGGGGTTACACCCCTACTCTTTATCGAAGGACATCCTAGGATTTTTAATGACCACAGAGAGTCAGGACCTCGGTTTAACGTCTCATCCGAAGGACGGTGCTTGTTTCAGTATAGTGTCCCCATCACTATACTGGGGCATTAGGACCCACACAGACCACAGGGTGAGCACACCCTGCTGGCCTCGCTAACTGGCCTCGCAGCAACCTAGTTTTCCCAGTTGGTCTCCCATCCAGGTACTGACCAGGCTCAGCCCTGCTTAGCTTCAGTGGGAAACCAGTCTTGGTCTACAGGGTGATATGGCTGCTGGTTATCCACTCTGGGACCCGGTTTAAAAAAATACCGGTTTCAGGCTCCCTTAACTCCAGATCCATCTGGACGAAAACGCTGATACGATACAAAATTTTTACATTTACAGCTAAACGCATCTCGAGTGTCCACCCATGATGGGGGAGGAGAGAGAGTGAGCCAATCAGCAGTAGGGGAAGTGTCCACACATGATGGGGGAGGAGAGAGAGTGAGCCAATCAGCAGTAGGGGGTGTGCCCACCCATGATGGCACCCAGGTTTGCTGTATTAGCAGGTTTGCTGTATTAGCAGGTTTGCTGTATTAGCAGTTTTGCTGTATTAGCAGGTTTGCTGTATTAGCAGTTTTACTGTATTAGCAGGTTTGCTGTATTAGCAAGTTTGCTGTATTAGCAAGTTTGCTGTATTAGCAGTTTTATTGTATTAGCAGGTTTGCTGTATTAGCAGGTTTATTGTATTAGCAGGTTTGCTGTATTAGCAGTTTTATTGTATTAGCAGGTTTGCTGTATTAGCAGGTTTGCTATATTAGTAGGTTTGCTGTATTAGTAGGTTTGCTGTATTAGCAGGTTTACTGTATTAGCAAGTTTGCTGTATTAGCAGTTTTATTGTATTAGCAGGTTTGCTGTATTAGCAGTTTTATTGTATTAGCAGGTTTACTGTATTAGCAAGTTTGCTGTATTAGCAGGTTTGCTGTATTAGCAGGTTTACTGTATTAGCAGGTTTGCTGTATTAGCAGGTTTACGTATTAGCAGGTTTACGTATTAGCATGTTTGCTGTATTAGCAGGTTTGCTGTATTAGCAGGTTTACTGTATTAGCATGTTTGCTGTATTAGCAGGTTTGCTGTATTAGCAGGTTTACTGTATTAGCAGGTTTACTGTAATAGCAGGTTTCCTGTATTAGTAGGTTTTAGTATTAGCAGGTTTGCTGCATTAGCAGGCTGTCACTTTAAGACCTAATGCACGGATCCTATTGATAGGCATTCAGTTTCTTTCCCCAACTGATATCGTTCACTTAAAGCATAACCGACTGTGTTTAAATTAATACTCGTTAAGACAGCCATTTTGACATAACTGTGTGTGTATTTGACATTTCAAGTGTGTAACAAGGCACGGAACAGAACTGAAGGGATCACACGCTTTCAGAGAGGCGGCTTGTGCACACGTTGTGTATCAGACAGCTTGAGACTGCAAGGAGTTGTTTTTCGCAAGTTATTGCGTTTAATAACTCTTTTTAATGTCAAGCAAGTCACATAAGTAACAGTTGTGTGCCCTGTCTATTCTCTGCTATATGCGTCGACCTAAAACGTACCCTTTTCACAATGTTGAAGTAGCATATTAAAATCATTCAGATATTGCGTGCCGTTGTGGTATGCATATCGCGATATGAACATTTGCGATATTTCGATAATTTTGACATATTGCGCAGCCCTAATATTAAAAGATCAAATTCAGTTTACACCTTTTTGATGATGTATAATATATACAGGCGAGCAGATGAACCCAGAATATGAACGCAACGTGTTTTCTTTATAATTGTTTTCGATTGGAAAAAAAAACGCTTAACGAGAAACCTTGTGTTGCACTAATATTCTGCATTCATATGCTTTCCTGTACAAAGTATGTATCATTAATAAGGTGTATATTGAATTTGGTCTTTTAATTTCACTGTCTTACTGCATTAATACTGACTACAAACCTGGTAAAAATGTCTGGTATGCAATGGAGGATAGCCTTGTTTTGCCCTCCAGGTGGGCGTTCCTATAAGCATGTGACATCACGTGAAAACGATGAATAAACATATATATCTATCGGTTCAATATGCGTCACATGACTAAACATGCGTCATCGTTTTCAAATACCTCCGTTTTCACAGTCCACATTATAATGCGATATGGGCGTTTTCAAATGTATCCACTTGAAAAAGCGTTTTCAAAAAGCTCAGTTTTTGGACCGAAGGCCAAAACGGAGAGAAAAAGATGTGTTTTCAAACGAAAACGTATTAGTGTGGAGTGTGGACAAGGCACAACTACATATGCTAAAAGGTGCAGTATACAACAGAGCACACTACACTGTGCACGGTATCCCACAATGCAGTGTGCCCAATCTCTTCCTGGACTCATAAATTGCTCATACTGCAAAGAGTTAAGGTATTTGTACACAAATTTAGATGAAAATGCTCCTCTTTATTTTCAAGATAACAACTGAATGCCACTCACCGAATTATAGATTCTATGTAGCCCCGCCCCTTTTCAGCCCTGCGCTCACTGTGTTCTGACTTACGGTTTTGTATTTCCACAGCATGAAGGTAAGATCTTATGGATTTATGAATGAACAGCTCGTTTTAATATCTTCCTGGTCTACATGACATGTGTTATGTCATCCTCTTCAAACATTACAGTGCTTATGATAACTTTCATTAACTCTACAATGAGTAAATCCACTTCACCAACTAATTAATCTTCGACAATGACGCGATAGAAATATACAGAGCAACCGCAAAAACAGGAGTTCAGAGACAAAATTTTAAAGATCTATACGTGCAACAAGATGAGGTCATGTGAAAACAACTCAGCACACAAACGTCTGAAAAGTTTATTGTTGCATATTTCACATATTATTTTCTTTAATATCTGGCAGTATACAGTGTATTCAGTAGCTAATGTTCCATTGGAAACATAGCCGTCCTGTCCTCCGGCATCTATTTTACATTTAACGCTGGAGAAACTGTCAAAACAAGTACGAGGTGTAGCAGTGCCTCAATGAAGTTTGCACATTTGCATTGTACCGTATTTCCCGTTCACTGGAATATTCCACATGCTGCATAAATCACTGACACTCTGGGCTACAATATTTCCCATCCGTGTCTGCATAAACACATGACACAGCCATCATTCGTTGCTTCAGCACAGAGATATGTGTGTGTGTGTGTGAGCTCTCTTGCATTGCTCCTAAGTGTATTCCTTTATATGTCTTCATGCGTGTGGGTCGCCCCGCTGAGAGAAAACGGGTCGTGATTTGGGTCCTGAGAGATAAAGCGTAATTATAGTGATCCGTCCTCAATCCAGAGATAGACTGAGAACTGTGTCATTGTATTATTACCCTGAGGCCCGACGCTAACATTTATACCTGCGCTAACATCACAGCGCAGACACACACAACACTATAGCAGACGGACAGAGCTTTTCGGAGAAGCCACAGAAGGAAGAACTTAAGTCTTAAGAGAAATCAAATCTAATATGTACACAACCGTTCAAAAGTTTGGGGTCGATTTAAGATGCGTTTTCGTGTTTTGAAAGTAGTCTCTTCTGCTCAAGACTGCATTTATTTGATTAAAAAAACACAGTAAAATCTGTAATGTGAAATACTATTGCTATTTAAAATAAATGTTGTATATTTGAATGTATTTTAAAATGTAGTTTATTCCTGTGATGGCTTGTAAGCATCATTACTCCAGTCTTCAGTGTCACATGATCCTTCACAAATCATTCTAATATGCTGATTTGCTGCTCGAGAAACATTTCTTCTTATTAGTTGAACATAAGATATTTATATAATATTTTTCCAGGATTCTTTGATGAATAGGAAGTTCAAAAGAAAAGCATTTATTTTAAATAGAAATCTTTTGTAACATTATAAATGTCTGCTGTCACTTCTGATCAATTTGATGCATCCTTGCTGAATAAAAGCATTACTTTCTTTTAAAAAAATAGACTGTCCCCAAACTTTGAAAGGTAGTGTAACACTAACTTTTCTGAACATTGCTCCAAACACAAATTATTTTCTCAAATAGTTTAAGTAAATGTTAACAGCCTCAAATCCATATTACATTTCGATTCCTCTCCTCCAATCACTCAATTCCATTCCAATATGTAACACCTACTTTTCACTTGCCAATCAATTCCCAGTGAAAAAAATGAAAGGAACACTCCATGTTTTTTTGAAAAAAGGCTCATTTTCCAACTCCCGTAGAGTTAAACAGTTGAGTTTTACTGTTTTCGATCTCTGGGTCTGGCTGTAGCACTTTTAGCATAGCTTAGCATAGACCATGGAATCTGATTAGACCGTTAGCATTTCGCTCAAAAATAACCAAAGAGTTGCAATGTTTTCCCTATTTAATACTTGACTCTTCTGTAGTTACATCGTGTACTAAGACCGACAGAAAATGAAAAGTTGCGATTTTCTAGGCCGATATGGCTAGGAACTATACTCTCATTCCTGCGTAATAATCAAGGAACTTACCACGGGTGCAGCGGCGCAATGATATTACGCAGAGCCTGAAAATAGAAAATCGCAACTTTTCATTTTCCGTCGGTCTTAGTACACGATTTAACTACAGATGAGTCAAGTTTTAAATCGGAAAATTACCTCTTTGGTCATTTTTGAGTGAGATGCTAACGGTCTAATCAGATTCAATGATCTATGCTAAGCTATGCTAAAAGTGCTACCACCAGAGCCAGAGATCGGCTGAATGGATCCGAAAACGGTAAAACTCAACTGTTTAACTCTAGGGGAGTTGGAAAATGAGCCTTTTTCCAAAAAAAGTGTGTGTTCCTTTAAAGAGCGTTCCTTTAAAGGGTAACTTCAGTGATTTAGCATTAAGCTTTGTATCAGTAGAAACCCCGTAGTATATTTGAATTATGGTACTTTCCCCCTCATATCCCCCTGAGACGAGAGAATTATGCATTTTATTTCTGGAAAAAATCCTGAGATGACGCAAATATCGTCATTTTGCGTCATCTGAGGATTTTTTGGCTAGAGGCTAAAAACTACAGCCAGTAGAAGGTGCTGTTGCACATGTTTTCAACCCGCCCACAGGGGAGAGATCTCACGCACAGAATGCAAATGCGCTCGCCTCGGCTTCGGGCATTCATAACGGAGCGGTGCAGAGCAAAGTGAGTGTTTCAATTTTTCAATGAATTCCTATGAAAGTTTAGCTTCCATATGCGATCAGAAAATGCGATCAGATGTTATTCTTGATGAATATACGGTCTAAAATCCTTTTAAGGTTTCATGGTGACTTTATTCTGCACAGATGACTATAGACAAAGGGCTGTTCACACAGACAGCAATTTGTAGGGACAAAGCAACAGTAAATCACTAATGAGCAACAGGAAATGCAACAAAGTTTATCAGAGTTAAGCCTTAATCATTTCATTAATATACAATGAATGCAGTAAATATCTAACATGGTTAATTAAAAAAAGACCAACAAGAGCCAACATAATGGTACCACAACATTTTACCACCAGCGATGAACAATAACAGTATGTCTGAAAGATATTTATAATGCAACGATGACCTACTTTTTGGAATAACTTTTTTATTAATGTTAGACCTTTATTTTGTTTAACACAACCTTAAAATGGTGAAATATCTGCTATCACAACAATATATCAGCATTAAAACGGCCATGAGCTGCAGATATCACAATCAGACATTAAAAATAGATTTTTTTTTAATATACATTTTTTTGTGGACATTTATTTGAAATAGAACTCTTTTATAACATTATAAATGTCTTTACTGTCACGTTTGATCAATTTAATGCATCCTTGCTAAATAGAAGTATTCATTTCTTTCTTTAAAAAATAAAAATAATATTAAATAAATAAAAATCTCACTGACCCTAAAAGTTTAAACAGTATCATATCTAAAAATGAATGGTAAAAAAGGAGCAGCATAAACATTTTGCTAAATCTCTCTTATTGTGTTTGACAGAAGAAATAAAGTCACACGGGTCTGGAATAGCATGAGGTCGAGTTTCATTTTTGAGTGAACTACTCCAAAAAAACCCCTCAGAATATCACTTTAATTTGCCAATAACTATTAATAATAGAAATATCTCAAAATTTTATGATCATCTGAACTACCCTAAAACTGGAAAATCGTTATCTTTAATACATTTATGGACAAACCTGAAATACCCTACTAAGTTTTAAAGGGGTCCTTGATTATGATTTCACTTTTTTAACTTTAGCTAGTGTGTAATGTTGCTGTTTGAGCTTAAACAACATCTACAAAGTTACGACGCTCAAAGTTCAATGCAAAGGGAGATGTTTACTTTTACAGAAATCGCTTTTTAAGGACTACAACAAACGGCTGGTAGGGACTACAACAAGCTTATTCATGGGTTAGTGACATCACAAACCTTAACATTTACATAAACCCCGCCCCCGGGAACACGCAACAAAGGCCATGTTGAGAAGAGGAAGACTTGTAGAGCACATTTAGGAGTCTGGTCAAGCTGTCGCATCTGTCTTTTTTTAACATTTATTGCAATACAGTATGTATTACAAATACAATAGCATGTCTTAAAAGCAAGATGACAACATACGTTATAACCATAATTAAACTAAACTATACATGTTTTAACTCCTTGGAGCATATATTCTCTGGCTCTGTGCATCTTACAACAGTTCCCACACGAGCGATTTATAGATTATCATGACAGAATATGCTAATCAGTGACTTGAAGATAGTTAACTCCACATCAGCTACATAAATTCATCAACCAACCATTCAGAAACGTCCTGTTGTTTCTAGAGTCTCTCCATCATTGTCCGACTCAGATTTGAACATACACGGCTGAACAGGTTCTGCGTGAGGTAATCGGAGCTGCTAACACGAGCTCTTGAAGCTCCGCCCTCTTCCTGAAAGGGTGCCGGGAGCAGCAGCTCATTTGCATTTAAAGGGACACACAAAAATGGCACATTTCTGCTCACCCACAAAAAGTGATTTTAACATGCTTTAAACATTATCTGTGGGGTATTTTGAGGCAAAACGTCACATACATACTCTGGGGACATCAGACACTTATTTTACATCTTGTAAAAAAGGGGCATAATAGGACCCCTTTAAATGAAAAAGATCATTGGAGTATGTTTTACAAGAAAGTATTATTTTAGTCTTTCTACTTTCCAATGTGTTACTTATGGAAGCTTGTTTCCGCCACTGAATAAAAAATCTAAAAGGCAATTGCGACTTTTTAAATCACACAATTCTTTTTTCTTGCAATTGGGAGTTTACATCTCATAATTGTGAGTTATAAAGTCTGAATTGCAAAATATAAACTCGCAATTGCAAGAAAAAAAGTCAATTGTGAGTCGACTAGTGAAATAGACTTTATATCTCGTAATTCTGACTTTTTTTTCTCACAATTGTTAATAAAAAGTTCTGTCATGAAACTCTAGATCCTGCAGGCTGATAGGTCCTGAGCTCGATTTGTTAGCGATCACATCGTAATCTACATAGCACAGCTGATTGGTTGCTGTGGCAAAAGCGGCTAATGAGCTTGCTGCTCAATGTTCAAATTGCTGTTAGCAGTGTGCTATCAGCAACCCTCCACCTTCCCCAGCTCTACATGTATAGATCTGCTGCGGGGGTTATTTCATGTATGTTATATGTGCAGTAGCAGCATGTCTGTGAATGTATTAGCATAGCAAGTCTCGGTACTTGCTCTGCAGCAGCAGCAGCGTATCAGATCTATTCAGCCAAGACCAAATACATTAACATTGCCACATCCATTACTATGCCAACCTCTCCAAGAGTTGTCAGGACAGAAGTTTATATCTTGCAATTCTGACTGTTTTCTTGCTATTTTTACTTTATTTCTCAGAGTTGCGATTTTATAACTTGCAATTCTGACTTTTTTGTCGCAATTGTGAGTTTATATCTTGCAATTATGACTTTTTCTCAAACTTTTGACTTTCTCAGAATAGCATGTTTATATCTCGCAATTATGACAGTTTTCTCGCAATTTTTACAATTTCTTAGAATTGCGTTTATATCTCACAGGTCTGACTTTTCTTGCAATTGGTAGTGTATATCTTGCAATTATTACTTTTTTCTTGCTATTTTTACTTTATTTCTCAGAGTTGCGATTTTATAACTTGCAATTCTGACTTTTTTGTCGCAATTGTGAGTTTATATCTTGCAATTATGACTTTTTCTCAAAATTTTGACTTTCTCAGAATAGCATGTTTATATCTCGCAATTATGACAGTTTTCTCGTAATTTTTACTATTTCTTAGAATTGCGTTTATATCTCACAGGTCGGACTTTTCTTGCAATTGGGATTTTATATCTTGCAATTATTACTTTTTTCTTGCTATTTTTACTTTATTTCTCAGAGTTGCGATTTTATAACTTGCAATTCTGACTTTTTTGTCGCAATTGTGAGTTTATATCTTGCAATTATTACTTTTTTCTCAAAATTTTGACTTTCTCAGAATAGCATGTTTATATCTCGCAATTATGACAGTTTTCTTGCAATTTTGACTTTCTCAGAGTAGCATGTTTATATCTTGCAATTATGACAGTTTTCTCGCAATTTTTACTATTTCTTAGAATTGCGTTTATATCTCACAGATCTGACTTTTCTTGCAATTGGGAGTTTATATCTTGCAATTATTACTTTTTTCTTGCAATTTTGACTTTCTCAGAACTGCAAGTTTATATCTCGCAATTCTGACTTTTTTCTCGCAATTGTGAGTTTATATCTTGCAATTATGACTTTTTTCTTACAATTTTGAATATGTCGCAGAATAGCATATTTATATTATTTCGCAATTATGACTTTTTCTCACAATTGCGAGTTTATATCTCGCAATTAAGACTTTTTCTCGCAATTTTGACTTTCTCAGAACTGTGAGTTTATATCTCGCAATTCTGACAGTTTTCTCGCAATTTTTACTATTTCTTAGAATTGGTGGTCTTGGTGAAATGGTGGTCCAGTGGGTTAAACCATGGAACTGACACGCATAAGGTTGCTGGTTCGATCCCAGCGGTCACCACCAGTGTGTCCTTGAGCAAGGCACTTTACTCCATGTTGCTCCAGGGGGATTGTCCCTGTAATAAGGGCACGGTAAGTCGCTTTGGATAAAAGCGTCTGCCAAATGCATAAATGTAAAATGTAAATGTAAATTGCGTTTATATCTCGCAATTCTGACAATTTCTCAGAGTTGCACGTTTATATCTCACAGGTCTGACTTTTCTTGCAATTGTGAGTTTATATCTTGCAATGACTTTTTTCTTGCAATTTTGACTTTATCAGAACTGCGAGTTTAAAACTTTTTTGTCGCAATTGTGAGTTTATATCTTGCAATTCAGACTTTTTTCTTGCAATTTTGACTTTATCAGAATAGCATATTTATATCTCGCAATTCTGACTTTTTTCTCACAATTGTGTGTTTATATATCTCGCAATTAAGACTTTCTCGCAATTTTGACTTTCTCAGAACTGTGAGTTTATATCTTGCAATTATGACTGTTTTCTCGCAAATTTTACTATTCCTTAGAAATGCGTTTATATCTCGCAATTCAGTTTTTTTATTTTCTCACACTTGTGAGTTTATATCTCACAAAAAAGTCACAATTACCCTTTGTTTTTTTATTTTGTGCAGGTATATTTTATTTTGTGGTATGCATTTTATTTTGTGGTATATTACTTGCCATTTCTTTGTATTTGTGAATTTCTGAGTGCAAATTATTTCAAAGTAAATCCTACACCAATTTTTTTCATTCGTATTGAAGAGACCAGTGGAGGTCCAGTGAGGATACTATACAGCAGAGACACAGGCACGTGCTGGCCCACTTTTCATGCAACACAGCGTGTGTTTACCTGCATGATCTGTGTGTGTCAGTGTGTGTCAGTGTGTGCCGGCCTGTCCCGGTCACACCTTCCGTCCCAGACAGAGATGAGCAGGTGGCCTATACACAGAAGCCTGGATGCTCACTGATCTACAGGCCGAGGACATTGAGTGCAGCAGATTATGAGCATAAAATGTGGTCTGAGAGCGTGAAATGCAGTTAAACCAAGTGTGAGGGGCAGGGAAGAGGAAAAAAGAGGGTTTAATAGGGACAGCGCGCGCGTGTGTGGAGCATGTTATTGCATATAAGTAACGTAATGCAGATATCCTCTCCGGCTAAACCTAGGTCATCCTGCAAAAGGGCTGTAAGCCAGCGTGAAAATGAACCCAGAGTCGTGCAGAAGACAGCTTACAGCTACACGACTCTAATGCGCTGTCAGTGGGGAACGAACGCAGGCTGATATTAAAATTCACACAACAGACTCCTTCATCAAACTCATTTCTAAAGCTCACCTTCAAGTGCTGCTTTCCAGCTTTATCCCACAAAGACTTCAGAGCTCCACGTGGGAACCGTTTAAAGACACAACAAAAAAAACCCCTGCTTTTCTCATAAATGGATTTGGAGGTACTTACAAGAGGGCAAAGAAGCAACACCTGTTTTGAACTCTTATGCTGACTGTGCTATACTGGATGTGCAAAAGTCTGTGGGTTGCCTGACTGAATGACTAGTCAACTAATCTGTCTCAGCAAGCTCTGCATTAGACTGGTTTCTGGTTCACCACAATCAGACACGTCTCTTATAGGAATCATAAGAAGTGTTTATGTTTTTAAAAACTGCTGGACGGGCTTCAGAATGCAGGGTCTCGAGGTCCATTTTGAAAATATCACTATTTTTAACTGGCTATGGTGACTTAAAAACACAAAGCTCATGGCAAAAGAGGGTCAAAAAAAGACGTAATGCGATGGCAATAATGGATAAAGACACAACAACTTAACATTTTCAAACAGTTAAAAGACTATTTCAATTTCTAATATACTGTAAAAACTGTAAATAAATAAATGTTTCGGAAATCATGAGATCATTTGTACATTACTTTTTTCCACAGACAGTCATAGTTTTAACCATCTAAATAAAAACAAATCTGCTTTAAATCTGCTCATTTAATGTAACATATACATCTAAAAAACTTCTCTTCTTCTTTCTTTATACTTTTTAATCATATCTACTGAAAGTACCATATGTTGATAACAATCGATGTCAAAAGGAATTTGTATATACTACTATATATCATTATTGTTATAATTATCTATATAATTATTTTTTCTCTTTTCAGCTTCCTTCTTTATACTTTCTAATCAAAACTACTGAAAATACCATGTAATTGATGTTATAAGGAATTTTTATATACTATATCTATATTCGTGTATATATTCAGGGAACGAGGGTTACCATACGCAACTGAGATATTATTAATATGATTATTTTTTTTCCATTTATATATATATAATATATATATAAGGCTGTGAAACAACTTTTGCACTTTATATGGATGTATGTATGTGTACAGTGTGTGTGTGTGTGTGTCCTTGTTTTTCTATGTTTTATCTTTTTGTTTTGCTTTATGTAATCTCACGTTTCAGTTTCTCAATATAAAAAATACAGCAAGGTTTTTAAACTCTACTTCTAGAAAATGAAGAACAAAGCATGTGCATCAGGTGTGTTTTGCTTTTTTATGTTTTTAATCAAAGCCACTGCAAACTTCATTGTTAAATATTGTTATATTACAATGTTATTACATTTTGTGCAGGCAGTTTGCTTATTTTGTTGTAAAAATCCTGGCAGTGTCACAGGAAAGTAATACACACACACATATACATTATTTATACACACACACACACACACACACACACACACACACACACACACACACACACACACACACACACACACACACACACACACACACACACACACACACACACACACACACAGTATATACAGGGAGTGCAGAATTATTAGGCAAATGAGTATTTTGACTAGTGGTGCAACGGATCACAAAACTCACGGTTCGGATCGAACTACGGATCATGAGTCACGGATCGGATAATTTTTCGGATCAGAATAAAAGGGGGAGGAGACTATTTTTATTTGCTTTCCATTTATTACATGAAAACTTTTGGTGTTAACATAACCTATATGGTTTATAGGTTAACAAGGAACTTTTGGTGTTAACATAACCTATATGGTTTATAGGTTAACAAGGAACTTTTGGTGTTAACATAACCTATATGGTTTATAGGTTAACAAGAAACTTTTGGTGTTAACAAAAAAAAAAAAAATATATAACCATCTGAATAAATCAAATTTGACTAAAAACAACCTGAGACGTGAAAATGGGCCTGAGCTTCTTCTTCTTCTTCTTTTTTTTTTTTTTAAAGAGATTATGATGTCAACATTCTCTGGGGAGAGAGTAGACCTCTCACACTTGTCAGCATTGCAATTCTCTTTGTAGGCCTATACACTATTTTATAGATATCATGTTTAAACGCACTACACTTAAACAACGTTTTATTGAATTAATTACTTTGTATTTATATAGCCTAATACCTACTTTAGATGTATATATTACGTTGCTCATGCAAATTGCAAAACAGACAATAGACTATGTTAAAATAACAAACATTTTAAATTAACTTACGCTTTTCTTTCGTTTTTAAATCTTTTTACAAGAAATCCTGCAGGTCATAAAGAACTTTGTTTTTGCACCTCCAAGAAAGGACAGGTGCTCTCCATTATTTCTCCTTGTTTACTTAAAGGCCGTTTTCCTTGCTTTACTCGAGGCAAAAAGCCATGTGTTGACTTTAAAACCAAGTAGACGTTACATTATGCATCTGTGGTGGAATTACTAGATTTTGCATCGATACATGTTTGTTTTAAAGCGGATGCGCTGTCACTTTAATTCAGCGCCAGCACATCAAAAAATAGACTCTGTGCGGAAACGATCGCAGCACAGCTGTATGGCCACGCGCTCCTGGAGCGCACCTGACGGACCGAAGCCGCGTGCAGTGAAAGCTGTAGCCTATCCGTTAACAAGGGTACGGAAAAAATATGCACCGCATACGCACGGCAAACAGAGTATCAGAAAAGTCAAAAATAGTGAGATATATTGCAGAGGGATGCAGCAGTCTTAAAATAGCCAAGCTTCTGAAGCGTGATCATCGAACAATCAAGCGTTTCATTCAAAATAGTCAACAGGGTCGCAAGAAGCGTGTGGAAAAACCAAGGCGCAAAATAACTGCCCGTGAACTGAGAAAAGTCAAGCGTGCAGCTGCCAAGATGCCACTTGCCACCAGTTTGGCCATATTTCAGAGCTGCAACATCACTGGAGTGCCCAAAAGCACAAGGTGTGCAATACTCAGAGACATGGCCAAGGTAAGAAAGGCAGAAAGTCGACCACCACTGAACAAGACACACAAGCTGAAACGTCAAGACTGGGCCAAGAAATATCTCAAGACTGATTTTTCTAAGGTTTTATGGACTGATGAAATGAGAGTGAGTCTTGATGGGCCAGATGGATGGGCCCGTGGCTGGATTGGTAAAGGGCAGAGAGCTCCAGTCCGACTCAGACGCCAGCAAGGTGGAGGTGGAGTACTGGTTTGGGCTGGTATCATCAAAGATGAGCTTGTGGGGCCTTTTCGGGTTGAGGATGGAGTCAAGCTCAACTCCCAGTCCTACTGCCAGTTTCTGGAAGACACCTTCTTCAAGCAGTGGTACAGGAAGAAGTCTGCATCCTTCAAGAAAAACATGATTTTCATGCAGAACAATGCTCCATCACACGCGTCCAAGTACTCCACAGCGTGGCTGGCAAGAAAGGGTATAAAAGAAGAAAATCTAATGATATGGCCTCCTTGTTCACCTGATCTGAACCCCATTGAGAACCTGTGGTCCATCATCAAATGTGCGATTTACAAGGAGGGAAAACAGTACACCTCTCTGAACAGTGTCTGGGAGGCTGTGGTTGCTGCTGCACGCAATGTTGATGGTGAACAGATCAAAACACTGACAGAATCCATGGATGGCAGGCTTTTGAGTGTCCTTGCAAAGAAAGGTGGCTATATTGGTCGCTGATTTGTTTTTGTTTGGTTTTTGAATGTCAGAAATGTATATTTGTGAATGTTGAGATGTTATATTGGTTTCACTGGTAAAAATAAATAATTGAAATGGGTATAAATTTGTTTTTTGTTAAGTTGCCTAATAATTATGCACAGTAATAGTCACCTGCACACACAGATATCCCCCTAAAATAGCTAAAACTAAAAACCACTTCCAAAAATATTCAGCTTTGATATTAATGAGTTTTTTGCGTTCATTGACAACATGGTTGTTGTTTAATTATTAATGTTGTAAAATTAATCCTCAAAAATACAACTTGCCTAATAATTCTGCACTCCCTGTATACTATGTAGCAAGAAGCAAGTTTAAAATGAGTTTTTTTCAGCTGTTTTTGAACACAAGAGTCCCTAAAAAAAAGAATATTAGATTGAACTAAACATTTCCCCCTCTGATTTATACACAACCTATGTTTACAACTAACAGTACAGAATATATTTTCACATTATTAAATATTAAAATGTAAATAATTCTGTTTTTTGTTATTTAAACACGTCTTTATAATATGAAACACTTTTTTTTCCTCACACAGTATAAATGGGTCTTAAAATATATAGCTATATTTTATGAAAGCGGTCCTTTAAAAGGCAGTCATTTTATTAGGTGGTCCTTGACACCAAACAGTTGAAAAATCCCTTGGCTAGTCAACTAGTTTGTGAATGCAGCTTCACACAGCGTGGCTTCCACTCGAGGGAGGGATGTCAGTGCGTTACATGAGACGCAAGAACGCAAGCACAACCTCAAGGGTTACTGCCATGTTGAGTTGCAGTAACTGGAATAGACACATGCCCTCCACTGTATCTCGCTTCAATCTCAAACTCAGAGCTCTCAAAAGAAGGCCGCTAAACAGTCATAAGCACTGCTGCCAGATGTTGTTACTTCATGCCATTATCTCAAACAAATCCTTTGAACGTCAGTGAATAACTGCGATTTTGGCCTGCTATAGTATGGCTCAGAAGACTTTAAATATGGAACTTTTCTGATGGTTTTGGCCTTTTTGACAGCTGTGGTCTCTAAAAACAGTCACTGTATGGAAAAGAGCTGCCTTAAATGACATGCTTCAAAGAAATGTTAGCCAATACAAAACCTTTTTTCTTTTTTTTTTGTGCAAGCCCCATAAGTAAGAATGTCACATCTAGAGAAAAGCATGCCGGATGGAACCGGAGAACAAAGTGCTACTTGAACCGTCACCGGTCTGAGTTGTTCTACTGTATCGGAGAAACAACAGAAAGCTGAAAACATGAATGAAAATCGTACATGAAAGCGTGAGGAGAGAAACCTCAATATCAAACCATTTTTACATGCAGAGCTGCAGACGTGCAAAAGAACAGTCTGTGCAAAGAGCCCTGGTGCTTTACTGATGGATCTTACATGCTTATTATCTTTCCTAAACTCATTAAAGGCATCACATTAGTCGTTTTAAACAGAACCTCATGCATGCGCTATTTAAAGGAGCAGTTGTATGGAAACAAACTCAAACTTACTCAATTGCGGTTGAAACGCAAATACCGTAAACAATGCAATATACATCGTTTCCAATATTACAGGAATAGAATTCACTCGATCTCAGTAATACTGAAAAACACGTTCGACTGAATTGTCATTTCAAATAGTCTGTAGAAACCCTTACGGCTACAGATTTGATTAATTCCTTAAGATAATATTCAAAGGATAATGAATGTTTCTAATATCTTTCCACTCCCAAAGCACCTGAGTGTTTTGATGAAAATATGGAAATTTGACATGAATTAGAGCCATACGAGTCTATAAAAGAAATTCACCTCTGTGGATACAGCGCTCGATGACTGCACTAATGTAGCCCTGCAATATTAATGTGTAATTCCCATAAGTTTTATATATTCAGATCCTTTAAAAGCACATGATTTTACTCTTTAAGATTAAAAGCATGACTCTTATAATCGATACTTTGGGTAAGTGATTTGAACAAAACCTTAGTCAAATTTAGTAACCGGTTTACACAAGAGGCATAAATGATACCTCAATAAATTATAATTCATTTAAAATATAGTTATGTTGCTTATTTACTTCAAAGCGATGTACAAAAAAAGGGAAATTAAAATGTTTATATATCTAATAATGCATTCAATTTTCTTGCTAATTATTTCATTTTAATTGCATCAAACTTTTTCATTCTGTTGTGAGCCATATTTGTATTAAATAAAATTAATATACATACAGTTGTGAAAAATATTATAAATTATTTTATAATAAGTTTGTACATATTTTATATGTTTCTCATCAGGATTATACATTTAACCATACATAAATAAATACATTTTCCTAATAATGATCATTTAATAATTTTCTTTGGCTTTAGTACAGTTGCAACATAAATGCCAATTATGTAATATTATTTAAATGCCTTTAGAACATCAAATGTTTTTTTTATGATTCTATTGTGAGCCAGTTTAAATAGTGCAAATGAAAGAAATATGCATAGTTTTGTGAAAAATATTATATTAAATAATTTTATAATAAATAATACATATTTCTTAGTATTTTAATACATTTATAAACACTGTACAAATACATTTGAATGGAAATGAAAATGTTTCTCTTCAGGTTTATATAGAAAATATTTGACGACTTTTCGCTTTAGTAACTGATGCTAATTGTTTAATATTTAAATATGTTGTCTTCATAACATTTTTTACAAGCAGGTCTTAAAAAAGTACATATTTCTATTTTATGAACGAGCTCCTAACTATGAACGTGCTGTTTTACATATTCAAAACACTGCAAACTGCATCATAGCATGCATGCATATTATGAAGGAATGCACACACATTAAACAGTTTCATAAACGTGCAGTAATGAAATGCCAGTATGGTGGGCTTCTGTGGCAGGGTCCATTGGCTCTATATTGCCCTGGCTGTGTGTGTATGTGTAGAGTTGATTACAGTCAATTACAGTAAGCTTCATTCTTTATCACTGCATCAGTGTGATCAAGCGAGAGCGTGAGCCGTGAAGTCCTGAAACAGGCAGTCTGCCACACTCCACCTACCTACTGCATCTGTCATCTGTCTCTGTGTGCTAATACTCTTCATCACTGGAGCTAAGACTGCAAAAAATGAATGATGTACACAGTATCTGCTGCTTTGAATTCCTTCAGATGCAAAAAAAACCTAATGATTTTGGACACCTAATCCACACGTATAATGTCTAAATGTCATTGTATATTATATATACACTGATCAGGCATAACATTATGACATATTCCTAATATTGTGTTGGTCCCTCTTTTGCTGCCACAACAGCCCTGACCCGTCAATGCATGGACTCCACTAGACCCCTGAAGGTGTGCTGTGGTACCTGGCACCAAGATGTTAGCAGCAGATCCTTTAAGTCCTACAAGTTGTGAGGTGTGGCTTCCAAGGATCGGACAGATGCTCGATTGGATTGAAATCAGGTTTCCCAGCAGAACATTGCCCAAAGCATCACACTGCCTCCACTGGCTTGCCTTCTTCCCATAGTGCATCCTGATGCCATGTGTTCCCCAGGTAAGCCACGCACACGCACCCGGCCATCCACGTGATGTCAAAGAAAACGTGATTCATCAGACCAGGATTCTTCCATTGCTCCGTGGTCCAGTTCTGATTCTCAAGTGCCCACTGTTGGCGCTTTCGGCGGTGGACAGGGGTCAGCATGGGCACCCTGACTGGCCTGCGGCTATGCAGCCCCATACGCAACAAACTGCGATGCATTGTGTATTCTGACACCTTTCTATCAGAACCAGCATTAACTTCTTAAGCAATTTGAGCTACAGTAGCTCATCTGTTTGATCGCTCCCCACGTGCATCAATGAGCCTTGGCCGCCCATGACCCGGTTGCCGGTTCACCACTGTTC
Source organism: Romanogobio albipinnatus (assembly GCA_023566225.1). NCBI lineage: Eukaryota > Metazoa > Chordata > Actinopteri > Cypriniformes > Gobionidae > Romanogobio > Romanogobio albipinnatus. The sequence continues at coordinate 44,241,768 of CM042252.1, read as the reverse complement.
CTTCCTTGGAGCACTTTTGATAGATACTGACCACTGCAGACCGGGAACACCCCACAAGAGCTGCAGTTTTGGAGATTCTCTGACCCAGTCGTCTAGCCATCACAATTTGGCCCTTGTGAAACTCACTCAAATCCTTACGCTTGCACATTTTGCCTGCTTCTAACACACCAACTTTAAGGACAAAATGTTCACTTACTGCCTAATATGTCCCACCCACTAACAGGTGACCTGATGAAGAGATAAACAGCGTTATTCACTTTAACATTCAGTGGTCATAATGTTATGCCTGATCGGTGTACACCAAGTGGCATCTGCAAATAAATGATGCATGAGCTTTTGTTTGCAATTATTTACATTATATAGCAGAGTTAGTAGCATTTGCATTCACACACTTGCACGGTGTATGCTTTAGGCCTTACACTCAGAAAGCAAGAGAAAAACATCCCAAAAAGTCTGAAAAGCTACAGTAAATAGTGAAACGCTAAATTCAGTTTGTCATGTTTTTGTATCTGGAGAATTGAGAGCGGATGATCCGTTCTTCTTCCCCAAAGATTCACAAAAAGTTGCTGAGGCACAGCTGTAGTTTAACAGTGTCAGCTGACCGATGCTCTCAGTATAAGAGCTTTAAATATAACTCTCACTCACTGATGGCCGTCTCGAGTGAGAACTAATGGATGGACATCCGCTGGCGTAACGCGGCACGAATAGCTCCTCTGTGTAAGGTGCCACTGTGTAGGTTTCATATTAATTTCTACGCAATTATATCATAAGCTGCTACATCAGCATGCAATTTGACACAGAGGAAAAGTTCAAATCCCTCGCAGGCTAGTTAATGGAAAAAAGTTCAAGGTATTAGTCATTTAGCAGGCCTACATTATGTAAAGAACAGTGTAAAGAACTATAAAAGTAGTAATGCTAGTACTAACACTATTAACAATGTACATTTTTCAGTAGCGTGACACCATGAAGAACCTTTAACATAAAAATAAAGGTTCCAAAAGAACCATTTTTAGTTCCATGAGCAGTTCTTAATGTGAAGAACATTTTCCACTATAAAGAACCTTATGTCCTGTTTTATCTGTGTATGAGTTTTACAATAATGCCGAGTTCACATTGCCCGGTTTTAGGCCCGATTTCGACTCGCTGACAGGTTTTGGGAAATTGACGACAAATGCCCAAAATCATAGGCAAATCGGTGCTCGTGCACGTGAGTGACAATCACGCAGTGTGAATGATCAAAGACGCGATCTGAAAGAATCAAAGAAGAGTCGCCGACGCCCGTGAGATATTTGGCAAGCTAAATATCTGGACCTGTCGGCGATCCTGCTGTGTGAAATGTGTTTTGACTGAAAAATACATCGGCGATGACCTACAGCCAATGAGAGAGCAAGATACAGGGCAGCGGGAGGTTCAGGGAGGAGTTATAGACCAGAATATCAGTATTTTAATAGATATATTTACAATTCTATCAAACAGAAACAAAGCACAAACATTTGCTTGACCAGCCGCAACAGTAGCACATTGCAAAATTATTTATTTACCTCTTTGCAGAACACACAATCCTTGCTCCCTCTGTCTCCCCAACCATTTCCTCCCCCATAATCTTTTTTCTTTTTCTCCTTTTTGCTGCAAATCAGCGCACAGACAATTTGGATCGCAAACTTTCTGCAGTTTATCATTTTTAATAACAATTCCAGTCTGGCGCGAGAACTCCGGTCTGACGCACACGTGATCTTGCGTTGTTTACTTGTCACTTCTCACGTGTGTTTGGTTGTGAAACGTATTAAACGTATTAAACGCAGGGTTTACGTTCTCTTTTGACTCGTTGACAGTCTTCACACAAGCACGTCAAATCTATCGCTTAATGCCATTGCGGGGACTCTACTCTTTCAGGTGAAATCACAAAACAAAATGGACACAAACGTGTCCATGCTATTAAGGGTGCGTTCACACTCATGTTTGGTTCGATTGAAAACGAACCCTGGTGCGATTGCTCGGTTAGTGCGGTTCATTTGAACATATGTGAACGCTGCCGTGGGCACCAAACAAGCGGGCCGAGACCGCTAAAAAGATGGGTCTCGGTCCACTTCCAAACGAACTCTGGTGCGGTTTGATTGATATATGAATGCAACATGGACCAAAGACATGTAAACGAACCAAAAACAGGACGTGCTGTCACAAGATGCGACGCTACAAGTCAGCTGATTTGACGACGCGGAAAGATCGGTGTATCCAAAATGAGTAGAGGGCAAATGTGGAGCAACGAGGAGGTAAAGTGCCTCATCAATATATGCAGATCTTCGTTTCTGCATACAACGGAGGAAAACCTGCTGCTGTTTTGAATGTTTTGAACATTTTATGAGCTCTTCGTGAGTTCTCAGCTGGTAAAAATAAAACCATATGTACACGCCAGTGATGCGCGGGTTGATCCAAAATGAGCGGGTGCCTGCGGTCACCTGCGGTTACCCGCGGTTACGAGTCATCCAAAAATATTTTTAATGATATTTGGGTCGCGGTCGGTCGGGTCGTCAATAAATCCTTATTTGCCTTTTGAATGTGAGCGTTATTAACTTTTGAATAAATGCTGACGCGGGACAAAATGCCCGATTTCCCAACACGTTTAACTGAGCAATGCCATTGTACCATTTTAATAGGCTACTTTTAAACGCATTTAGCTCAGTAAAGTCAGTTTTATGTATTTTCTGAGAGGGGGCGGGATTTTTGCTGGGAATGTCGGGGGAGAGACGCACACTTCGATAAGACTGGATAAACACATGCAGCATCTTAATTGTTAAGAAAATGAAACGAAATAAATGAATAAATCAAACCTTTACATAACACTAGACTAGGCTATATCATACAGCATTCAGAAAAAGAACAGTTTGTGCTCCTAAGGGCTTTCTCACTTCTCTCAGTTGACTAACCCGTTGATGAATTCTTCAAGCAGGGTCGAAACATAAACATCGCGTTCATCAATAATATGCATCCAGACAGTTGAAGAACTGCCTGCTCTCGCCGCTGCACCTCTGAGCGCACCACATCAGGGTGCATTTTCTGAAACATTTTCTCAATGGCCCAATGACGCTACGATGAGACTTTTAAAAAATGCGGGTCAGGAAGCGGGTTGGGTACAATATTTTCTTCTTTTTCTTTGCGGTCCGAGTTGCGGGTGGGTTAGTTGAAAACGTTGGTCGGGTGCGGGTTGTTTATACATTGACCCGCGCATCACTGGTACACGCATAAAATGACTGCGTTTAATCCAGCACACAGCATTGTTTTGAATGTTCGGTAAGCAAGCTCCGAGCAAAATATACGTCATAAAAGCCGACCAATCAGGTTGTGACCGTATCCCTATGCCTTTGGTTCGGTAACTTTAGGTTCGCTGTTAAAAATGCCAGAGTGAACACTAAGCAGACTATATGTTTTGTTGTTTGGTCCGGACCAAACGAATCGAACTACAAGTGTGAACGCACCCTAATATACAATCATTGAACATCTTTGAACTATAATACAAAAACTATATGAGGGCGGATTAGAACTTGTAACCTTCGACACGGTTTACAAAAACTCTACCACTAGACCACTAAGGAATTCAAATGTTATCAGCTGATTTATGCATTGACTTCACAAACGGGAAGAATCTCGAGACTAATGATATGTTTGACGCAAATTAATGCAAATTTGCAAATAGTCCCAAAATGATTATTAGCTTTAACTAGAATTAGACCTAGATTTTCGTTCACTGTTCGGTTTCTTTATGCTTTATAAAAATAAAAATAACATTGGTCCCCCACAATGTTCAAGACATGGTTACGGCCTTGCATCTCCCATTGTTCCATTCTCCTTCATAGCATCATCAAGCTTTGCATTTGTTATGGTTTCGAAAATGCAACCTCTGGTGGCGAAAACTTACATATTGTGCCTTTAAGGACAGCCAAGTTTCCACTACTAAAACTATTTTAGTTTTACATAATCATTTTAAGTTGTGTATGAATGGACTTACTCAAATATTTCAAGTTATATGAAAATTAAAATGTATGAGTTAAAATTTGATGTGATGTGATGATTGATGTTTTGCCAACTTTTTAAGGTTTACAGTGAAGAGGGGGAAAGTGTGATAACTGGTTAGAACGTAACAACGCAAGAAATGCAATGACATCTGATTCATTGATAAACATTGATGACGGGGTTTACAAAAAAAGCATCTGGATACATTTTCATTCTTAACTATATTAAGACAATGTCACCAAGTAGATTTTTACATTTGTGTGAGTGGTGTTTTCCCATGCTAGGCTGTTGTGGGTGGTTGCCACGTCAATGCTATGCAGTTGCTAAGGTTTTCTGAGTGGTTTTTAGCATGTTACTATATGGTTGCACCCCCTCTATGATATTCTAGCTTGCTAGATATGGTCTATAGTCTATGCGTAAAAGCATGTTAGTGATTGAGCTTCACAAAAGTAATAGCACACCTCTTCTCAACAATCTCATGAAATACTCAGGACGAGTTACACAGCAAAGTTTAATAAGGTTAGGGGTTTGTTCAAATCCCTTGAGTATGAGCAACAATAAAAATGATGCTTGTCTTAGCAAAAAACACTAATTAGCATGTTCCGCTTACAGCTGGAAATATGAAATTAACTGTAGCTGCTGTTTATATGCATATATACCATTCAAAAGTTTTTGAAAGATGTATTTAATGCTCACCAAGGCTGCATTTTATTTGATCAATAGTTAAAAAAATTTAAGTACAGAAAGTTTTTGCAACATTGTACTACCGTTCAAAAGTTTTGGGTCAGTAAGAATTTATTTATTTATTTTTTGGGGGAAAGAACTTAAAGACACTAATACATTTATTCAGCAAGGATGCATTAAATTGATCACAAGAGACAGTAAAGACATTTATAATGTTACAAAAGATTCTATTTAAAATAAATGCTGTTCTTTTGAACTTTCTATTCATCAAAGAATCCTGAAAAAAATGTTTTACACAACTATTTTCAACATTAATAATAATCATAAATGTTTCTTGAGCAGCAAATCATCATATTAGAATGATGAAGGATCATGTGACACTGGAGAAAATTCAGCTTTGCATCACAGAAATAAATAACATTTCACAATATTACTGTTTTTTTAAAAATTATTATTATTAATATTTATTTTTAATAAAAATAAAGGCAGCCTTGGTGAGCATAAGAGACTTTTTCTAAAAACATTACAAATCTTACCAATCAAAAACGTTTGAATGGCAGTGTATTTTTTAAATGTACCGGTAATTTATTCCTTTGTGATGCAAAGCTGAATTTTTATAAATAAATTAATAAAAAATTGGATCTTCAGCATCTCCAGTGTCAAATAATCCCTCAGAAATCATTCTAATATGCTGATTTGCTGCTCAAAAAAAACATATTTTTCAATTATTATTATCAGTGTTGAAAACAGTTGGAAATATTTTTTGTTGAAACTGATAAATTTTTTTTTCAGGATATAATTAGGAAGTTCAAGAGAACAGCTTTTATTTGAAATAGTCTTTTCTAGCACAATAATTGTCTTTATTGATCAATTTAATGCATCCCTGCTGAATAAAAATATTACTTTTTTCATAAAAGAAAGAAACTTACACACCCCTAAACTTTTGAACGGTAGTGTACGTTTATAAACCATTATTAAAACTTGTACTATTGAAATGACTGATGGATGTTATTTCTGTTATAAACACCTTATTCTGACATCGGCCTGAATAAGTCTTTAGGTTTTCTGGCCCTACATGACCTTCTGGCAACATGAATAGTTAAAACCAATCAAAATATGGAGATCATCTTTTCAACAGAAGCCAGTTAAGTCAAGCTGAGGCTAAACATTTGAGTATAATTAAATTACTATAAGGCTGACTTTATAATAAGGGAACATCTTGCAGGCCTCTTATGTGGTCCAGTGCGAATATTAAAACTTAGGAGTACAGTGATTTATTCTGCACTGCTGCAGTCAAAGTGAGTCAGAAGCTCTCTTCCAAAACCTGGTGAACTACCTAGCCAGCATTTAAATGCATAATCTCAATATATATTTCAATATATAATACTACTTTATTCGGTACTGACAGAATCTAATTGAAATGGCACATTTTTTTCTAACCCAACGGCACTTATTTAACCCAATATTTTATTATATTGCTTATTTGAGTATTATGTAATTAGCTTACGCCAAATACTACGGCAAAACAATTTGATTCGAGTCTCAAGGGCCAAATTGTGATGGCTAGACGACTTGGTCAGAGAATCTCCAAAACTGCAGCTCTTGTGGGGTGTTCCCGGTCTGCAGTGGTCAGTATCTATCAAAAGTGCTCCAAGGAAGGAACAGTGGTGAACCGGCGACAGGGTCCATGTGCTTTATGTGGCACGTGGACTCGCTGACTATGTGTAGCACTACAAATCAGTCACTTCACTTATGAAGTTAAGTTAAAGGTATGGTAGGCAATTTTCGGAGCGGCTAGCAATAGCAAGTTAGCTTTGAAAGCATGAGATCCCACTCTCCCTTCAGAGCGTCTCCAAAGCCATGCCTCCTTCAAAACACATGAACATGTACAGCAGGGAGCTCACGAGAGACAGAGTCAAACTACCTCATGTCTCAAAGCACATAACATTACAATAATAATGAACATAAGCAAATTAAAGAGCACTGACCTGTACCACCTGACTGCTACAGATTCATTTCAGCATTGATAGTGTTGCCATTGAAACGCATCGATTCGAGTCACGAACCGCTCCGAGTTTAACATCACAGGTTTCCATCTCTTCCAAATTACAGTAGTTACTATGGTGTGAACGCAGCATAAGCTTGTTAATTGGGTTCAGGAGAAACTGTAAAAGGTGGCTGCTGTTTCGGTTGCAGTGTTTGACGTCTGTCTAACTCTGCATAGCATGAAAAGCGCTGATGACGTGTGATGTCTGCACAAGCAGGTGCGCGGAGGTATGAAAATACATGCGCTGACAGGCAGGTAGGACATTGTATCATTGCTTTCGGACCAAATGCTATGATTGGACGAACAATTTATGGTCCTACGCCTTCCACGAACGACACATATAAATACATTTAGACCTCTTAACTTAGTGCTTGTTATCAGGATGTGAAGAGACTTTTGACTGGCATAACAAAAAATGTTTCAGGAACAAATCACCTACCCTGCCTTTGAAGTCCCACTACACTTTTTGTTCCATAGACTTCCATTCATGCATGTAAATGCGCAAAAGGAAATGCAAGCTCAAGCGAATAAGTTTCGCATTTTTCTGTGTTACAAAGTTCAAGTTTGGTGAACTCTGACCAGTGAACTTGTATCACGTGAAGACCAATAGAAGATTGATACACCACAGTGTGACCTGGATAAAAATAATACAAACTGTAAATCAGAAGGATGGGCAGCAACGTTGTAAAAGTAAAGTGGAGTAGATTTCATATATTACATTTTTTTGATGTATTATATATTGAATGTCTTTTATAAAAATACACTGCAGAATGTGATGTCATTTTGCGACCATTGCAGTGTCCATAGGAATTTTGTGTGATGCCTTTTCTTTGTAAAGTATAGGTGAAACATTCCTGAAGGAGAGATCAAAGAGTGAAAAGTGTCACTAGCTATGTTTCCATTCACATATTTTTATATGATGTTTCATTAACAAAGTTCGGGAGGAGCATGTTCAAATTATCAATCCAACCAACTCGTCATCAGCAATTATCATGCCTATCCTATCAGTATGAGAGGAAGCCATACAGGGCCTGAAATTAACTTTTTTGACTACCTGCCACAGTGACTTTTTACCAGCCAACATGAGACGTAACACGTAAATAAACCTCATTGGTTCTTGCAGAAGCTCAAACGTGCTGTGTAACACGAGAATGAACCTCATTGGTTCTTGCAGAAGCTCAAACGTGCTGCTTAACACGAGAATGAACCTCATTGGTTCTTGCAGAAGCGCAAACATGATGCGTAACACGAGAATGAACCTCATTGGTTCTTGCGGAAGCTCAGATGTGATTGGTAACACGAGAATGAACCTCATTGGTTCTTGCAGAAGCTCAAACGTGCTGCTTAACACAAGAATTAAAGGGTTAGTTCACCCAAAATTGAAAATTCTGTCAGTAATTACTCACCCTCATGTTGTTCCAACCATGTAAGACCTTCGTTCATCTTCGGAACATAATTTAGTATATTTTTGATGAAATCTGAGAGCTGTCTCACTCCTCCATAGGCTTTCAGAGGGACTGGAACTTGATGGCCCAGAATAGTAAGTAAAAACGTCATTTAAGGAGTCCAAATGACTACAGTGGCGCTGTATTAAGTCTATCATGCGACGAAAATACTTTTTGAGCGGAAAAACAACAAAAATAACGACTTTATCCCACTATTTATCCCACTATATACTCTCTGACGAGAGTTTGCGGGAGTGCCACGACGCATGCGCAAGTTCTCGCGCATGCGTCGTGGCACTCCCGCGAACTATATACTCTCTGACGAGAGTTCGCGGGAGTGCCACGACGCATGCGCGTGGCACTCCCGCGAACTCTCGTCAGAGGCTCAAATTGAACAATAATAGTGGGATAAAGTCGTTATTTTTGTTGTTTTTCCGCTCAAAAAGTATTTTCGTCGCATGATAGACTTAATACAGAGCCACTGTAGTCATTTGGACTCCTTAAATGACGTTTTTACTTACTATTCTGGGCCATCAAGTTCCAGTCCCTCTGAAAGCCTATGGAGGAGTGAGACAGCTCTCAGATTTCATCAAAAATATACTAAATTATGTTCCGAAGATGAACGAAGGTCTTACATGGTTGGAACAACATGAGTGTGAGTAATTACTGACAGAATTTTCAATTTTGGGTGAACTAACCCTTTAACCTCATTGGTTCTTGCAGAAGCTCAAACGTGATGCGTAACACGAGAATGAACCTCATTGGTTCTTGCAGAAGCTCAAACGTGATGCGTAACACGAGAATAAACCTCATTGGTTCTTGCGGAAGCTCAGATGTGATTGGTAACACGAGAATGAACCTCATTGGTTCTTGCAGAAGCTCAAACGTGATGTGTAACACGAAAATTAACCTCATTGGTTCTTGCAGAAGCTAAAATGTGATACGTAACACGAGAATGAACCTCATTGGTTCTCACAGAAGCTCAGAAGTGATGCGTAACACGAGAATGAACCTCATTGGTTCTCACAGAAGCTCAAACGTGATGCGTAACACAAGAATGAACCTCATTGGTTCTCACAGAAGCTCAGAAGTGATGCGTAACACGAGAATAAACCTCATTGGTTCTTGCGGAAGCTCAGACGTGATGCGTAACACGAGAATGAACCTCATTGGTTCTTGCAGAAGCTCAAATGTGATGCGTAACACGAGAATAAACCTCATTGGTTCTTGCGGAAGCTCAGACGTGATGCGTAACACACGAGAATGAACCTCATTGGTTCTTGCAGAAGCTTAGAAGTGATGCGTAACACGAGAATAAACCTCATTGGTTCTCACAGAAGCTCAAACGTGATGCATAACACGAGAATGAACCTCATTGGTTCTTGCAGAAGCTCAAACGTGATGCATAACACGAGAATGAACCTCATTGGTTCTCGCAGAAGCTCAAACGTGATGCATAACACGAGAATGAACCTCATTGGTTCTCACAGAAGCTCAAACGTGATGCATAACACGAGAATGAACCTCATTGGTTCTCACAGAAGCTCAAACGTGATGCATAACACGAGAATTAACCTCATTGGTTCTCACAGAAGCTCAGAAGTGATGCGTAACACGAGAATAAACCTCATTGGTTCTTGCGGAAACTCAGACGTGATGCGTAACACACGAGAATGAACCTCATTGGTTCTTGCAGAAGCTCAGAAGTGATGCGTAACACACGAGAATGAACCTCATTGGTTCTCACAGAAGCTCAAACGTGATGCATAACACGAGAATTAACCTCATTGGTTCTCACAGAAGCTCAGAAGTGATGCGTAACACGAGAATAAACCTCATTGGTTCTTGCGGAAACTCAGACGTGATGCGTAACACACAAGAATAAACCTCATTGGTTCTCACAGAAGCTCAAACGTGATGCATAACACGAGAATGAACCTCATTGGTTCTCGCAGAAGCTCAAACGTGATGCATAACACGAGAATGAACCTCATTGGTTCTCACAGAAGCTCAAACGTGATGCATAACACGAGAATGAACCTCATTGGTTCTCACAGAAGCTCAAACGTGATGCATAACACGAGAATTAACCTCATTGGTTCTCACAGAAGCTCAGAAGTGATGCGTAACACGAGAATAAACCTCATTGGTTCTTGCGGAAACTCAGACGTGATGCGTAACACACGAGAATGAACCTCATTGGTTCTTGCAGAAGCTCAGAAGTGATGCGTAACACACGAGAATGAACCTCATTGGTTCTTGCAGAAGCGCAGAAGTGATGCGTAACACCAGAATAAACCTCATTGGTTTTCTTACAGAAGCTCAAACGTGATGCGTAACACGAGAATAAACCTCATTGGTTCTCACAGAAGCTCAGAAGTGATGCGTAACATGAGAATGAACCTCATTGGTTCTCACAGAAGTTCAGAAGTGATGCTTAACACGAGAATGAACCTCATTGGTTCTCACAGAAGCTCAGAAGTGATGCGTAACACGAGAATAAACCTCATTGGTTCTCACAGAAGCTCAGAAGTGATGCGTAACATGAGAATGAACCTCATTGGTTCTCACAGAAGTTCAGAAGTGATGCTTAACACGAGAATGAACCTAATTGGTTCTCGCAGAAGCTCAAACGTGATGTGTAACACGAGAATGAACCTCATTGGTTCTCGCAGAAGCTCAAACGTGATGCGTAACACGAGAATGAACCTCATTGGTTCTCGCAGAAGCTCAAACGTGATGCGTAACACGAGAAAGAACCTCATTGGTTCTCGCAGAAGCTCAAACGTGATGCGTAACACGAGAATGAACCTCATCGGTTCTCGCAGAAGCTCCAACGTGATGCGTAACACGAGAATGAACCTCATTGGTTCTCGCAGAAGCTCAAACGTGATGCGTAACACGAGAATGAACCTCATTGGTTCTCACAGAAGTGATGCGTAACACGAGAATGAACCTCATTGGTTCTCACAGAAGCTCAGAAGTGATGCGTAACACGAGAATGAACCTCATTGGTTCTCACAGAAGCTCAAACGTGATGCGTAACACGAGAATGAACCTCATTGGTTCTCGCAGAAGCTCAAACGTGATGCGTAACACGAGAATTAACCTCATTGGTTCTCACAGAAGTGATGCGTAACACGAGAATGAACCTCATTGGTTCTCACAGAAGCTCAGAAGTGATGCGTAACACGAGAATGAACCTCATTGGTTCTCACAGAAGCTCAGAAGTGATGCGTAACACTAGAATGAACCTCATTGGTTCTCGCAGAAGCTCAGAAGTGATGCGTAACACGAGAATGAACCTCATTCAATTTGTGCTCAGAAGATGAAAAAAAGTCTAACAGGTTTGGAACGACATGAGGGTGAGTAATTGCCGTGTCCGTTAGTTGTGGTGCGGACTCCGCTATTCTTTTATATTTAGAACGATTTTAGAACTACATCTCTATCTTTTCATTACAGTTATTGTCCTAGCTGTGAATGGGCCTTTATAGTTTGGTGTTCCTTCTTCACTGATAGCTCTCTTTTACAGAGTCCATGATTTTTACAACAATCTATACGTTGTCCATAGTCCTGTGACACGCTGAAATATGTCTGTAGACAAATACCAGTTAATAACAGGCAGCAGAAATTAGCATTATAGTTGTATTACAGCATTATGAGGCTGTCAAGACGGTTAGACTATTAGGTTTCACTTTATTTTGATGGTCCCTTTAACACATTCTGTTGACTAGTAACGTTGTACCTACATGTCTACTAACTCTCATTAGAGTGAGGGTTAGGGTTAGAATAAGTTGACATAGTTGTAAAAAGTTACTTATAGTCAACAGAATGTTCCCAACCATCAAAATAAAGTGTTACAGACTATTGTGATGCATTTCTTCAGACGCTGACCATAGTCGACTTTCACTGTTGAACATGCTCCAAAACTGCAAAACAATTATTCTCCCTAATGGAACAAACATTAGAAGAAAATTCCCATTAGAAAAGCCTCTTTGCTAAACAAATTGAAAACAGCTTAGGTGGAACTCAGGCGCATTATACTCTCAAAAATCAGTTTCCACGCTTTGACTTTGAACCGGCAGAGGTCAGTCATTGGGTAAGTTACTTCACAACCCAGTTAGTCATCTTACAGTATAACCATTCAAAGCAACCATTTATGCTGTGTCCACAAAAACATTATGCAATAACATAACCAGCTGCGCTCAAATACTAGAGCTGAACTGACATCATTTTACATTCAGCAAAAGACAAAACCTCAAAATATAAGAATGATGAAGTTGACTCCTCACAAGAGTTCAATAATGACTAATAATAGGCTATTGCATGCACAAAAAAATAATAAGAATGAATAATCAGTGCTCCTCACTCAACAGCAATACACTATTCAAAAAACTATTAAGTGACAGTTAAAGTGATGCGCCTCACAGATGCAACCTAATAAGCTCATTCCCCCCAAAGCATGCAGTGACATCCCACTCAGCTACTTCACAAAACTCATACAGACACAAAAAGTACCCAAATGAAAGGATATTTTACTCGTAGTGAGCATCTGAGACATTTCATATACACAATTCAAGATAATTCCACTAACCAGTGAGCTCCCATGCAGTGGGATAGATACTTTGCACGGTTTGCCGGAGCTTAAACAGATTGTAAAACGTCGTAAAGGGCAGAGGGGTCTCTAACCCTCACGAGTGCACAGAAGCTTCCTGACTTGGAGTGATAAAATGACAGCAGTCCTCCACCTGCATCACTGAGAGCAGCAGCAGCAGCATCAGTGGTACTCTAGCGCAGGAGGACGCTGAGGGAGGAACACGGAGGATGCAGCAGAAATGTGACGCGAGTCCTCTTACCTTGAAAGGGAACATATGACATGTTCCAACGGCATTGAACGTGCTCTCAGTGTCTCGACATGCGAAAATATCCTTCAGCAGTCAAAGGAAGCCAAAAACCTCTCTTGTGCTCATGGACTGCGTCGACGCTGGAGCGATATTCCCGTAATGCGAATGGAAAAATCGAAATAAAATCACCGTCCATGCTCGACAAGAGCCATTGGAATGATTACAGCCCGTATATCGCATCACATATCACACACGCGCAAAACAAGAGTGATGAAGAAGAAGAGAACGAAGGGAGAGAGAGAGAGAGAGAGAGAGAGAGAGAGAGAGAGAGGTAGAGAGAGAGAAGGGGGCGGTGAAGAGAGAGCGCGCGCGCGTGTGTGTGCGCGTTTACCAGTGTAGATCGATCTAAATGCACTGTGTATGCCTGTAAATTGGAAGTGATATAATCCCATTTAGATTCATATTACAATTAACCGTGTAAATACCATCGAATATGATAATAGTATAAATCGGAGTAGCCTACTACCGTAGGCTATTTATATCTGATGCTATCGCGTTTCTGAAGTTAGCCTACACGATGAGTGAACACTTCATTTGAACCTCGTTGTAAAATCTTACAGAATTTAACCTGCAATAATAACTTTACCAAACTCTCAGACTAGTTAAATTTAATACTATCACTTTCAAAGTGCTTTCCTTATGATAAAAAATGCTGGGTTGTTTCAACCCATAATGTTTGGGTCAAATGTGGACAACCCCGTTGGGTTTAAAACGGTTGAGTTTGTCCATATTTGACCCAAACATTGGTTGAAACAAACCAGCATTTTTAAGTGTAAGGCAGTATCACTATTAGGCTACTATTGCTCATATTAGGCTTAACTTCCAGGACTATCCCCTGGTTTCACAGACGAGACTAAAATGCATGTTTGAGCTGTTTTAACTGAAATAAACCTGTACTGACATATATTAAAACATGTCAGTGTCATTGTTTTGTCTTAAGATGCACACCATAATGTGTTTTTCTAGTGTACATTTATAAAAGCTACTTAAATGCCCCCAATTGAACTAAGGCCTAAACCTTGTCTGTGAAACCAGGGCTGAATCCGAAATCGCCCCCTAAACACTCATTCACTATTCCGTAGATTAGTCCACTAATACAGTTCACTTGAAGGAGTGAATGAAAACAAGTAAGTGAATTCGGACAGCCATTGTGTGTAGGCTACATCAGATGTACACTCGTTATTGCGGTGCAATGTGGGATTGAATGAGTGCACTCAATAACGTCCACTATATGGTTTCGGACACCACTACAAATGGCTGTCCCTTCAAATAATGCCCTATTTGAGGGTATAGAGATTTCAGATTCAGCCCAGGCCTATATGTGTCCAACTGTGAGATCCACAATGATCAGGAAATAAGTGCTCCTCAGAGTTAAAGCTGCCCATGACACTGCCTGATTTATTCAGAATGATAAAAACTCCTGAAAGAGTTGATGCAAAGTGAGGACACAACTTTGATAGCCATTTTTTTAATGGAAAATATAATTCTTTTGTATCGTTTGATATCTTAAAGATCTCCACCTTTTAATGTAACTGTGTATATTTAAAAATGTGTTATTAAGGATTTGAATAAAGCAAATACAGGCATTAAAGGGATAGCTCACCCAAAAATGAAAATTAGCCCACGATGTACTCACCCTCAAGCCATCGGTGTATGACATTCTTCTTTCAGATGAACACAATCGGAGTTATATAAAAAAAAATGTCCTGGCTCTTCCAAGCTTTATAATGGCAGTTTCTTTTTTGATGTCCATAAAAGTGCATCCATCCATCATAAAAGTGCTCCACACGGTTAATACAGGCATTCTGAAGCGAAGTGATGTGTTTGTGTAAGAAAAATATCCATATTTCAAACTTTACAAACTGTAATCTCTAACTTCCGCTAACTGTCGTACGTGCGTTTACGAGAGACTAGTGTTCCAGCATATGATGTAGTACGGAGGCATATCGTAAGTTCCGTTGACAAATGTGGAAGTGCAGAGGATAGAGCAAAACAAAACTTGGTTCTCGCGAGAAATAGCATATTCTCATCGGAGCGTCCTACTTCATACGCTGAAACGCCAGTCTCTCGTGAACGTGCGTATGACAGTTAGCAGCAAATTTTAAATACTAAAGCAACTGTGATTGGGCCCTTCTTTCTTGCATTTATAAAGCTGTTCAGTCATGACATCAACTTATTTTTGTTCAGGATTTACTAATAATTTATGTTTTTCTCTAGAACACCAATTACACACAGTCTGTACAAAAATGTGCATAGATAAGTTGCAATAAGGTGCCATATTCTAGTTATAATATCAAGCTTGCCAGCAACTTCAAAAATTCACATTTGAGTATGACTGTGTGCAAAACATAAAATCTCTTCAAGCTATATTTTTTTACTAATATAAAAACCCAAAAATCCAGACAGAAACCTAGCTCAAAAATTAAAATTCTCTTCCAGGTTTTAGGACTACAAACTGAACATTTTGGATTATCATTCAGATATTAAATGTCAAACGTAATTACTTTTGATCTCTCTTTACTGACATTTTATCTCTTATTATAGACTCTTTACTTACATTGCCAACTACAAAAATACCATTTCTTACCAACTAAACACATGCTGCCTTCAAATATACAGTAGCTACGCCTACATGGGAAGTCAATCAGTATTTTGACATTCACATGCTCAAAACAGAAAGTTGACGAAATACAGAAGTAGAAGTTAACTTGGAGGAGTAGTAGGCTATGCATATATTTCTCTGAAGATTCTCCACAGAGCCAGGTAGAAACTGTGGCCTGCTGTCAAGGCAACCGGAGCCAAAATGGCGTTCAACGCATACACAGTAAACTCCACACTAATTAACTACAACATTCCAGCCGTCTGCTGTTATCTTATTTCTCAAAATACCTTTTAGTCTTTATAAAACATAATACACCGCGGTTGAACCTGTGAGAAGCATTATAATGAAATTGGCTTTATGCACAGCTGCACTACTTCCTGAATTTCAGCCAGCTCCTTTGTTTCCTGTCTGCCATTATTGGACAAACTGATTAATCCAGGTGTGCCTGACCTCTGTAGTCGCAACAACAATAATCAGACACACCTGGATTAATCAGTTTGTCCAATAATGGCAGACAGGAAACAAAGGAGCTGGCTGAAGTTCAGGAAGTAGTGCAGCTGTGCATAAAGCCAATTCCTAGAGTTCAAATGAGTGCGCGCTCACCTGTTAGAGGAAGGTGGGCGTTCAATGGTCGTACACGGCTGCCACCTGGTGTTCGCAATAATAAATGCACACACATTATAAGAAATCTCTCTCTCTCTCTCTCTCTCTCTCTCTCTCTCTCTCTCTCTCTCTCTCTCCTCTCTCTCTCTCTCTCTCTCTCCTCTCTCTCTCTCTCTCTCTCTCTCTCTCTCTCTCTCTCTCTCTCTCTCTCTCTCTCTCTCTCTCTCTCTCTCTCTCTCTCTCTCTCTCTCTCTCTCTCACACACACACACACACGTCTGGTTCGCTATCTTTGTGGGCCTCTCCATAGACGTAATGATTTGTATAAGTGTTTATTCTATTTCTACCCCCTTACACTAACCATAACCCTAAACCTACTCATCACACAACTTTCTGTCTGCATCTTTACATTTTCAAAGGTCCCCATCCCTTACGAAAATTAACCATGGTTTTATTATAGTAAAAGTGTAGTAACCATGTTTTTTTGGCTAATTGATTACCATTTATATAACCACAGTTTTACCACAAATACTATGGTTAGAGTAGCAAAACCATGGTTAATTTGTGGTTACCGTGGTTTAACTACAATAACCATGGTTTTTTGGTTTTATTTGTAGTAAAACCATGGTTCATTTTCGTAAGGGATACACCTCAAGGTCCCCATTAGTCAGAGTGCATTCAGGTTGAAGTCCCCATCGGGATAGAAAAACTGAACTGACACACACACACACACACCACACACACACACACACACACACACACACACACACACACACACACACACACACACACACACACACACACACACACACACACACACACACACACACACACACACACACACACACACACACACACACACACACACACACCTCTGTTGCCTCTGGCTTGGCGTGCTAAATTAACCATATCAACTAAATTACTGATCTAATTATTGATCTAAAGCCCACACTGTCACCGTATGGAAATTTAAACTGATGACATCAAATGACTATACAGCTTAATAAAAATATGCTGCATTCCCTTACGAAAGGAAAATATATTTACCAATATATTACTTGAAATATATTATAATATATTGTTAATATATTGATGGTACATATATACAATATATTATATATTCATGTAATATATTGCAGTATATTGCAAAATATACAAATGATTGCCACTTTCAATATATTGCAATATATTGGAAAATATAAATATTAAATCCCATATATGGTAATATATTGCCTAATGTATTACATGATATTTTCCAATATACTGCAATATATTTTTGTTTCGTAAGGGTTATTTTACTGTTTAACTCTGTAAAGCTGCTTTGGAACAATCTACATTGTTAAAAGCGCTATATAAATAAACTTGACACACACACACACACACACACACACACACACACACACACACACACACACACACACACACACACACACACACACACACACACACACTTTTTGTGGACATTTAAACAGAGAAAGTTTACAAGTACAACTTTTATACAACATAATGGTATCTTTTTATTGTTTGTTTACATTTTAGGTGTCAACCTAGAGTACATATAAACATAATCTGACAAAACGTCAAAGAATACATCAAATTAAACTTGACTATAAAAAAGACTACAGTCTGCTTATTCACCCTGACATGAAGTTAGTCCATCTATAACCTAACAAGTACATACCATGGATTTAAAAAATAATAATAAAACCACACAATACATTCATTATCATCCACTGATGAAATGAGTTTCACATAAGGACTAACTGCCTCGTGCTTTTATTCAGGTAGAATGATCTACATGTAATCGGTATTGGACCTGATAAATGTTCAGGGACTCGATCTCAGTTTCTGTCTCCGGCATTTATTTTAAAAGCCATTTGAGTTACGATAGAAGCCTATTTCTGCCACGAAAGAAAACAAAAAACATGCTTAAAAACAAACAAAAAAATGAAATACTAAATCATAATTATCATGTATTCCATAATTTAAATTTATGTAATAATTATGAGTTCATGATCACGTCTTTTTATGTCATTTTCATAAGTCATAATTATGACAAAAAAGTTTAAATGATGAGAAAAAGTAATTTTTTTTACTTTTTAAATAAAATCTTAAATAATTATGAGATTGTGACAAAGTCATAATTATAATTTTTCATCTCATAATTATGACAAAAAACATGTTTTTATTATGTGGCAAAAATAGACTTACATATAAGTTACAGTGATTTTAATAGGGTTAAAAGTTTTAAGAACAGTCTTAAATTAATTTAAATCCACTCTCTCAATAATAGTATAGATGGTTTCATCGGACTCACGTGCGTTGCCACGGTTATGCGCCTGGCCCGAAGTTAACTTCCGGTCTGTGTTTGTTTATCTGTCTGGCAAGGGGATAGTATGGTGCACTACTCAGTAGAAACACATTTTTGACGTACTATTCTTGGATAACATGATATAAATATTAACGATCAAGCAGAGAGAATATGACACCAGCGCAAAAACAGTGTGTGCAACTCACCAAAAAGCCTTAAATGCTTCATAAATATCCAGTCATACGAGAGCAGTGTCTAATGTAATTTAGGCTGTATGTCTAATGTAATTGACTTGCTATTTATTTTGCTTGTTATCAGAAATAATCAACTGTAGAGGTAACTTATTCTGGCTGCGTTTACACTTGGCATTAACATGCGATCACCATCATCAGTCAATCAGGACTTCCCTTTCGAGAGTACACTTCGTATTGCATAGCATACGCTAGGGGGACTCCATTCCCTCGATAATATGAAGCTAAAATTATATCCATAATTTCATAATGTAAAACGCAGTGCAGCTGCACAGCAGATACAGCAGAGCGTATCTACGTGCTGATTGGCTGTGCTGCGGCAACTGCAGGGACCTATGGCGAGAGTGCTGAAGGGGGAGGTCCAATCAGGTGACTCACTGAGCTCCTGCCTAAAAGCCTGACTGAATTTGCACATTGAGTCTATAAAAGACCCTGTCTCGCCATAGGAAATCAGATTAAATCTCCTTCAGCAAACTCTCCACTTCGCTGATCTCCGGAATTGACGCCGCCATCGAAAAGGCACCCAGCGGAACTCTGCAGCCTGAGGATACCGGATTCCCGGGATTCCGCCTTCAGCCGTACTGCCGTTTCAGCTGCGCCATCCGGCGATTATATCCTTTTTATTATATCAGAGCGTTGTTTCAAATGCCTCGTCCCACATGCGCCTCGTGCAGAGGCCCTCTCTACGGCGGGGATCGTCACATTATCTGTGCCAGGTGTCTCGGCCGAGACCACGCCCTGACCGCACTCTCTCAGGGCGGCTGCCCGGAGTGTGACGAGATGGAGCTACCGACCTTGCGAGCCAGCGGCCTGCTCCGTCTCATTTGGTGGACCAGGAATGGAGGAGGAAGAAGTGGAGGACAGTATCTCTATGACGGTGAGCGAGTGGTCCAGTTCTGTCTCGGAGCCCTGCCGCACCACATCAGCCCTCGCCAGTCGAGCTTACGCCTCCGCCGGCCAGGCTGCATCGACACTGCATACGATGGCCACCCTCCAAGTGTTTCAGGCCAAACTTCTCCGCTCATTGGACGAGTCTGTTCCTGAACCCCGAGACACTCAAAGATCTGCGCAGCGCTACCGATCTAGCTCTGCGCACGATGAAATCTAACGCCCAGGCGATCGGGAAGTGTATGGCCAACCTCACGGTGCTCGAGCTCCATCTATGGCTGAACCTCACCGAGATGAAGGAATCGGACAAAGCCTGTCAGGGGACCTCGACCCAAGATTGTATTGAACCCCGAGCCTCCAAAGCCGTCCTAGCCACGGGAAGAAAGAGACGGTGGTTAAGTCCCGCCGCGGCCGGACCACCACCTCACTCTCGCAATCAACATCTCGCAGTTCCCTGCAGTCAGGTGACTGGAGACCTCAGTTTCACAGCCAACGAGCCAGTCGTCAAACTCGCTCGCCAGTACACAAACGCCGTTTTTACGGCGACCCAAATAAAGCACGAAAAGAGCATTTTCTATGTAGGCAGTGTGCCCACTTCACAGTATGTACCCCTGCACCTAAGCACTTCTCACACCATGAGCGCTCTGAATGTAAAGCGCGTGCCCACTACACAGTGCACGCCGCCAAACATAAACACTATCCCCATAGTGTCACAAACACAGGCTACCGGGTCCCTACTACTAAGCGGCCCACCCCCGAAATTAATTCAACCCCTAGCCATAAGGGCCCAGGCCTGGCAGGCCATCCCTGGTATATCGACATGGGTGTTAAACCTAATAGAACGAGGTTACTCGCTACAGTTCTTCCGCAGACCCCCGTGCTTTCGCACTGTGGTCGAGACTTCGGTGAGAAGCAGCGTAAGTCACGTGCTTCGCGCCAAAGTGTTGAAACTGTTAGAAATGGGAGCGGTGGAAAAAATCCACCCAGCGCTAAGCGAGTCAGGCTTTTACAGCCGCTATTTCCTCGTTCCAAAAAAGGATGGCGGTCTCAGAGCCATTCTAGTCCTCAGACGTTTGAACAAAGCATTGATGACGCGCTCGTTCAGAATGTTGACCATGAAACAAATCCTCGCGCAAATTCACCCAGGGGATTGGTTTTGCACTGTGGATCTGAAAGACGCTTATTTTCACATTCAGATAGCACCCCATCACAGGCCATTCTTGAGATTCGCCTTCGAGGGGCAAGCTTATCAGTACACAGTCCTGCCATTCGGTCTATCGCTGGCACCCCGCACTTTTACGAAGTGCATGGACTCAGCTCTAACTCCTCTCTGACTACGGGGAATGAAATTACTCAACTACCTTGACGACTGGCTTATTATAGCCCAGTCGGAGTCGCAGTTGGTAACCCACAGATCCTGGCTCCTCAACCACTTAGAATGCTTGGGTCTCAGGATCAATATAGAGAAGAGCTCACTGTCGGCAACTCAGAGAGTTTCCTTTCTGGGAACAGTCATAGACTCAGTACAGATGAGAGCGCAGCTTACATCACAGCGCGCGCTCTCTATCCGAAGTCTGACAGCGTCATTCAAGGCTTGCACTTTCACTCCTCTCAAAAGATTTCAGAGGATGTTAGGCCACATGGCCTCAGCATCAGCAGTGCTCGAACTGGGTCTATTACACATGCGCCCCCTCCAGCGCTGGTTGAACGCCCGTGTTTCACCCCGCGCGTGGCATTCCGGTCGATTGCGCATCAAAGTGAACGACTGGTATCAGTCGGGTGTGAGCATGGGCACAGTTTCAAAATAGAAAGTGGTATCGACATACGCGTCCAACCTAGGTTGGGGTGCTATACACAAGGGCATGCCAGTCTCTTGTCTTTGGACAATGTTGGAGAAACAGCTGCACATAAACTGCTTAGAAATGAAAGCGGTCATTCTGACGTTAAAGCTTTCCTCCCTTACTTAAAGAACCACCATGTCCTGGTCCGAACAGACAGCATGTCGGTGGTATCTTACATAAATCGCCAGGGCAGCCTGAGATCAAACAGCCTGCACTGCCTGGCGAAACATCTCCTTTTATGGGGACGGCACAAATTGAGCTCGCTGAGGGCGGCTCACGTCTGAATCAGGGTCCGGATATACTATCCAGAGGCAACATTCCCCCAGGAGAATGGTCTCTTCACCCACAAACGATTCAGCTCATTTGGAACATCTTTGGCCAGGCGAAAGTCGAACTTTTCGCATCAAAAGACAACTTTCACTGCCCAATATTTTTCTCCAAACACAGCGATGCACTGGCCCACGACTGGCCCGGGCTTCCGCTATATGCTTTTCCCCCTATCGTTCTGATACCACAAGTCACCTCCCTGACAGGGTGTTAAACACCATTTCTGAAGCTACAGCCCCCGCAACCAGGCAGCTCTATGCATTGAAATGGTCGGTATTCTCAAACTGGTGCGCAGCACGAAACCTGGACCCACACTCGTGTGAGGTATCAGAAGTGCTCACCTTCCTTCAAGAGCTAATGGACGTGGGACACTCCCCCTCCACGCTCAAAGTTTATGTGGCTGCTATAGCAGCATATCACATTCAAGTGGCCGGACAGTCACTGGGCAAGAGTGAACTCATTGTGCGCTTCCTCAGAGGGGCCAGGAGGCTCAACCCTCCTCGCCCTTCCTCAGTTCCTATATGGGACCTGTCCACGGTTTTACAAGCCATGAAAAAACCCCCGTTTGAACCGCTACAGTCAGCGAGCCTAAAGCACCTCTCTCTGAAAGCTGCTTTCTTACTGGCATTAGCCTCAGTCAAGCGGGTAGGTGACTTGCACGCTCTCTCTGTGAGTGCTTCCGGCATAGAGTTTGGGCCTAACGACTCTAGAGTCGTCCTCAAGCCAAGACATGGTTATGTACCTAAGGTGCTCTCCACCCCGTTCAGAGCACAGGTCATTTAACTATCAGCGCTTCATTTGTCACACGACGAAAAGGATGCAAATCTTCTCTGCCCGGTTAGAACACTGAGAGCATATATAGAGCTTTCCGCTGTCTTCAGACACACGGTACAGCTCTTTGTTGGTTTTGGCGGTCGCACTAAGGGTGCTGCAGTTACGAAACAAACACTGTCACGTTGGATAGTAGACGCTATCTCACTGGCTTATGAATCCAAGAACCTCGACTGCCCTATAGGCATCAGAGCTCATTCTACCAGAGGCATGGCCTCGTCATGGGCCTGGTCGAGCTGTATACCCATGGGAGATATCTGTGCGGCGGCAGGCTGGGCCTCACCGTCCACTTTTATCAGATTTTATAATTTGGAGGTTCCTGCATTACAAGCAGGAATTCTTTCCATATAACACATGTAACCTATGTCCACAAGCATATGTTTCTCTATATTCTATAAGACCCGACTCCGTCCGGTCATTTTTACCCATGTATATGCCATAAGTCCAATATATTCAGGCCTGATTATATCCGGCCTAATTTCTGGACACTCTTATACGTATACCCTCATATAAGTTCACTATGGTCGGCTTACTGAGGGTCATTCTACCGAAAGTCTATGTTTTTTACATACCACTTTGGTAGTTAGATCAAGCACGCACATTGCATTACATTGCGCCCCCTAGCGTATGCTACGCAATACGACGTGTACTCTCGAAAGGGAACGTCTCGGTTACTTACGTAACCTCGGTTCCCTGAGAGAGGTAACGAGTATTGCGTAGCTTGCCGTGCTTGTGCTTAGCTCAGGACGTCGCTTCAGTCGATTTTAACCTGATTTCCTATGGCAAGACAATGTCTTTTATAGACTCGATATGCAAATTCGGTCAGGCTTTTAGGCGGGAGCTCAGTCAGTCACCTGATTGGACCTCCCCCTTCAGCAATCTCGCCATAGGTTAAGTTTGGGCCACAAAAGTGTGCATGCGCAGTAACGTTTGTTTATTTTGTTGCCGATGAAACCGTCTATATGTTGACAAACTGCTATAATTTGTCATTAATCGTTAAAAAATGATCTTTTAATGTTTAAAAATGGGGATTATCTGCATTTTTTATGTTTTATTTGCCATCCATGATGGAACATTTGATATGATATGCTTTTTATTAAAGGAATATTCCAAGGTTCAGTACAAGATAAGGTCAATCGACCAAATTTGTGGCATAAAAATTTGCTAGATTATGGTGAAGCGTTTACAATGGAAGTAACGGTCAACTTTGGAGGATTTAAAGGGTTAGTTCACCCAATAAAGAAAATTAGCCCATGATTTACTCACCCTCAAGACATCCTGGGTGTATATGACATTCTTCTTTAGACTAATAAAATCAGAGCTATATTAAAAAAGTCCTGGCTCTTCCAAGCCTTCTGAAGTGAAGTGGCACATTTGTGTAAGAAAAATATCCATATTTAAAACTATATAGACTAAAATAACTAACTTCCGGCGGATTGCTTTTTACGGCAAAAGAGTATCCCCTGCCGTGATGTACAACAGCCTCACAAGCTTTAACGCCTTTTGTGGATAGGGCTGGGCAACAAACTCAAGCCCCTCTTCTCTTATATCAAAATCCTTTTCTCTTTAAAAACTCTCGTTTTAGACTCTAATTCATGACCGGTGTTTTGCTCTATCCTCTGTGCTTCTGCGTTGGTTAATAAGCATGCATCAAGGGTTCAAGGGTTACTCTTTCCCTGTAAATCGATGCATACAGCAATTTTAAATATGGATATTTTTCTGACACAAACACGCCACTTCACTTCAGAAGGCCTTTATTAACTCCCCGAAGCTGTGTGGAGCAGTTATATGATGGATATATGCACTTTATTGACTAAACGAAGCAACAATTCACTGCCATTATAAAGCTTGGAAGAGCCAGGACTTTTTTAATATAACTCCGATTTTATTCGTCCGAAAGAAGAATGTCATATACACCTAGGTGAGTAAATCAAGGGCTAATTTTCATTTTTTCCCCTTTTTTTTCTTTATAATTTCTGCCGATTAGGTTTAACTTGTACTGAACCTGGAATATTTCTTTAATGACTATTTTTAGAGGAGAACTCATTTCCCTGTCATTAAAATATTAAAATTATTGATGTGACCGCATGGAATAAGCTTTCCTGAAAGTGTACATATTGACCGTTTTGGGTACATGAACAACTTGGGATGGCGATGAATAGCTTATACATTACAAATCATGATAGTAAAGTTCAAGGCATTCTAAAGGTGTTTTCTAACAGTATTCAAAATATAGGAGACACTGTAAAAGAAACTAAAGAGATTTAACAGTATAATCTCAGAGTGATGCTGCTGTGTAGCTCAACCTGGATTTGCTCGATGTGGTTTTGTTCTCCCGCAGAACACCCACCTGCTCATTGATGCTTTCACACCTCTGCTCGTAACCATGCAAACCCTAATGATGCGTCTTGATGTCTCTAGCCCTTTCCTCTTTCTCTGTCACACACATTCTCAGTACACGCTCACATTTCCCCATTCAACTAGGTACTGGACTTTTCCGTCTGGCGTCACGCGTCTGGCCAGGATCCGGACGGCGTCGCCTCCCCCCCATCCCATGGCGGTGGGCCCCCCCATGCCGACTGTACTGGGGTAGGGTGGCACGTCACGCAGGAAGAGAGAAGGGCAGCTTTCATATCGCTGTCCGGGTGGGTGACCCGAGGACATTGAGAATGGAAGGCAGGGGGCTGGAAGTCGACAAGGGTCCTCTGCACTGAAGAGAACAATTACACAGACATGCAAAAAGTACTCAATTTGAAAGAACAGTTCAGCCAAAATATAAATTATATATTTGTTTTCCAAAGGGAATTTGTGTGAATCTTTTCTGTACAACAACAGTTTATAGGTGAAAAAAAGTATTTTTGTCTTATTTTATATATCTGAACATTCTTAAAGTGCCCCTATTATGCTATTTTAAAGGTTCCTAATTTTGTTTCGGAGGTCTCCTACAACAGGTTAACATGCATCAAAGGTCACAAAACACTTTAATTTTCTCATAATATACACCCCACATTTTTCAATGATTCTCAAACGACTCGTCGGATGAATCATTCACTCTAAATCCCTCCTTTCCGTGAGCTACTTTGCTCTGATTGGCCAGATGGCCCAGTCTGAAACTAAACGCACATTATCATAACAGAACTTCCGCTGAGGCTTCAGTTCCTCAGTCCTCAGCGATTGTACACAGTGTAAAGATGATGAAGTAATGATGATGTCGATTTTATCCTATCAATTCGAGCGCGAGTCATTGGATAACATTGGAAGAACTAGTTATTCAACCCAAACCTCCATCGCAAGGACGACTTGAGCAGGACGTTTCTCAGTGATACGCTACTCAGTTTGAGGTACATTATGAGATGTTGCAGCTGTAATTCCTCACCATCAGTGTATGTCTATTAACAAACCTATGTGTATATTTCTAATTTATTTTGTTGCACAGGCGGGAACTGTATAACAGCGCATACTTTATCCGAGCACTAATGTGAACGACTGATGTAACATTAAAGTTTGTAGAACAAATCTTGCTCCATTCTTTATCTTTACTCAAAGTAGTAAGAACAACAGACAATCTGCATTAATAGAGTAGATAAGTTTTAGGTAATGGTGGCCCACAGATGCTTAGCAGAAGTATTTCAGTAAGACTGTATTAACCTGCGTTAGCCGGTTAGCTGGAAACTTACACAATATAAAATACAAAACTACGTATTTTGAACACCCGGTGGAAAATATATACATCAATAAATTATTCATACTTACAGGTTGTGATTCTGAGGAGCAAGCTGGTCAAAATAAACTGAGTACTGAACCATCTTTCAAGAGCAAGTGTTCTGCGAATCCCTCATTGAACTTAGGCTTAGTACTTAGAACTTAGTACAACATAGGCGGGCATTATGCGAATGTCTTTTCTAGTGACGTATAACCGTCAAAGGATGGTACAAAGGACTCGTATAGGCGGTTCGGAGTCGATCCTTTCTTTTGGAAGACAATAACTTTATTTATCGTGCACTTTCGACTTTACAACTTTGCAGACCGTTTACATTCACAGACAGCTATATTACACACTGCATGAAAGGGAACATTCGAAAAACCATGATAGGGGCACTTTAAATCAAGATAGACTTACTTGAGAAGCAAAATTACTTCAGATATTAAGTCTTGTTTTCTGAAAAAACTTTATCAAAAATAAGTGAGTTTATGCTTAAAACAAGAAAAAATATCAGTCATAGTGCATGGGGTAGGAAAAATAATTAATCCTTAATTCAAACGGGAAAAAGATTTTACTTACCCCAATGACAATATTTTCTTGTTTTAAAGTCACCAATAAATCAAAATTGACGATTCTTATTTCTTTATGAATATTGCAGTATTTATAATAAATTATTCATCCGCGCACATTTTTTTGTGCGCTTTCGGCGCAAGTCGACTTGCGTCCAGTTGTCTGCCGGAAACTAGTTTTTAGGCTATAAAGATTTAAATTAGGATATTTTTCTTACAAAAATGCGTCACTTTGCCTTTATTAGCCCCCCGGAGATGTGTGGAGCAGTTATATGATGGATGGATGCACTTTTTCGACCTTCAAAATCTCATTTACATTCACTGCCATTATAAAGCTTGGAAGAGCCAGGGCATTTTTTAATATACCTCTGATTGTGTTCGTCTGAAAGAAGAATGTCATATACACCTAGAATGTCTTGAGGGTGAGTAAATCATGGGATCATTTTCATTTTTAGGAGAACTATCCTTTTAATATTGATAAGATTTTCAGAAAACAAGACTTTCTTCAGTCATTTCCCCACTCAAGTAAATGTATCTTGATTTTAAAAAAATTTGATATTTGTAATTGAAAATGAGACTAAGAAAGAAGAAAAAACACTTGTTTTGCTTTGTTTTTATGGTGGTCCTTTACCTGTAGTAAGTATGTAGTTGTATGAGAAGAAAAACGCCTACAACATACTGGTTTGGAATGTCATAAGCTGAGTAAATAATATCAGAATTTAAAATTTCATTAAATTCATCTCTAATTGATTTCAGTGCACACTTTATTTACAGACCTGTAATGATGCAGAGTTCTAGACAGGTCCTGAGATCCATTGTATGAAGGGTGATAGAGCGCAAACATTCTCTTGGGAGGTGAACTGTAATACAGAAAGACTTTTTTAAAGAAATTAAACCGCGATTATGGTTCATAATATGAAAGCTTGTTTCCGCCATGGAATAAAAATGGTAATTGCGACTTTTCATCTCACAATTCAGACTTTTTTCTTGCAATTCTGACTGTCAGAATTGCGAGATATAAACCTCAATGTCTAAATTGCAAATTAATCACTTGCAATTCTGAGGAAAAAAGTCAGAATTGTGAGATAAAAAGTCGCAATTAGTCTAGCTATTATATATTTTTATTCCATAGCGGAAACAAACTCCCATTTCATACTGTGAATATCATTGCAGTTCAAAGTTGAAGTTTAAAGGAACACGCCGACTTTTTGGAGCTTATTCACCGTATCGCCCAGAGTTAGTTAAGTCCATACATACCATTCTCATCTCCGTGCATCCCATAACTCTGTCTGACGCACCCACCGCTAGCCTAGCTTAGCACAAAGGCTGGAGGTAAACGGCTCTATCTAGCCTACTGCTGAATAAGTGACAAAATAACACCAACATTTTCATATTTACATGTTGTGATGTGTATTTTCTAGGCCGATATTGCTAGGAACTATACTCTCATTCCTGCGTAATAATCAAGGAACTTTGTACAGAACCATGGGTGCAGCGGCGCAATGATATTACACAGCCCCTGAAAATAGGCTAACTTCCGAGTGTGCTGTGTAATATATCCGCCGTTATTTTGTCACTTATTGAGCAGTAGGCTAGATCGAGCCGTTTACCTCCAGTCTTTGTGCTAAGCTAGGCTAGCGGTGGGTGAGTCAGACAGAGTTATGGCACGCACGGAGATGAGAATGATATTTATGGGCTTAACTAACTCTGGGGATACGGTGAATAAGATAAAAGTCCCAAAAAGTCGGCATGTTCCTTTAAAATGTTATGTTTTTCAACTGTTTTTTATTTGAACATGCTACTAACCCCAAACTCATCTCTTCCTCTGGTTTTCTGGGGTTGTACAGGCTTGTCCCATCAACGTAACCGTGGCAACATGGCACTAGGTCAATAGCGTTTGTCGCAACTCCTGGTGGGCAAGTCTAAAAAGACATGATCAACTGATATAAATTATAAACATAATCAGTATAAAGGGCATATTTACCAGGATATTCTTCAAAAAAATGCCCTTTTTGTGTTCTAAGGAATAAATAAAGTCGTATGGGTTTGGAACAACATGACGGTGAATAAATAAATGACAGTATTTTCATTTTTCAACATAAAGTACTATAGTTGCGGTAAGTAACAAATGACAAAATAATTAAGATAAAAAATACCGCTGAAAATACTTGACTTTGATATTATTTTATGACTGAGGCTCATTCTCACTTCATCTAAGACCGTAAATGTCATAAATGCAGAAATGCATTTATTCATGTCGCCTGTATGCCTGTGGCCTCTTGACAATTATTAAAAAATTGAGACGCCTCTCCAACAGAATGGTTTCTTGTTCATAAGTGCAGAAAAGCACAAAGGAAAATTAGACTTTCAAATGATTTTAGGTGATTTCTGCCCATAGTCTTAAGATTTATGGCTGTGTTATCCGTGTAATACAGCACACAGTGGGAGAGAAGCAATGGTGCCGTGTGACACCAGTGTGAGGATGAACTCGTGCACATTCTGAATCTAAATGACTGCATTATTCTGTGGCACATATCATAACAAAGTCAATTGACAATAGCAGTTTGATACAGCAGCTCCGATCACTTGGAAATGATGGTAATGAACGATCACATTAACTGCGTAAGGATTGGCTAGTTAGCTATGGCTGTTAGATGTCATGACTAAAACAATCTGCATGCAAAAAAAAGCATTATTCTCCATCGAGAACCATTTAAAAATAACTGTGTATTATGAAAAAATATATATTTTGTTAGCAACATATAAATAATAAAAAGGTGCTTACCACACTAAAGAAAACTAATAATAAAATAAAATAAACTTGTTAAAAAAAATGTAATTGTAATTTTTGTAGCTGCAAAACAATAATACAATTGATATTTTAGAATATAAATTCAATTAAAATTCAATTAAAATACAAAAGCAGTTGCAAAACAATGAAAATTGTATCTAAAAATTTATTTTATTTAATATGGAGTTATATATTTTTTGCATTGCAATATATGTGCAAATTAAATTAAATTGATAACAAAAAAATTAAAAGTTATAAAAAAGAATTCAATTTTATAAAAAAATAATAATAATAAAATAAAATAAAAAATAATAAAACAAAATGACCCCTACTCAAAACTTGTATATGAATTGAAAAAAAAACATAACATCATTATTACATAACAACATTTTTGCACATTTAACTGGTGGAATAAGAAGTTGTTGTCTTACTGTACAAGAAAATGTTGACATTATTTATATAACTCTACATCTTGTGTAGGCATTATTCATTTTGATGCTTTTCTGGTGCTGCGACCTTTTAAATCCAAATATTGATGCTGGACAGCTAACATGACACTTTGACTCTAATCAACAACAATTTGCAACTGAACAAATCCTGGGCTGGCAAATTCTCCCTTTCCTAGTTTTTTTTTTTTACAAACCCTTCTTAAAATTGACACATGCAATCATGCTGTCTTTATGAACATGTATTTTATGCCTACTTGCAAGAGTAGACAGACCTTGTTGACTCAGTGTTGCATGTTGCAAAAAAATAAGGAGAGAAATATGAAGAGAAAAACAAACCCAAAAGGTGAAGCTGGGTGTCTTTCATGAATGAGAGAGTCTCATTACTGATGCAGGGGGGCTCGGCCTCTGCCAGCCATCTTTTGATTGCTGCTGTTAAAGACAGACGCACTGACCTGTGTCTCTGTGACCCGACGCTTTGATTTACGGGCCTCCGGACCCACCGCTCTCCGCTGGCAGGACAGTGACGTGGGGCTGGAGAAAGCACAACAACTGACTTCAACATCAAATACAATTCAATATATATATATATATATATATATATATATATATATATATATATATATATATATATATATATATATATATATATATATATATATATATATATATATATATATATATATATATATATATATATATATATATATATATATATATATATTAAACCTGTTTTTTAGCTTGGCAAACATGGTCACAAAAAAGTTAATAATTATTTAAAATAACAAATATTATATTCAAATTTGTCATTAACAATATGAATTATTAAGAAATGTATCATACTGGTGGTGTTTTTGTGTCCTGTTTTTGAGCTTCGCAAACATGGGCACACATAAGAGTCAATAATAATTTAAAATATTAAAATTATATTATTTAAAATAGTATTTATTTAAAAGGATTTCATACTGGTGATGTTTTTGCTTCCTGTTTTTGAGCTTGGCAAACATGGTCACAAAAAAAACAGTCAATAATGATTTAAAATATTAAATATTATATAAAAATTTGCCATTCAAAATATGAATGATTAAAAAATATATCATACGGGTGGTGTTTTTGTGTACAGTTTTTGAGCTTGGCAAACATGGTCACAAAAAAACTGCCAATAATTATTAAAAATATTAAATATTATATTAAAATTTGCCATTAAATATATGAATTATTTAAAAAAAATCATACTGGTGATGTTTTTGTGTACTGTTTTTGAGCTTTGCAAACATGGTCACAAAAAAAGTAAATAATTAGTTAAAATAATAAATATTATATTAGAATATAAATTATTAGAATATATATTTATATGTATATATAATACTGGTTCATATTGGTGGTGGTTTTGTTCCCTGCTTTTTAGCTTGGCAAACATGGTCACACAAAAAAAACTGTCAATAATTAGTAAAAATATTAAATATTATATAAAAATTTGCCATTAAAAATATGAATGATTAAAAAATATATCATACGGGTGGTGTTTTTGTGTACAGTTTTTGAGCTTGGCAAACATGGTCACAAAAAAACTGTCAATAATTATTAAAAATATTAAATATTATATTAAAATTTGCCATTAAATATATGAATTATTTAAAAAAATCATACTGGTGATGTTTTTGTGTACTGTTTTTGAGCTTTGCAAACATGGTCACAAAAAAAGTAAATAATTAGTTAAAATAATAAATATTATATTAGAATATAAATTATTAGAATATATATTTATATGTATATATAATACTGGTTCATATTGGTGGTGGTTTTGTTCCCTGCTTTTTAGCTTGGCAACCATGGTCACACAAAAAAACCTGTCAATAATTATTAAAAATATTAAATAATTAAAATGTGCCATTAAAAAAATGAATTATATATATATATATATATAAAAAAAAATCATACTGGTGATGTTTTTGTGTACTGTTTTTGAGCTTGGCAAACATGGTCACAAAAAAGTCAATAATTTGTTAAAATAATAAATATTATATTTATATTAGAATATAAATTATTAGAATTTATATTTATATGTATATATAATACTGTTTGGTGGTGTTTTTGTTCCCTGCTTTTTAGCTTGGCAAACATGGTCACAAAAAAAAAACTGTCAATAATTAGTAAAAATATTAAATATTATATTAAAATTTACCATTAAAAATATAAATGATTAAAAATACACAATACTGGTGGTGTTTTTGTGTGCAGTTTTTGAGCTTGGCAAACATGGTCACAAAAAAACAGTCAATAATTATTAAAAATATTAAATATTATATTAAAATTTGCCATTAAAAATATGAATTATTAAAAAAATATCATACTGGTGATGTTTTTGTGTCCCGATTTTGAGCATGGCAAACATGGTCAAAAAACAACCAGACGGTAATTATTTAAAATATGAAATATATTAAAATATAAATTATTAAAAATATATATATCATACTGGTTCATATTGGTGGTGTTTTTGTGCCCTGCTTTTGAGCTTGGCAAACATGGTCACAAAAAAACAGTCAATAATTACTTAAAACATTAAGTATTGTATTACAATTTGTCATAAAAAAATATAAATTATTAAAACATTATAATGGTAGTGTTTTTGTGTCCCGTATTTTTCATATTTGGTGATTAAATAATAACAGGAAGAATAATTTTCTGCTAATAATTTTCCTGTTCCCGCCTCCTCTAAAGCCCCTCCCTCTTTTTCTGTGGGGCTATGGAATTGTCAGTCAGCTGTCAATAAAGCTGACTTCATTCCAGCCTTTGCCACTCAATCCGCTCTCAAAATCTTGGCCTTGACTGAGACTTGGGTCCGCCCAGAAGACTCAGCAACACCCGCTGCTCTCTTGAACAACTTCTCTTTCTCCCACACCCCTCGCCAGACTGGGAGGGGTGGTGGCACGGTTCTTCTCATTTCTAACAACTGGAAATACTCAACCCATACATCTCTTTGCAATAACAACACATTTGAATACCACGCTATTACGCTTACAACTCCCTTTAAAATCCATATTGTAGTCATTTACCGCCCCCCTGGTCCATTGACCACCGTTGTGGATGAACTAGATGTTCTGCTGTCCTCATTCCCAGAGGATGGCAGCCCACTCATAGTCCTTGGCGACTTCAACATTCACCTAGACAAATCTTATGCTTCAGATTTCCACTCCCTCCTAGCATCATTCGATCTCAAATGCCTCATCACTTCACATATCCACAAATCTGGTAACCATCTGGACCTCATTTACACACGCAACTGCTCTACAGACAACATTTTGGTCAAACCTCTATACATCTCAGATCACTTCTTCATCACATTCAATCTTCAACTCACTACTCATGCACCACCAGTTCCACCACCAGTTACTTTCAGGCGAAACCTGCGCTCACTTTCTCCTTCTCATCTCTCCTCTGCTGTCTCATCCTCCCTTCCCTGCAGTCAACACTGCAACTGACACTTTATGCTCTACTTTAACTTCTTGTCTAGACAGTATTTGCCCTCTTTCTTTTAGGCCAGCACATGCTACTCCCTCTAACCCTTGGTTATCTGATGTTATTCGTGAACACCGGACGATACTCAGGGCTGTAGAGAGAAAATGGCGTAAACCATCTAACCACCCATCTGATCTAGGTAAGTATCAGTCCCTGCTCTCATCCTTCTCAGATGAAGTACATGCAGCTTAATCTTCTTATTTCCAAAACAAAATCAACAACACCTCAAACTTACGCACACTTTTCAGAACATTTAACTCTCTCCTCTGCCCTCCCCCACCACCTCCCACCCCCTCCCTATCTCCTGACAATTTTGCCCAATTCTTCACAAACAAAACAACAACTATCAGCAGTCAGTTCTCACCCACGCGCACTGTGGACTTTAGATCAGCCACATCCACAACCAAACATCCTCTCTCTTCATTTTCTACACTCACTGAGACAGAAGTATCTAAACGTCTCCTCTCCAGCCATCCTACCACCTGTCCTCTTGATCCCATTCCCTCACACCTCCTTTAAGCCATCTCTCCTACAATCTTACCAGCACTCACACACATCATCAACACATCTCTCTGCACCGGCATTTTCCCTACCACATTCAAGCAGGCTCGGGTAACTCCACTGCTTAAGAAACCCACATTAAACTCATCACTCATAGATAACTACAGACCTGTTTCTCTCCTACCATTCATAGCAAAAACTCTTGAACGAGTTGTTTTCAACCAGGTTTCCTTCTTCCTCTCACAGAATAATCAGCTGGACGTCAACCAATCAGGTTTCAAAAGGGGCCACTCCACAGAGACTGCATTACTGTCAGTCACTGAAGCCCTGCGGATAGCTAAAGCTGATTCCAAATCATCAGTCCTCGTCCTGCTCGATCTATCCGTGGCCTTTGACATGGTCAATCATCAGATTTTTCTGTCCACTCTTTCATCACAGGGCATCACAGGGACCATATTGCCTGGAGAGGAGAGGAATCGGAAGCACATCAACTGACCATGGGGGTTCCTCAGGGCTCAGTGCTTGGTCCTCTCCTCTTCTCCATCTACACTACTTCATTGGGACCCATCATTCAGGCACATGGCTTCTCATACCACTGCTATGCTGATGACACTCAGCTCTACCTTTCATTTCAACCAGACGACCCCACAGTAGCTGCACGAATCTCCAGCTGTCTGGCAGACATCTCTGCATGGATGAGAAAACATCACCTGCAGCTCAACCTGGCAAAGACTGAGTTTCTCATCTTCCCCGCCAGTCCCACTATACAACATGACTTCACTACCCAGTTAGGTACATCCTTGATTTCCCCATCAAAGTCAGTCAGAAATCTTGGAGTAACATTTGATGACCAGTTGTCCTTCAGAGAACACATTTCTAAGACAGCTCGCTCGTGCAGGTTTGCGCTCCACAACATCAGGAAGATTAGACCGTTCCTAACAGAGCATGCAACACAGCTTCTTGTACATGTCCTGGTTATTTCTAGACTTGACTACTGCAATGTGCTTCTGGCTGGACTCCCCTCTTGTGCGATCCAAACACTTCGAAGGATCCAGAATGCAGCAGCACGTTTTGTCTTCAACGAGACCAAAATGACCCACGTCACACTTCTCTTCATCTCACTGCACTGGCTAACACTCGCTGCTCGCATCAAGTTTAAAGCGCTGACCCTTGCATACAGAGCCACCACGTGCTCAGCTCCTGCATACTTTGACCCGATTCTACAAATCCACACCCCCACCAGAAGCCTTCGCTCAGCTAACACAGATCACAGAGAGGCAAAAAATCCCTTTCCAGAACATTTTCATTCAACGTTCCCAGCTGGTGGAACGATCTTCCCAACGGCATCCGAAACGCAGAATCATTGACAACATTCAAAAGTCAACTAAAAACTCAGCTCTTCCGTGAGCACAACCTCATTAAAAAAAAAAGTCTCCCTCTTTTTTCCCTCCCTACTCTAGCCTGTGCTACACTGAGCAATGTACACGATCTCAGTATTTCAGGCACTTGTTGCACTTACTCGACTCTTCATGACCAATCGCTTCGGGTACCCCCAAGTTGTAAGTCGCTTTGGATAAAAGCGTCTGCTAAGTGCATAAATGTAAATGTAAATGTAAAGGTTTTTCATGTTTGGTGATTAAATAATAACAGGAAGAATACTTTTCATTAGTTAATTCTGCCTTGTGTACTATCTTGATACAGGTTTTTATTCTTACTATTTTGTAAAGTCTCCATAATCTTTTAACTAAAATGTAATGTCATTAATCCCTCTTTCTTACCTTTTCAACAACTAGTGTTCATTCTGGTACTGTATGTGATTTATCCAATAGATAAAATAAAATCCTTTCCTACATTTCTATCTTACTGATATCCTGTTTCACTCAGAAATACACCAGATTACAGAAGCAAAATAGTGTTTGAACTGCATTTAATGTTAATATGAAAAGAGCTTGATGTGCTCCTGCCTCTGACCTTCTCCTGTGGGTGATGTTGATTGGCTGTTCGGCGATGAAAGGAGACTGGTCCGATGACAGAGGGGGAGGAGCCCGAACTTGGAGACCGAAAAGACACTTCTTCTTCTTTATTTCCTTCCCCGAGACAAACCTTTACGACAGATCAAAATCAGATTGGATTGGTATTCAACTGCTGTTCTTCAGGACTCACTGACAGATTTTTATTTGTTCCCAGGCATCTCACACTTGCCAACTAAAACATCTGATTCAGTTATTTAAGTGCTAGCATATGAGCGGCATCATCCACAAACCTTGACAGAAGGAAAATGGAAATGGACTTTGAATTATTTATTTTGAAAGACAGAACCACCTTCAGCTATCAAAACACTATTTGTAGAGAGTGAAATAGCACATGCAGAGTCACTTATAATGTAAAGCAATTACAGTAATGGTTTTGCAGATATTATTGCAAATATGTGCTATACCCCTATGGGCTGCCACATGGAAATCAAGCAGAACGGCAGCTTTTAGAGTATAATCCGTGTCTCACCTGTCTTTGTGGGAATTTAAAGCA
The DNA here is from genome assembly GCA_023566225.1 of Romanogobio albipinnatus. Taxonomy (NCBI): domain Eukaryota; kingdom Metazoa; phylum Chordata; class Actinopteri; order Cypriniformes; family Gobionidae; genus Romanogobio; species Romanogobio albipinnatus. Next base: position 44,204,972 of record CM042252.1, on the reverse strand, counting down.
TTGAGCAGGTTTTGGCAACGGTCTTGCTTCGGAGTGTCGGACAGCTGAGAGACCAAAATATAGAGTCGAATGAAAGGCAGTGTGTAACAAATGCATTTGAAAGGTAAGAGCTCAGAATGACCAAAAACTGCAAGAGAGAGTATTCAAAACTACATTCAAAGTCAACGTACAATCAAAATTGACCCTATTTCCTTCTCCTCTACCAGTGCAGTTTTCTTTCCTGTGTTGGTGTATTTCTTATTGAAAAGTTGTACCTGGACATATTGAAGTGCGTATTAGTCAATATCCTTTATGTCAAAGCCATGAATCATGACGGGCAGGTGGCATTTACAATTTACAGAGGAAAAATCCTTACTGGAGAAAACAGTATTTTTGCCCAATAAAATTATTATTAATAATATTTTTACTTATATTTCACAATTTTAGCCTTTTTTTTTTTTAAGTTGCCAGTCACCACCAGCATTTTTGATCATTTTCACAAAATGTTCATGGCACCTAGAATAATTTGTTTTATGAATATCTGAATATGCAATATGTAAAAAGAAAGAACAGACCCTCTGCTTTTAAACAAAAATAAAACGTTTTATTTCTAGCTTCAAGCATTCTTTTTTATCAACACTAGAATGTGGCCAAGTTTTATAAAAAAGCAACATTTTGAGCAAAAGGCTGAGAAAATCATGGTTTTGTCAAAGATTACATCCAGATTAGATTCAGAACAATGATCAAAACACAGATGGGGTAGATTGAGTCCATCAACATCCCTAATGCTTGATTTTATGCTGTTTATTGTTGATGATTGCATTATTTTTCATTTGCATCTGCTTACATATGAGATCGCTCGTTTCTGCTTCTTTACCTGTGTTTTGATCTGTACTCGTTTAGAGGATGTGTAATAGCGCCCCCTATCGTATAACAGTGAAAACACGAAAAGCCTGAAATTTTCGCCAATGGCGGCCAAAGAAAAAGTCGTTGTTTGGATTTAAATAGGCAAATGCTTAAGAGTCTATGACTGGATCATTATTGCAGTGATTATTATGTTTCTATGTTATATGTTTGGGCAATTGATGGAGTGTGTAGCTTTTCATTTCTTAAACAACCATGTAGGAAGACACATCATGGCCATTTTCAATAATAAATATATTGAAATATTAATAAAGGCCTTCTGAAGTGAATCGATGGGTTTGTGTAATAAAAATATCCAGACACACTCTGTCAGTTTAAATCTAGACTAAAAACACATCTCTTTACTGTGGCATACACATAAAACACTTTTTCAATTAAATGATTGTTAGGCTGCATTAACTAGGTCAGCCGGAACCGGGAACACTTCCCATAACACCTGATGTACCCGTTACATCATCAGAAGAATGGCATCTACTCTAAAGTTAGTCTCTCTGTTTTATCCCGAGGTTTACTGCAGTCAGCCGGATCCGGGCCGTATCCAGATCAGATGGTGGACCTGCGCCCAGACATGACAAACGCATGACCCTGAAGTGTCTGCAGAGACCGTGTCAATTAGACCCCCCCTGAAATTGCCTCATCGACACGGCATCCTCAATAAACCTGTCTCCGGTGTGATGACTCCGATTGTTCGAATATTCCTATTTAATTATTGTTATATCGATACGTCATCCTCAATAAACCGGTCTCCGGTGTGATGACTCCGATTGTTCGAATATTCCTATTTAATTATTGTTATATCGATATGTCATCCTCAATAAACCGGTCTCCGGTGTGATGACTCCGATTGTTCGAATATTCCTATTTAATTATTGTTAAATCGATATGTCATCCTCAATAAACCGGTATCCGGCGTGATGACTCCGATTGTTCAAATATTCCTATTTATTAATTATTGTTATATCGATACGTCATCCTCAATAAACCGGTCTCCGGTGTGATGACTCCGATTGTTCGAATATTCCTATTTAATTATTGTTAAATCGATATGTCATCCTCAATAAACCCGTCTCCGGCGTGATGACTCAGATTTTTTGAATATTGCAATTTAATAATGGTTTAATCAATATGTCATCCTCAATAAACCCGTCTCCGGCCTGACGGCTCAGATTTTTCGAATATTACAAATTAATAATTGTTTAATCAATACATCATCGTCAATAAACCTGTCTCCGGTGTGATGACTCCGATTGTTTGAATATTCCTATTTAATTATTGTTAAATCGATATGTCATCCTCAATAAACCCGTCTCCAGCCTGACGGCTCAGATTTTTCGAATATTACAATTGAATAATTGTTTAATCAATGCGTCATCCTCAATAAACCCGTCTCCGACATGTTGCCTCCGATCTTTTGAATATTCTGATCTAATATGACCTATGAATCGATCGATCGATCATCCGATCTAAAATGACCCCTGACCTGTAAAGTTGGCAGAATAATAATCATACGCTGTTAATTAATTGGCCAGAGGAGAACTGGCACCCCGACTGAGCCTGGTTTCTCCCAACTGTCGCCATTGGCTTGGCTTGCTCAATTGGGGAGACTACATTTTCAACTAAATATCCAAATAAATCTAATTAAGTAAACTAAATTAACCATATAAACTAAATTACTGATCTGCCCACATTTTCACTGTATAATAGTTGAAATGAGCTAGATGACATCACCGTTTTCTCCAGAGCGGCTGTACGGCCGAATAAAATTCTGTTGCATTATTTTCCTATTTAACACTGTGAAGCTGCTTTGAAACAATCTGCATTGAAAAAAGCGCTATATAAATAAAGTTGACTCGACTTGACTTGACTAATTTTCATTTTTGGGTGAACTATCCCTTTAAGGTCTGGAAATTTAAGCCTGATGCATCTTGACATGGCTTTAATTTATATTTATTTAAATTTACAGTATTTGTTTTCAATTAGTTGCTAATGCAAAATTTCTCTTTTTCATCTGTTTCGGTTTTTTTTTAGTTAAATTTATTATTTATTTTTTTATTTCAAAAAATATTTTTTTATGGTTTTAGTTGACAATCCCAATCCTGATATATATTGCTCTGAAAACGACTTTTGATCCAGTTTCTTGTAGATAAAAATAAGAAGAAATAAAATACTTTTTTTCTTATGAAATAACACGTTTCTTTCATAAATATGTCAGAATGCAAAAGTAAAATGGGTTGCAATTGGTGTTTCATGTTGACTTTAAATTGAGCAGTGTCCTACCGTGCCAAGAAGCAAAGATTCCCAGTTTTCGTTTGCAAAAGACATGATTTCATGATCGAAATCAAAATACTTCCTCTTGCAGCACAAGGAGAGGTGATACAACACCAAATGGGCCAAATCTACCCTGCAATACAACAGAATGAGGATCATCAGAAATGACATTCAGCTCTTCAGATCAGTTCTGCATTGGGTCCTGAATCTGAACAGAAGAAGTGCACAGACCAGGTCATTGGAAGCCTCTGGATGGTCTCTGGACCATTTGTGCATGCTGAGCACTGGAACTGATAAAAGCTGAAAGGTGAAGCAGAGACACGGATGAAAAGGTTTAGACAGAATTAGCTTAGCAACAGCGTGTGCTTAACAAGGGCATCAGCCTCACCGGTCTCCATAGAGAAGAGGTTTGGTCAGGCACTGAGTGCAAGCTTCGTGAAACCACTGCCCACAACTCCCACACTGCAACATCTTCAGATTCCACCTGACAAAAACAACATGCTTCAGCTCAGACATGCACACAGTCCTGCAACGAAAATTAACTCCCTCTGAACTTGCTTCAGTTGTTAGTTGTGTAATTGCCTTTTGAAGAATTTACACACTTCTAATGCAATGGCATTCAGACATTTTAAGCCAAAATATCAAACCAATTAGCGTCTGCAAACAAATGACGCTAGACTTTTTTCTCAGAACTAACGGTCCTTTTCTGGCCAATGCCTTCTAACCAGCGAGTGTTTCTCTGATTTTTACTGGATGTATGAGCTCAGATTTGCTTAGGTTCACAGAGGTGTTCTAGGTGTTCATTAAATATAAACATGTTATACTAACATTTTACAAACCCCCAGACCTACGTAGTTCATCTTACATTTCATATAGTTGATTGGTGATGAGCATGAAGCAGGGCAAAAACTGCAAGACGGAGCCTATAGAATGCAGTTAGAATGCCTCTAAAATTCAAGATATGTGCAAAAATGCCCCCGTGTGAGTTTTTGGGCTAGATTTACTACCCTTTTTACTATGTCAGGATTTACCAAAGACACGCAGTGAAACATTGGTGCTGAAAAGGCGTGGACAGGGTTATTTTTGCGGTTGGCCTTATTGCATATGCATTTGTAGGAGTCTTGCTTTCAGATGCTACATTTATGGTAGGGTAGTATTGAAATGAATCATGCAAGATGGTTTACTAAGGTTTGTGTCAATTTACTGATATTTGCGCTATTATTTACCACTAATTTGCGCTGCTCTTGGTAGATTGCGTTGGTCATTATGGAAATTATCCAGCTGTGCCTGTGTTCTTTCATTTGAGCTTCGTCAATAGATCACACACAGAACTTTCCATCTGCGCTTTTTTGTTAGTTAAGGAATATCACACGCGTAATGAGCGCAACATCACACGAGTGCTGTTTTTAAGAGCATGAGTGCAATATTGATTTTATATAACAGTTCAATAAATAAGAAGTCAATATTATGGAATATTTTACACATAATATTGTCTGTTGTTGCTCATTGTTTCCAACAAAAAATATTACCTACAAAGCCGGTGGAGAACTATTGTGTGTCTGAATAAATCGTGTTATGAGTGAATCAATCGGGTGATCCAATGATACAATGACCGATTCGTAAAGAGAGCCATTAGGTGTGTTCGACTTGAAGTGCCGCTGCCCAGACTGATCGGTGTACCGCGAGAGCATTTAGAGAGCAGACGGTTCCATATTCTTTCGAATCGCTATGGTTGTACTTTGATGTCATATGTCAAATACCATCGGTCTGGGCAGCACAGCTTCAAGTCAAACACACCCATTTACATTCATGAATGAATCAGCCGATTGAACAAATCAAACAAATGATTGCCTCAATGACTTTAGACATTTATTGCCACCTACTGGCAGTTTTAGTTTCTCATCTAGAGTATAATTTCATTAAAAAATATTTCATATTTTGGGGATATTTTGATAGAGTACATTTACTCCCCATCGTGTCATTTTAAACCTGTATGACTTTTTTTTCCTTCTGTATTTTGAAGAATGTTGGTTATTAAACTGTTTTGGTCGTAAATATATCTAAATACTAATTAAGATGCAGCTTCTAAAAAAAATCATGGCGGGTTAGCCTAATCATTTATGTGTTATAAATTTTATGTTGAATCAAATAAATAGTTTTTTTCTAAAGCTGTCTATTTGTATATGTCTACTTGATGCTTTTCTCATTTAACACAATAATGACTTTAAATGATCTTTTGGGGGTAATTTCTCAGCCAAATTTGATGTACGATTAATCTGCGATTAATTAGAAGAATTAATCGGCATATCATGTAATTAGATATCTTAATAGCGTTAGTGTGTATATATATATATATATATATATATATATATATATATATATATATATATATATATATATATATATATATATATATACTCTGTAAAAAATGAATCCATAAAATAACAGAAAAAGTACTGTCAGTTTATTACCCGGACATCATCCAGTAATTTTACGGATATTTCCGACAACCCTGAAACTCAACGCAATGATGTTCAAAATTCAAAATACAGGTAAAAAACCTGAACAAAAATAAATATGGAAAATTCTGTTAAATTAATACAGTACATTGTGCCCTATTTTTACGTATATATATATATATATATATATATATATATATATATATATATATATATATATATATATATATATATATATATATATATATATATATATATATATATATATATATTCCCAAATTCAGTATCTCAGAAAATTAGAATATTACTTAAGACCAATACAAGGAAAGGATTTTTAGAAATCTTGGCCAATTGAAAAGTATGAACATGAAAAGTATGAGCATGTACAGCACTCAATACTAAGTTGGGCCTCCTTTTTCCTGAATTACTGCAGCAATGCGGAATGGCATGGAGTCGATCAGTCTGTGGCACTGCTCAGGTGTTATGAGAGCCCAGGTTGCTCTGATAGTGGCCTTCAGCTCTTCTGCATTGTTGGGTCTGCCTGGTATACAGCTGCGTTGACCTTGGACCTCAGAAAACACAGTGGACCAACACCAGCAGATGACATGGCACCTCAAACCATCACTGACTGTGGAAACTTTACACTGGACCTCAAGCAACGTGGATTGTGTGCCCCTCCTCTCTTCCTCCAGACTCTGGGACCCTGATTTCCAAAGGATGTGCAAAATTTACTTTCATCAGAGAACATAACTTTGGACCACTTTTTTTCCTTTTTGTCTTTAGCCTAGGCGAGACGCTTCTGACGCTGTCTGCTGTTTCAAGAGTGGCTTGACACAAGGAATGCGACAGCTGAAACCCATGTCTTGCATACGTCTGTGCGTAGTGGTTCTTGAAGCACTGACTCCAGCTCCAGTCCTCTCTTTGTGAATCTCCCCCACATTTTTGAATTGGTTTTATTTCATAATCCTCTCCAGGGTGCGGTTATCCCTATTGCTTGTACACTTTTATCTACCACATCTTTTCCTTCCCTTTGCCTCTCTATTAATGTGCCTGAACACAGAGCTCTGTGAACAGCCAGACTTTTTTGCAATGACCTTTTGTGTCTTGCCCTCCTTGTGCAAGGTGTCAATTGTCGTCTTTTGGACAACTGTCAAGTCAGCAGTCTTCCCCATTATTGTGTAGCCTACAGAACTAGACTGAGAGACCATTTAAAGCATTTGCAGGTGTTTTGAGTTAATTAGCTGATAAGAGTGGCACCAGGTGTCTTCAATATTGAACCTTTTCACAATATTCTAATTTTCTGAGATACTGAATTTGGGATTTTCCTTAGTCGCCTGTTATAATCATCAAAATTAAAAGAAATATATCAGTCTGTGTGAAATGAATGAATATAATATGCAAGCTTCACTTTTTGAATGGAATTAGTGAAATAAATAAACTTTTTGATGATATTCTAATTATATGACCAGCACCTGTATATATATATAGATTAATTATATATATTCAATATATATATATATTAGGGGTGTAACGGTACACGTATTCGTACCGAACCGTTTCGGTACGGGGCTTTCGGTTCGGTGCACGCGTGTACTGAGTGCAATCTTTAACAGTTAACAGTCTGCGTGTTTTAAGCGCGGAACACACTTCAATCGGAGTTCCCACACGAACATATGAAGTATTCAGTCAATTTTATCATGAAATTCAAACGATAAATGCCGTTTTGACGCTCTTTAATGTGGCGTGACTGATCACTGATCACAGTTCATGCAGCCGCGCGACGTGCGTGAACGCGATCATCTGTGAACGCGATCGATCATCTTTTCCTAAAGAATAAACATGAATGAACATCTGAAGGTATGAGGATACATTACAACTTACTGTCATGTATCATATGTGGTGTAATCGCACAATCAGTGTTTCAACGGTGGAAAGACATCAATATAACTGCTGTAAACAATGTCATGTAGCATCACATGACCTCAGGCAGTCATTCAGTGTCCACAGAATTTTATTCACTAGAGAAATCAACTCTTTCACTAAATATATGCTCTATATTTTCCTATATATTCAATATTCTACTGAACCTGTTAGTGATGTCTTAATTATTTCATGTATGTTTAAATAAACCTGTCATGAAAATGACAGACACTGTGTGTAAATGATTATATTTCAACAACGAATTGGAGAAAAAACTATTTTATAATTAGATTTAGAAGTTAGTTATTGCAAAAACTGCCTAATGTGAAGTTTACATGTTTGTGTACTATGTTATTTGAGTGTTATATAGCAACTTAATTTGGGCTCTGTTGTTAAACTTTAATATTAATGTGCAAGTTAAGGGCTCCCTAGTTTATAGCATTAAACATTTAGTTTAAAATTTAATTACAATAAGGACAAACTTTTTTTTAAGTAAACCACTGTCTAATATAAATAGATTTTTTTATAAATATATATATATATATAGTTTTTTTTTCCACTATTAATTATTAATATTATTAACATTTTTATATTATATATAAATAGATTTTTTTAACATATCTTATATGCACACAAACTATATTGTATATAAAACAGTTTTGTAATAATACACTAACCTAAAGGTTTATTAGGAACACCATACTAATACTGTGTTTGACCCCCTTTCGCCTTAATTCTACGTGGCATTGATTCAACAAGGTGCTGAAAGCATTCTTTAGAAATGTTGGCCCATATTGATAGGATAGCATCTTGCAGTTGATGGAGATTTGTGGGATGCACATCCAGGGCACGAAGCTCCCGTTCCACCACATCCCAAAGATGCTCTATTGGGTTGAGATCTGGTGACTGTGGGGGCCATTTTAGTACAGTGAACTCATTGTCATGTTCAAGAAACCAATTTGAAATGATTCGAGCTTTGTGACATGGTGCATTATCCTGCTGGAAGTAGCCATCAGAGGATGGGTACATGGTGGTCATACTGGATGTTTTTCCCTTTTCACACCATTAAATCACCTTTCTTTCCCATTCTGATATTCAGTTTGGAGTTCAGGAGATTGTCTTGACCAGGACCACACCCCTAAATGCATTGAAGCAACTGCCATGTGATTGGTTGATTAGATAATTGCATTAATGAGAAATTGAACAGGTGTTCCTAATAATCCTTTAGGTGAGTGTATATTGCTTGCAGTTTTTGAAAGTATTCGTAAGCATTATTCTATATAGATTCCGAATGGCCTTCTTTATTTACCAAAATGTCCAGTATAAAACGATTAAGACATTTTTAGCACAAACCTGAATTGAAAAACTTTTCTTTTTTTTTTTACTTTATAAAAAAATGTCTGTATACTGTTCACACATTACTTTTCAAAATAAACAATACACTAAACTTAGGCATTATATACTGGGCATTGTGCAGTGGCAGTACACTAAATATTCCATTCTAAACATAGTCATAGTCATGTGAGAATAAGTTGGACTCACTCTCCTGGTCCAGCACAATAGCAGTAACACTGCTGCTGGTTGGTCAAGTGCTGCGGGTCCCAGTCTAAAGATGACAGCTGATAGGGCAGCCGCACTTTCATGATCTGCATGAGCCGTGCGAAGCGTCCTCTTTTTAACGCTCCCCCTCTCTAGGACAGAACATAGTTTGTCATTACAATGTATCTCACCTCTCTGTGACATGCTCTCTCCTGTCATGTAAGCACATTTAACAGCGATTTCATCTGAAGATTGAATTGGGAAAAGACACGCTGAAGGAAGTCATTAATTTTTCCTGTTTGGAGGTGGGGGGGCTGGGGGGGGTGGATGGGTTGGTGAATATGATTGTATCTTCAAATCAGCATGTAAGGCCTGTGAAACGAGCGCACTGACAGACGGATTAAAGCACAGGCCCATTTAACGCAGCTCTACCACCGCCTTCACCTGCAGAGTGCTGCAATGTAATAAATACGCAGTCAAGTGCAGTAAGCCATGGATACCCTTTACATCTCAGAGCAAGATTAAAGCCCTGTGTTAGGATGTGTGCCATTTGAAGTAGACCTTGAATGCCAACGTTGTCCATGTTTCTAAATATTCACTTCGGGATTTAAGCAAAGTACAACCTTTGTTGCGACTGCAAAGACACATTGGCGACATATCCAGCTGTTGGGGTCGAATTCAGGTTCGATGGGTGGGGTATGGCACTCTGGATGATAACCTGGGGAAACAATGGATTAAGACAAAAACTGCAACATAATTTACATATTACACAAAGCCTAAAAATAAATATTAGAAAAATAAAATGAAACCCAAGATGTAAATCTAAAGTTCTACATAAAAGGTTTTTATTTGTTGGATTACCGTGGCGACATTTGAGGCAGTTTACGAGAGGTTCTTTAAGAGGTGGAGCGTCACATATACAGCACACCTCCTCTCCTCCTGAAAAGACTGAACACAAGAAACAAAAAGCACGGTCATTTACTGGACAGATGACTACTAGATGTTTCAAAATATCTAGCGCACCAATATTATTTAGGTCTTTTAGATGTGTAATTAACAAAAAGGTCACACTTTATATTAGGTGTCTTTAACTACTAGTAACAATAAAAAATAAATAGGCCTACAATGGCTACTTATTGTGTTCACTTTTACTGCTATTGAGGTTGGATATGGGTATTAGAGACAGGTCTGGTGGTATGAGTGGGTTTAACGGTGCGTTAAAGGGACAGTTCACCCAAAAATCAACATTTTATCATTCATTATTCACCCTCATGTCGTTCCAAACCTGTAAGACTTTCATTCATCTTCAGAACACAAATGAAGATATTTTTGATGAAATCTGAGAACTTTCTGTCCCTCCATTGACAGTCTACGCAACTACCACCTGCTTGACGTGTGAGAACAAACCTCATTGGCTCTTGATGAAGCTCAAACATGATGCGTAACATGAGAATGAACCTTATTGGTTCTTGCTGAAGCTCAAATGTGCTGTGTAACACGAGAATGAACCTCATTGGTTCTTACTGAAGCTCAAAAGTGCTGCGTAACATGAGAATGAACCTCATTGGTTCTTGCTGAAGCTCAAAAGTGCTGCGTAACAAGAATGAACCTCATTGGTTCTTTTCTGAAGCTCAAACGTAATGCGTAACACGAGAATGAACCTCATTGGTTCTTACTGAAGCTCAAACGTAATGCGTAACACGAGAATGAACCTCATTGGTTCTTTTCTGAAGCTCAAACGTAATGCGTAACACGAGAATTAACCTCATTGGTTCTTTTCTGAAGCTCAAACGTAATGCGTAACACGAGAAAGAACCTCATTGGTTCTTGCTGAAGCTCAAAAGTGCTGTGTAACACAAGAATGAACCTCATTGGTTCTTTTCTGAAGCTCAAACGTAATGCGTAACACGAGAATTAACCTCATTGGTTCTTACTGAAGCTCAAACGTAATGCGTAACACGAGAATGAACCTCATTGGTTCTTGCTGAAGCTCAAAAGTGCTGCGTAACACAAGAATGAACCTCATTGGTTCTTGCTGAAGCTCAAAAGTGCTGCGTAACAAGAATGAACCTCATTGGTTCTTTTCTGAAGCTCAAACGTAATGCGTAACACGAGAATGAACCTCATTGGTTCTTGATGAAGCCCAAATGTGCTGTGTAACACAAGAATGAACCTCATTGGTTCTTTTCTGAAGCTCAAACGTGATGCGTAACACGAGAATTAACCTCATTGTCTCTTGATGAAGCTCAAACATGATGCGTAACACAAGAATGAACCTCATTGGTTCTTACTGAAGCTCAAACGTAATGCGTAACATGAGAATGAACCTCATTGGTTCTTGCTGAAGCTCAAATGTGCTGTGTAACACGAGAATGAACCTCATTGGTTCTTGCTGAAGCTCAAATGTGCTGTCTAACACGAGAATGAACCTCATTGGATCTTACATGTGAACATGCTTGAGCTTCCATTTACCACGACTGATGTCTGAGTTGATGAATGTTTATATGTGAATAAAAGCCTAAATTCAATCTGTTCATCATAAAAAAAAAAAAGATCAAGTCTCTTCAGAATTTGTTTTATGATTTCTTTATTAACTTTTTGAAGCGTCAAAGTGTCAGTTGCGTAGATGGAGGGACAGAAAGCTCTCATATTTCATCAAAAAGATCTTCATTTGAGTTCAGAAGATGAATGAAAGTCTTACATGAGGGTGATTAATTATTGACAGAATTTTCATTTTTGGGAGAACTAACCCTTTAAGGTGTAAGGGAAGGCTCAATAGTGTAATTATAGATGTAATTACAGAAATTAATCAAAGATGTATTTACATGCATGTATTTTTAAAATATAAGTATAATGTAAAAACATGTATGTGCACAATAAGTGCATTGTATCAAATATTCATGTAAATGTTAGTACATAGTTAAGACACCTAATAAGAAGTGGGACCAACAAAAATATACAAATGAAAAATAGTCCTATAGGCTATATTAATGCATTACACTGTATCTCAAGTGATATATAAGGTAAAAGTATTTAGACGTTAAAAAAGCATCCCAATGAGCCCGAGACAGCAACACTAGTGTGATTTTGGGGCAGGACTATCTGTTTGATCGACCAATGGCAGAGAGGAGTAGTTTTAGGGAGACCTTCTTGAAAACAGTTTTATATACAGTGAGGAAAATAAGTATTTGAACACCCTGCTATTTTGCAAGTTCTCCCACTTGGAAATCATGGAGGGGTCTGAAATTGTCATCGTAGGTGCATGTCCACTGTGAGAGACATAATCTAAAAAACAAATTCCAGAAATCACAATATATGATTTTTTAACTATTTATTTGTATGATACAGCTGCAAATAAGTAATTGAACCCCTGTCTATCAGATAGAATTCTGACCCTCAAAGACCTGTTAGTCTGCCTTTAAAATGTCCAACTCCACTCCATTTATTATCCTAAATTAGATGCACCTGTTTGAGGTTGTTAGCTACATAAAGACACCTGTCCACCCCATACAATCAGTAAGAATCCAACTACTAACATGGCCAAGACCAAAAGCTGTCCAAAGACACTAGAGACAAAATTGTACACCTCCACAAGGCTGAAAAGGGCTACGGGGAAATTGCCAAGCAGCTTGGTGAAAAAAGGTCCACTGTTGGAGCAATCATTAGAAAATGGAAGAAGCTAAACATGACTGTCAATCTCCCTCGGACTGGGGCTCCATGCAAGATCTCACCTCGTGGGGTCTCAATGATCCTAAGAAAGGTGAGAAATCAGCCCAGAACTACACGGGAGGAGCTGGTCAATGACCTGAAAAGAGCTGGGACCACCGTTTCCAAGGTTACTGTTGGTAATACACTAAGACGTCATCACTCTAAAAAAAAAGGTTCTATATGGCACCAAAAATGGTTCTTGGCTCGTAATCATAGGGGAACCTATTTTAGTGCTATATAGCACCAATTTTGGTGTTTCAGTGGTTCTTCAGAGGTTCTTCAGAGGTTCTTCACCGGTTCTTTGACTAAGGTGCTATATAGCACCGCTAACTAAGGTGCTATATAGCACCGCTACCATATACATAACATGTTAAGATATGGTGCTATATAGCACCAAAAATGGTTCCTCTATGATTACGACGAAGAACCATTTTTGGTGCCATATAGAACCTTTTTTTTTTTAGAGTGATGGTTTGAAATCATTCATGGCACGGAAGGTTCCCCTGCTTAAACCAGCACATGTCAAGGCCCGTCTTAAGTTTGCCAATGACCATTTGGATGATCCAGAGGAGTCATGGGAGAAAGTCATGTGGTCAGATGAGACCAAAATATAACTTTTTGGTCATAATTCCACTAAACATGTTTGGAGGAGGAAGAAGAATGATGAGTACCATCCCAAGAACACCATCCCTACTGTGAAGCATGGGGGTGGTAGCATCATGCTTTGGGGGTGTTTTTCTGCACATGGGACAGGGCGACTGCACTATATTAAGGAGAGGATGACCGGGGCCATGTATTGCGAGATTTTGGGGAACAACCTCCTTCCCTCAGTTAGAGCATTGAAGATGGGTCGAGGCTGGGTCTTCCAACATGACAATGACCCGAAGCACACAGCCAGGATAACCAAGGAGTGGCTCTGTAAGAAGCATATCAAGGTTCTGCCGTGGCCTAGCCAGTCTCCAGACCTAAACCCAATAGAGAATCTTTGGAGGGAGCTCAAACTCCGTGTTTCTCAGCGACAGGCCAGAAACCTGACTGCTCTAGAGAAGATCTGTGTGGAGGAGTGGGCCAAAATCCCTCCTGCAGTGTGTGCAAACCTGCTGAAAAACTACAGGAAACGTTTTACCTCTGTAATTGCAAACAAAGGCTACTGTACCAAATATTAACATTGATTTTCTCAGGTGTTCAAATACTTATTTGCAGCTGTATCATACAAATAAATAGTTAAAAAATCATACATTGTGATTTCTGGATTTTTTTTTTAGATTATGTCTCTCACAGTGGACATGCACCTACGATGACAATTTCAGACCCCTCCATGATTTCCAAGTGGGAGAACTTGCAAAATAGCAGGGTGTTCCTCACTGTATATATATATATATATATATATATATATATATATATATATATATATATATATATATATATATATATATATATACAGTATATATATATTTATTTTTTATTTTTTTTCAATTCCATTTGGGGACGTCAGTGATGCAATAGAAGAAGAAAAAAATTCACTAAAAATGTATGTTAAAATAAATTGTTTTATTAGTATTTTTATTAGTATTTTGTAAATCACTCTTAATTGTTTCATAAGGCGTAAAGAATGTTAGGGTTTATCACAAAATCTGTCTAGAACATGTCTGGGTCATATTTCACTCCAGAACAAAAAGAAAGATTTAAGAAATGTAAGGATTTTTCTTATAGAACAAAAAGCCTATTTTTTTTACAGGAAGTTTTGCATCCAAAATCTCATCCAAACCTCATTCTCATTTCTATAAAGAAAAATAAGTAGATCATAAATTACAAAATTTAAAGAACTTATACATCATGACAGTGTTTATTGTATTCATTTATGTTGATTTCCTCTTTTGGAAATAAAGTGAAAAGTATGAGTAATGAGAATCACCACTGAAGTACAAGGCATTGATTACAGTGATAACAATCAATGTCACAATGACAATACAAACATTATCAAAACTTAACAGGCTTTATGCTCTTTTTGAAATTCTTATCTAGTTTTTTTTTTACTTTGGTTTTTGGATGCATTTACTTAACTTTTTGAGTTTGAATTTACTTACATGAGTGGATGTCTTTCCTGAGGACCCAGAATTCAGAGTTATCCTCAAATCTGACCAAACAGCACTGCTTGACACTGTCCACCTGCCAAATGAATACAGTTAAAAATCACAAATAATACTAGCTACATAAGCACAGACAGCAAGTCGCACAGTGTAAAACTCGCTCTTTCCCTCTCTCTGCTGGGGTCTGTTGCTCTCTTCCAAACAAACTTCGAGAAAGAGAAAGAACAAACTTACTCGTTTGACATTGCCAAGGTACAAAAGTCCATCGCTCCACCTGGCTAAAACATCCTCTCCTTCACTGACTCCCCCCATCCTGAAGAGCGCGGGAAAGAAGAGTGCAAAAACAGATGCAGAGGCATTAAAATGTGTTTCCACACAAGCAAACAGCGGCAGACTAAAGGGTTAAACTCCGTGCATAGCGACAGTATACAGTACAGTAGGATAAATGATGAAGAGTCAATGCACATTGCAGTGCCACACATGATCAAAAACACTGGCTGCCATATGCAACAGACCATAATATATGCAGATGCCACAACAATGCATGAAAGAGCGCACAATTGATTGCATGCAAAATATGCATGGCCAGATGTGCCTAATCAATGCACACAACTCATCAGAGCCGACACACATGATGGCACGCGCATGCACATATCAATTAACACACATGACAGATCATACGTGGACGGGATGTAGCCTACCTGTGTTAAGTGTTCTGCTCTGCTGGGGTCACAGAGACGGGGAAGGGATGTCAGTCTCACATGAAAATTCCTGATGCCCGGTTGTTCTGCGTCTCAATCACTGTCCCGAATAATCGGCGCGTTTGGAGAGTCGCGGTGGATCAAACGCGCGTCACTCAAGCCGTCAGTGCGCAACCGTCTGTCCGTCCGTCTGTCCCTCTGTCTGTCTTCCCCTTCATGTTCCCAACCGTCCTCTGTCTCTCGGTGGATGCTATCAAGCGTGTTTGTAAGGGAAGCGGCATGAGAATCAGCCCGAGAGAGACGCCATCATCATCTCTGCCTCTCTCTCCTTCGACTTGTTGTGACGCAGACATAAAACACAGGGAGATGGAGAGGGGGGGAGATCCTGAGAACACCTTCACATCTGTACGACTGACCGACATCCCACCGGATTGAAAGCCGGCACGACCACCTGCGCCCGACCCCACAGGCGCTCGGCCAATGCCGCACACTCACAGCGGCTCATTAGTGAAAGTTTTGGGCTGTAATTAGTCCAGCAGAGCCGCGCCGTGGACTTTTTGGAGAAAGTTTCAAAATGCCCTTGGGTGCCGGCAAAAATGTGACAACGCTGTTATGCGCTGCCTTTCGTGAAAAAGAAAGGGAAAATACGGATTTTCAGGGAACGTTTTTTGAACCTGCATCATAGAAAAATATCATGTTAACCGATATGAGGGTTGAGTTATAATGATGAAGAATAATAAATACACCAGTGAGGGCAAATAATAATAATTAAAAATACAAGAAAGAAACGCTTATTTTACACAATATTTATTTAAAATAAAATATTAGGCTGTAATATTTTGGATTAATATTATGCATTTCTAAAAATTGTGTATTTGTTGAAATAAATGAAGATACTTGAGTACAATATTTACACATACATGTGTGTATCTCTCTCTCTCTCTCTCTCTCTCTCTCTCTCTCTCTCTCTATATATATATATATATATATATATATAGAGAGAGAGAGAGAGAGAGAGATACACACATGTATGCATGTATAATTTATTGATAATTAATTATATAATTTTGTTATTATCTTTTATTATATATTTATAATTTTATTTCATTTTATTTTTAATTTTTTTTTGGGGGGAAGAGCACTGATACTTCTGTCCAAATAACAGTCCTTTTTTTATTATTATTTATTTTATTATTTAATATTTATTTAAAATAATGTTAGGCTGCATGATAATTTTGATTAATATTATGCATTTAAACAAAATTCTGTTTTTGTTTAAATAAGTGAAGATGAAATACTTGTGTACAATATTTACACAAAATAAAAAATGTATGCATATAATGCATAATACATACACACACACATATATATATACACACACATTATATATATATATATATATATATATATATATATATATATATATATATATATATATATATATAATATAATATATATAAAACATTTATTATATATTTTTAATATATTTAATAATAGTATGCACGTATATTGTTATTATATATTTATTGTTTTATTTTATTTAATATTTTTGGAAGAGCACTGATACTTCTGTCCAAATGTCAGTCAATTTATGTACTAATTAGACCAGGTTGATGAAGACCTTTAAGTAAGGGTGTCAGATAAATGTGCTTCAGCTTCTTAGATATATCAATAGTTTTATTGCTATCATTATAGGCTACTTATATTATATTGTTTTACATATACAAGCAAAATAATTTAGATCACTTTTGTTTAACGTTTTTATCCTCTTGAAGACGAAATGTTTCATGTCACAACACATAGCCTACTGGAAACACAAGTAAATGTGCTAGATCAAAACGAAACAAAATCATGATATATCAAACACAACACATGTTGTGATGATGGTAGTGCAGGAATGTTCAAAATGGCCTCTGGCGTGTCTTCTGTAAAGCAGTTCTCTGAGAGTCCAGCAGGGGGCGCAAACACAAAAGATGCAAGCTAGAGATTCGTGTACCAAATTACAGCTAACTCAAAACAGTCTGCATTTAGTAGCTTCATCTAGATTCTTTCTAACTTAGTGATTCTTCATACGAACATGAAAGGGTTGTGGGTAACATACATTTTATGTAAGAAGTTGCCATGCCACTTAGAGAGCAGGTCTAAACAGCTTGATAGGAGTGATACATTATTCATAAGCACCAAAGCACTATTTTAATTAGTAACGAATTGAATGCATAGCTCACATTACCAATGCTTTTATTCACCATAACAACCTTTTAATAAACACAGAAATCTCCCTGAGGTGCTGAGGTCTTGTATAACACACACAACGTCTAACTCCAACAGATGGATAGTGTCCTGACAATATGATTTATTGTGCATGTACAGTAGTATTGTTTTAAAATGGAAAATTATGAGCTTATTCATAAACATAACTTAGTGCCTTTTGTAATTGGCAGACATTTATTGTTAGAATAAACACAATTCTTTTTTTTCCAAATCCCCCTGGGCTGTTCATTTGTGCCATACGTGGAGCACTATAACCGGAAATTAATTATAATAGACTGTTGTATGGTGTTTATTTAGCGGCTAAAGCAATTGATTATTTGTCCATTTCACAGTTTACTTGCATGCTATTTTTTGTCCTTATTTTTGTTGTTAGAGGTGTTCTTGTCTTCAAGGCCCTGCCATAAAAATATTGCAAGGTCAGAGTGGAGTCCACAGCTGGCTCTCTGCTCAAGGATTAGCTTTAAATAATCACCCTGCTAGGACTGCCCAGCCATTCAAAGCATAAATCATTTACATCAAAAACTTCAACACCACCGGCCACTTAAAATTCAGGCCGTGAAACAACACCAGGCAATAAAAAACAACCTTGACAATGTGTGAGGGTACACACGCACATACACACACACACACAAACACACACACACACAAACACACACAGCTAAATGGGAGTTTTTATTGACATATTCTTGATAAATAAAGCTAATAATTTGGTTGGGTAGTTGACACATTACATCAAAATCAAGATATTTGGTTAAAATGTATAAGAGCATTTTGCTATAGCGAGTTTTCTTTTTTCTTTTAGGATTGAAATGACACTTAAATAGACCTATTGTTGGGTAAAATAATTATGAAAATACTAAATGAAATGTAGTCACTCACAATTAATATGATGTCATAGCACCATAATTGTATAATTACATAAGAGACAAATGAGACAATTAGTCATTAGACAAATAGCTACAGAAATAGTAAATGGCAAAAAAACACAAATTGTATATATATTTTTAAAAACACAATTATGTTATTTCAGATGAATGAGGGATATAAAGTGGCTGGAGTAGCAGCAAAATAAATAAATAAATAAATTTAGAAGGTGAAAACTGGATAGAGTAGCAGTGCAACATAAAATAAAATAATAAAATAAAACAAAACTAATGGCAAAAAAATAACACATTATATTTAAAAAAATACAATTATTTTATTTCAGATTAATGAGGGAAATAAAGTGGCTGGAGTAAAGCAGCAAAAATATAAACAAACAAATATACATTCATATAAATAAATAAATAAATAAATAAAATATATTTAAAAAATACAATTATTTTATTTCAGATGAATGAGGGAAAATGGCTGGCAAAATAAATAAAAAAATAAATAAAGCAAAATAAACTAAAAGAAAAAAAGAACAGCAAAAAATAAATGATATTTAAAAATAAAATATTTTTCATCAAATGGTTGAGAGAGTGTATAGAGTAGCATTGCAACAAAATGAAAATAAAATAAAAGTAATTGCAAAAAATAACATGAATGAGGGAAATAAAGTGACTGTAGTAAAGCAGCAAAATAAAATAAAATATAAAATAAAAAGAATAAATTATATTTTAAAAATAAAATTATTTTTATTTCAGATGGATGAGGGAAAAATGACTGGCGTAGCATCAAAATAAACTAAAATAAAAAAAGAATAGCAAAAAATAAACTATTTAAAAATAAAATATATTTTTATTCAAATGGTTGAGAGGATAGAGTGTATTGAGAAGCATTACAACATAAAATTAAAATAAAATAAAAGTAATTGCAAAAAATAACATGAATGAGAGAAATAAAGTGGCGGGAGTAGCAGCAAAATAAAATAAAATATTAAATATTTGGTTAAGAAAAGATCATGAAGTGGAATAACTGCAGCACGTCTAAAATAGAAATGGGATGTATGCGTAGCATCGGGAGCTTCCAGTGCTTCGCTTTTCAAGCTAGTTCTGTCGCGATGCGTCCGGTGTGTAGACACCAGCGACGCTGCGGCTCTGAATTTACCGGGCACCGCTCCTCATCAGTGCGTCCAGCCAATGACCACACGCGCTGGAGTAACAGCAGGAACTGCGCCCAACGCGCCGCTCGCGCGTCACCAGCGCAGATCTCACCAACCACGCTCAGCTCGCCGCCTTCATCGGCCCGATAAGCGTTGACAAGCGAAGCAGGAGGGGACAGATATGGAGGGACAGAAACTCTGACTTCCGAGGAATCTACACGCAGGGGCGGATGGACGTGATATTGCTCTCCTAACAGGTATGTGAGCGTGCGCCTCGCGCACTGACGAATGTAGAGAGGGGATGTGCGTCCTGTATGAGGGATGTTGCAAACTGTAAGTTCACGTGAGAAAAGTCATTAATAAAAGCGTGCGAGTCCTGTGCGAGACGTACTTTGACATCGCTGACATTAAATAACATTTGATGAAATTCTGTCATTGGCTACTTCCCTGTTAGATTGAGCAAACTGAAATAACGCAGTTAAGCTGAGTGCATTACGCAGGGTTAGGGTCAGATGAAAGAAAGCTTTATTTTACTGTTAGGTTTGACCTAATTCAGTCTTGTTTTGCCCACTAATACATGTTTATCCCTGACTGGTGAATGGATGCATTCAAAAGAGCAGTTATCCATTTAAAACGTGTCATGTTTATGCACTTGCACTTGCTTAAAAGATCTTAGAGATGTTGGTTATAGTTGTTTGTGACAATGGCACTGAGTTTTGTTGGTGAGCTGCACTCTCTTTCCATCCTTCTCTTCCTGAAAGAGATCTCTATCTGCGGGCTTATATAAATACCAGTGAGGGAAAGGAGACAAGGCAAGGGAGGGGCCTGCATTCAAATGTGAAGTTGTCTCTTGGCAAAGGGAAATGTAAATGATGAAAACAAATGATCTACCAGGGAGAATGACTCCCTGTTGCTGCTTGTTCCTCTCCGAATGACCTCAGTTTGTTTTTTTATGAGCCAGCAGCACCATCATGCTCCCCCGTAGTATGAAAACATCTGGAGTCGAGCTGCCTGGAGTGGGTCCGAGAGAGGTGCCTCTCATTGGATATCGACCCCTACAGCCTGGAGAGGTCGACGGATCTCCGGATCAGCTGCGGAAGGAGAATGAAAGCAGGGACGCAGATCACACACAGGTAAGATGGCAATGATGTCATGATTCACTCGTTAATATATTAATATAATAAGGGATCAGGAGGAGCTATCACACCTTTAGTAGGATCTGTAGGAGATCAATGCAGGAATATGTAAAAACAAAAAAAGGATGATAAGCACTGCTGTGTCTATCTAACCTGTTGTCAGAATGTAAAAACAACGCGTACTAAGAGGCAAATGTGCTTATAAATGATAAAGTCAGCAAGGATGTGACCGTTTAAACTTTTATAATGTTTAAAAAAAAATATTTTTCACATAAATGCTGTTCGTTTGAACTTTCTATGCATCAAAGAATCCTGAAAAAAATGTATCACGGTTTCCTCAAAAATATCAAAGTTAAGGTAGGGAATGTTTTTTTTTTAAACTATCACTGCATTTGAATATGCCTTCTTCCATAATATAAAGTAGGGTAGTATCAGTAGTAGTAACTAGAGGTGTAACCAGGCCCCTGTGCGAATGTGATGTGCGAATGGGGTGATATTAACAGGGTCTACTGTTGCTATAGTGATGAACAATTTGTTGTTTATGTGGATCTTTAAGAAAAAAAATTGTATATTCAGTTTAACAGCATTAGGTTCAAGAAGTTAAAGGGTTAGTTCACCCCAAAAGGAAAATTAACCCATGATTTACTCACCCTCAAGTCATGCGAGGTGTATATGACATTCTTCTTTCAGACGAATAAAATCAGAGTTATGTCAAAAAAGTCCAGGCTAATCCAAGAATTATAATAGCAGTAATAGTTGCTCTGTTTTTGAAGTCCATAAAAAATGCATCTGTCCATCAAATAACAATAATAATAAATAATAATTTGTTACATTTTATATAGCGCTTTTCAAGGCACTCAAAGTGCTTTACATAGAAGGTGGGGAATCTCCTCAACCACCACCAATGTGCAGCATCCACCTGGATGATGCGACGGCAGCCATTTTGCGCCAGTACGCCCACCACACACCAGCTGATTGGTGGAGAGGAGACTGAGGGATGATGTCAATCGTATATATATGGGGATGATTAGGAGGCCATGATGGACAGAGGCCAATAGGCAAATTTGGCCAGGAGTTACACCCCTACTCTTTATCGATGGGCATCCTGGGATTTTTAATGACCACAGAGAGTCAGGACCTCGGTTTAACGTCTCATCCAAAGGACGGAACGTGCTCCACGCAGCTCTGGGGTGTTAATAAAGGCCTTCTGAAGCGAATCGATGCATTTGTGTAAGAAAAATATCCATATATTAAACTTTATCAAGTAAAGTTCCAGCCGACCGCCTTCCGTGGAAAAGTGTTGAAAGTGCCTTCTCGCAATTCAAGATGTGTATGTGACGTCTGACGAGCGTACCTGGTCGCGTTAGTCTTTCGATCGGCAGAGGCACTTTCAACACTTTTTCCATAAACTGAATACGGAAGGCGGTCGGCTGAATCTTTACTTTATAAAGTTTTAAATATGGTTATTTTTCTTACACAAACGCATCGATTCGCTTCAGAAGGCCTTTATTAACACCCCAGAGCCGCGTGGAGCACCTTATTTGATGGACAGATGCATTTTTTTATGGACTTCAAAAACAGAGCAACTATTACTGCTATTATAATGCTTGGATTAGCCTGGACTTTTTTAATATAACTCAGATGTTATTCGTCTGAAAGAAGAATGTCATATACACCTCGGATGACTTGAGGGTGAGTAAATTATGGGCTAATTTTCATTTTTGGGTGAACTATCCCTTTAAACTGTGTAACTGAACTGTGCAGTGCGCGCATTTTGACGCTTCAATTATGTTCTAAATTATGAATGGGTCAATTTGCAAAACGGCCTGAATCCACTTTATTACTTTGGACTGCTCTCTTATGGAATCATAAGAGAGTTTCTCAGTCTGTAAAATAAACAGACAGTATTGAGAGGACCAGCACTGTTTTTCAGTAGTTTTCCGTCTGTGAACATGCGCTAAATGGATGTCTGACAGTTTCGTTGCTTTTTGCAGTTTTCAAATGTAAAAACGTTTAAAACGTATAGATAGACGCTCTGCGGCACCGCTGCTCTCACTGATGCTCCGAAAGGTGCGTAACAGTTATTAGGCTATATATGCTTATTTAACCTTTTTTTGCGTACCGTCAGATGAAATCCTGCAGGCGTACGTGCTTTCTCCGTCCATGCAATAAATGCACATCCTTGAATGAGCGCGGATTTCTAGCGTATTTACTTGAATGCCGCGCTGACTGACATGTATGTACATGAATCAGCACACGCACAGAGAAATATTGTAAGTTACATTTTTTACAAGCAGAATAATACAACATCACGATACACATTTTTAGCTATGTCTTTGAACTATTATTGTATTTTGAAAGACAAAAACATGAACTTTAACTATTGGCTTTTACATTAAGTCAGCTGTCACTTAACTGCGCGAGGTCCTGTGCGGTCGCACACTTGGCATAGCCCTTGCGAGGGTACTGGGTGTAACGATACACTTGTGTCACGATACACGTGTCACGATACACATGTGTCACGATACACGTGTCACGATATGATACTTATCGCAGTATTTTAAGCCAAAATAAAGAATACTTTTATATTACTTTTTTATTATTAAAATAGTAATATTATTATTATTGTATTATTATCAGGACCCACAAATATTCCCCCATTGCATTATTATACATTATATTCAGCATTATATATAGTAGTTTAATGTAGTAATCACTGAAACTCTGTAAACTTTAATTTTTTCCCTCATGCAGTCCTCTCGCTTTCAATGGGCCTTCATTGGATCTCTTACACAGACAAGCCGCGCACACAGTGCTCGCTATTAAAGAATTAGTTCACTTTTAGATAAACTTTTGCTGATAATTTACTCACCCTCATGTCATCCAAGATGTCCATGTCTTTCTTTTTGCAGTCGAAAAGAAATTAAGTTTTTTGATGAAAACTTTCCAGGATTTTTTTCCATATAATGGACTTCAATGGGCTCCAAACGGTTCAAGGTCAAAATGACAGTTTCAGTGCAGCTTCAAAGGGCTTTAAACGATACCAAACGATGAATAAGGGTCTTATCTAGCGAAACGATCAGTTTCTGCAAGAAACCGAGCAGTATTTTGCTATTATTTTACCTCTTTTCAGACGAACGTGATCATCTTTGAGCTCAGCCATAACTTCCGCTAAGTGAGGTCAAAATACCAGCGTGGTCATAGATATATCGATCGTAGATGCCTCATTCTACTGATCCATGCAAGCGCTAATGAGGCATCTACATATACATCTTTGACCAGGCTCCTATGACGTGGGGGTGAGCAAATTATCAGCAAAAGTTTATTTAAAAGTGAACTAATCCTTTAATGCACTATACATGTATAGAATCAACCATCTAAAATGCTTTAAATAATGGTACTACTAAAACGAAATGTGATCCTGGACTACAAAACCAGTCATAAGGGTCAATTATTTGAAATGGACAATCAATCAAAGTACTGCTGTGTCTATCTAACCAGTGGTCAGAATGTAAAATCAACGCATACGAAGAGGCAAATGTGCTTATAAATGAAAAAAGTTAAACAAAACGTTCTATGCATCAAAGAAACCTGAAAAAATGTATCATGATTTCCACAAAAATATCAAAGGGAAGGTAGGCAATGTTGTGTATCGCTGTGTCTAAATATGCCTACTTCCATACTATAAAGTAGGCAAAAAGCAGTATGTGAGCCGAGTAGTATTAAACAGAAGGTGAAAAGGAGACTGGGGTGTAACGATACACTCGTGTCACGATTCGATACAAATCATATAATTTACAAAAACGATACATATCGTTGCATATTTGTATGGAGATATCTCAATGTATCTTTGTATGCATGTTATAATGCATGTTATATGTTTGGCAACAGTTCTTCTAACACTAATTGATAGAGTGTGTAGCTTTTCTTTTCTTTTCTTAACCCTCAGAGCCCGACGGCATCGCCCACGACGTCACACGGCACCTCCGATAAAAATCTATATTATTTCATGAAACTTTTATCGATTTTCTTACCGTTTTTTCCAGCAGAAAGCTAACGAGCTAGCCATCACGGGGGTGTCTTTGGTGTCTTTGTAGCCTTTACAGAAGGTTTTCTATCCAGCCTGGAACATGTGCATCTTTTTGGAGTTGTTCAGCAATAAATCAAAACGCTTACATCCAAGATATATCCACTTGATGTCCATAATTTATACATTTTCCGTCATTTTTGCCGCTAGCGCGATGCTAGCTGCCATTTTGGATGAGGGTTTGACCAATGACAGGCTGATCCGTCATCCACGTTGGTGTGCGTCATTACGCATGAACCACAGCTCTGTTATTGTGGAGAGATACAGACGCACGGCTAGTATTGAGGAGATACAGAGAGAGACGTGCTGCAGTTGTGAGTAGTTTTGTGGACAAAGTTTGAGGAAAAAGTTTGAGGAGAAAGTTTGAGGAGAAGTTCCTGATAGGAACTGTTTTGAGGCTTGGCACCAGTAAATATCCAAAATCCAAAGAGGCCAAAAGCGCCTGGACTTTTTTTGGAAAAATGTAAATAGTTTTGGTTCTGTATAAGTTATCATGTTTATTCCTGAGTTCCAGGACTCCAAAGACTTGAACAAACAGTTTTCCAGAGGAAATATGCTTAGCTTTTATTTATTTGTGTGTGTTTTCAATAAATATTTGAGGGATTCAATTTCCGTTTTATGTTTTCATTTGTCTTTATGGTCCCATAACTTATTTTACATTCAGGTGACATCAATGCAACACAAATATACTGACAGTGCAACTTGTCTTGAAAAAAAAGAGGTGTGTCAATTGTCTGTGCACAACAGGGTTGATGTTTTACAAGCTTTTTTAGTAAATAACACCAGGCGGAAAATTTATTGTAAAAATACCCTTAGGTCTCTGAGGGTTAAACAACCATGTAGGAAGACATATTCCATATTCCAGGATGACAATGTCAAGATTCATCAGGCTCAAACTGTGAAAGGATGGTTGGGAGGGAGCATGAAGAATAATTTTCACCTCTGAGTCCGGACTAAAATTCATTGAAAGTCTTTGGGATGTGCTGGAGGAGACTTTACAGAGTGCTGGACTCTTGCAAAAATTGATGCACCTCTTGATGGAAATAAATGTTGCGACGTTATTTCCATCAAGAGGTGCATACATTTTTGGATTAGAAGAACCATTGCCAAACATATAACATGCTAGAAACATAACAATCACTGCAATAATGATCCAATCATAGACTCGTAAGCATTGCCTAAAGGGTTAGTTCACCCAAAAATGAACATTTTGTCTTTAATTAACAGAAATGAAGATATTTTTGGATGAAATCCGAGAGCTCTCTGACCCCTCCATAGACAGCAATTTAATTACCACTTTGAAGGTCCAGAAAGGTATTACAAACATAGTTAAAATAGTCCATGTAACTACAGTGGTTCAACCTTGATTTTATAAAGCGTTGAGGATATTTTTTGAATAAAGTCGTTATTTTGTTTGTTTTTGTGCACAAAAAGTATCCTTGTCGCTTCATAAAATGAAGGTTGAACCACTGGAGTCACATGGACTATTTTAACAATGTCTTTCCTACATTTCTGGACCTTGAAAGTGGCAGAATTTTGGTGAATAACCCCTTTAAATCCAAACAGTGACTTTTTTTGGCCGGGCAGTGTACTTTTTTAACAGTTGCAAAACCTAATGTAGTACTATACAGTATGTGATTTGGGACGCAGCATATATCTTTATCATTACAGTTACCGGCATTGGTGTGAACTTTAGAGTGCATTTTAAATAACTGGTATTTTTGCAGCCAACATTTACACAAAAGGGGGCATTTTTGTCACCTTCTAGGGCATTTTTGCATGTTAAAGTTCTGGTTAATTTTTAACCTTGGTAAAAGCACATCAATACTACCAACGGGTTACAGCACATGGATACTACCAACAACAACAACATCGTTTCTACCAAAGTGAGAACAAATATTTCTTGGACCAGGTCTTCCTCATTAGGTTTCCTTGCTTACCCTTATAAAGCGTTTCTATGGCTATAAGAATTTATCATACAGTTCATACGTTTCGTCTTACTGAATGCATTGGTGTTTCGTGTGAGATCAGCTTTCACTTGTGGATTAAAAACTTGAAACAGGATATTCAGCCGAGCTGTGACCCTTTCACTTAGTCTTTTCATCTGAAGTGTTGAATGCCTCATCCTCATGAGACATATAATCATAAGGAAACTGAAGCTACAGTTGGGTTGGTTCTTAGAAAAGCTGCTTTTGGTTTGACTAAAGGAGACAGTAACAAGCTGCAAATGCTCGTTTAAAGGGGATCTATTACATAACCAACTGTGGTGATAAAGAGGCCAGGCTGAAAGTTAATAAAATTCAAATCGCTCCTCTGGTGCGCTCCGATTGAGCTGCTTTGTGTTTGTTTTAGCCTGAGCTGTTTTGTTTTAGAAGTACTACAGGGTGGTGAGTTTCTTATCAGCCTAAAGCAAAAGCTCTCGTCCACAGCTGATTGTGACCCCACCTGGTATTCTCTCATGCTCTGTTTATACACCGTCAGCTGCTGCAGGTGGGTTTGAGGTTACATATCAAGTGTTTCCTTAAAAATCAAAGGAGCTTTCAAATGAGCCACAAGCATTTATACTCTTTATTTAAGGGGTCATGAATTGAGAAGTCACATTTTCCTGTAAGTTTCAGAACCCAAAACTTTATTGTTAGTCCAAAAACAGCTTTTATTGCAGCCAATCTCAGAAAACGTCTGGTTTCGGATTTTGCCACATTATTACGTCATAGTGCGACGAAAGACCGCCTCTGCAGAAGATCAACGCCTATTTCTTATATCATTGCCTCTTTAGCCCCGCCCAACAATTTGTGCATGTAATGTAGCAGTATATTAGCCTGGCTCCGCCCTCCTACAAACTTCCGCTCAATTTTCATTTTCCTTCAGTACGCCATCTGGGATTGCGGTATATTCTCTGGTTTTCTCCGGTCAAATTTTAACCGGTCCAATCAGCGAAAAGAGGGAGTGGCTGAGAACAATGATGTTGATGTTGTGTGCTAGTTTGAGATGACATGCGTCACGACCAAACGTTAGCGATTGGTTATGGCAGATCCAGAGTGGCTCTGGGCAGATCCTATAGTTTCAAACTTCAACAGAGTTCCCACCTTCAAGGAAGTTAATGCTTGTCAATGGAGAGTGGCCAGACTCTCTGTACAAATTAAATGTACGAGAGTCTGGTAGGACCAGGCTAGCAGTAAATACGAGAGTAGGGATGTGACAGTGAGGACATTTTCCCACCGGTTAACCGGGCTTTTCAAATCGAAAGTAAAATGCGCACGGCCGCTTAGGCATTCATAACGGATTCAAGTGTTTTCAATGAATTCCTATGAAAGTTAAGCTGAAAACTCGCCAGACTGGACACGCACCGTGAATGACAGTGCGGCCGTGAATGAATGACAGTGCAGCCGTAAATGTGTGCGCACTGTGCGGCCGTGAATGAATGCCCGTGTGGCCGTGCTCATTTTACTTTCGGTTTAGAATTAGCGTCAATTCGGGGACGGGTTGCTTGAATTGTGGGTTCATTAGCCTATTATTCTTAATGAAAGACACAACAACAAAACAGTACAATGACAAACTCACGCTTTTACATTTCGCTTTGAAACCATTGCGATCATCTTGTCTGTCAGCTCTTCGCTCTCATGATGAATGAAATCTGACTCCTGCTGCGTTTGTACTGCGACTCTCGTTCGGCTCACGCTGTATTGAGGCAAGTGATGTAACCAGTGTTTCGCCTGACACCGGCAACACAGAGTATCGCAGCAAGCCTGAGAGAGAGAGATGCAAACACAGGAATACTCCAGCAACAAAATGATAGAGACACCTCTATCATTGAAGTGCCAAGTTGTGGAAAAACACAGTCTTTGCATTGCCTTCCTTATGATCCTAACACCTAACAGGATTAGTTCACTTTAAAATTACCCCATGATTTACTCACCCTCAAGCCATCCTAGGTGTATATTTTTTCTTTCTGATGAACACAATTGGAGTTACATTGATAAATATCCTGACGGTTTCACGCTTTATAAATGGCAGTGACAGGGTCCATTGAGTTTGAAGCTTAAAAAAGCACATCCATCCATAATAAACGGTCTGCCGGAAGCTATATATTTTACTTTATAAAGTCTTAAATATGGATATTTTTCTTACAAAACCCCATCGTTTCACTTCAGAAAGCCTTTATTAACCCCCCGGAGCTGTGTTGAGTACGTGTATAAAGGATGGATCCACTTTTTTGGGCTTCAAACTAATGAGCCCTGTTCACTGCCATTATGAAGCGTGGAAGTGTCAGGATATTTATTAATATAACTCCGATTGTGTTCATCAGAAAGAAGAATGTCATGTACACCTAGGATGGCTTGAGGGTGAGTAAATCATGGGCTAATTTTTATTTTAAAGTGAACTACTCCTTTAAGAAAGCGTGGATGAACTTTATTTTTAACAAAGTTCCAGTCAGATCGCGTCAGTAAGACACTGTTCGTTTTTCCGCTGTATTTTACTGCGGATTCGTTTTTAAACAAGACATTTGGACACAGGCTTTTCAGAGAGACTGACAACTACACTGGATCCAACAGTAATGTCGCCACACACAAGTATGAGTAACAGTGTTTTTATCATGTGTCACTATTGCTTTGTATGTTACAGATTGTTTGGTATGTACTGAGGATGTATACTGTGCGGCGCAGTCAGACTGAATAGTTGTGATTTGCTGTTCTTTGCTTTGCTTCGTCATTTATAGGGTTAATGCGTTGGATTATCAGATATGGAAGAAAGCACATAGAGAACGCTGCTTTTGTTATTGTTTTGAAGCCATTTGCTAGCTTAAAAAATCTAGACGCACCCTAGCGGCAGCAAATGTAATTTGCAGCCATGGTCATCTAGCAACTCTCCGTTGGCTTGCAAGCTTGAAAAACCAAACTCTAGTCAGGCCAATCACATTGTGTATAGAGTCGGTGGGCGGGCTTAAAGGAACATGCCGACTTTTTGGGACTTTATCTTATTCACCTTATCCCCCAGAGTTAGATAAGTCTATACATATCATTCTCATCTCCGTGCGTGCCATAATTCTGTCTGATGCACCCACCGCTAGCCTAGCTTAGCACAAAGACTGGCGGTAAACGGCTCCAGCTAGCCTACTGCTAAATAAATGACAAAATAACGCCAACATTTTCCTATTTACATGTTGCGATGTGTATAGTTACATCGTGTACTAAGACCGACGGAAAATGAAAGGTTGTGATTTTCTAGACCGATATGGCTAGGAACTATTCTCTCATTTTTATTCTCTTATTTTGCTGTTTACATCCAGCCTTTGTGCTAAGCTAGGCTAGCGGTGGGTGCATCAGACAGAGTTATGTCACGCACTGAGATGAGAATGATATGTATGGACTTATCTAACTCTGGGGGATACGGTGAATAATATAAAGCCCCAAAAAGTCTGCGTGTTCCTTTAACAATCATGGCAGAGTTGCGACGGTTCCACGTGAATTCCCTGCTACTTCCCTGCTAACAAAGAACGGCACTGGAGTCATTCTGAAAAAAGGAAGATGTGTTCTGAGTTTTGCTGACTGGATACGGCAAAAGTTTAATCTATCAACTAGCTTCGTTGCTCTGGTTGGTTGTAGCGCTATCCTATTGCGTGCAGAGGGAATTTGAAAGACCACCGTTTATCCCGCCCCTCGGATTGAGCCCTGCCAATGGTGTGTTCCCAGACCCAACATCTTGATGTGGGTCTGGCTTGTCAGGCTAGCCATTCGCTGTAATCCTGAATAGAAGCTTCAGTGAGCGAGATCTTCTGTTCTGTCATCAGTAAGACATTATAACACGTTTCATTTTATTTAAAACACAACACTGCAAATGACAATATATACGTTTTTCATTTTATCGAAAAGGATAAGCTATGAATAGACTATAAAAAGGACAGTGTGACAAACAATGGTACATTCATTAAAAATTCAGTTTAAACAAACGCCGTAAGTTATCTTTTGTCAATTATAACTGTGGTAACTCCAAGTGCTTACTTATTTTAATATGCAAAACTGTTACTCAATAATAGAGGTGGCCGTTAACTTCCAAGTCTTGAATGCAGCACGCCCATCAAAACGGAGTATTCGAAAGAAAGGGGTCAATAAATGGAAAAAAGAAGAAAAACAGAACAGAAAGATAAAAAAATTAAGCATTAGAAAGTTTATTATTATTATTATTATTATTATTATTATTATTATCATCATGATCATTATTATTTAAAAAGATAACCACTTCTCACGCATCAAGCATTCTTTATACTGCATACAAATTATTAATAGAAAAGTATAATATATATATATATATATATATAGTATCAAGTTTGTCAAAATAATTAAATATCAGAGTAGAAAAAAACTCTGCTTTTTAGGTTCATATAACTGAATAAACGTACATATAATTGTATTGTATATAATTGCAGCCAAACTGAGGAAATCCAGAATCTGTCAATGAACAACGCATATTGATCAACCACTAATCTGAAGATTGAGCATGTGTCCGTGTCTATGGTGGTCAAGGCCCTGGACTTCTTTCTTGTCACAACATCCGGACTATTGACTAGAAATTGCTATATCAAGGCTAAACTCATTCAACACTTGGTTTCCCCGGTCTAAAAACAGAAGCCCTGCCGGCTCATACAGTGCACTGTAGTAACTTCCCTCCTGTTCAGGTCACATGACCAGCTTACAGCTCTTTGGTAAATAATGCAAAAAGTCCACTATGATAGTAGGGACTTGCTCGGATGACACAAAAGCAAGGCCAGAGAAGGCTCAACAGGATGAAACTAGATCCGGCCCTCTCTTGATTCTTTAATGACTGTGGCAGGATGCATATGTGTAGGTCAAAATGTGTTTGCAGTCATCACTGTGCAACTTCCTTGTGTGTGTGTGTGTTTATCTGGGTGTAACATAAAAACAGAGAGTAAGAGAGAGGGAGGGAGATACGTTGAGGGTGGAGAGCTAGGAGGGCTAGATAATTGTTTAGCTAAAAACAACCTCATCTGACCCAGTTTGTCTACAGAGCGCTCATTATGTCCCCAGAATGGTGCACCGTGGGCCACATGCAGCACCGTGTGTCACTTAGAAAATGCCAGCACTGCATCGACCAAACCTCTCTCAACAACAGGGCAGAAATGATTGACTGATTTCCATTAAGCTGCATTGTGATCGTCAGTGGCGAGTGCTCAGAGGCAGTCACGGTGTGATTTCGATTAGCAGAGAAAGAGGAAAAGTTGGTCGATGCAGTAAAAGATGAGAACACAAGAGGGGAGATAAAAGAGAGGGCGAGACAAGGTATTCATGGAGGAGGCAGAAACAATAGGTCTCTGTAAATAGCTCCCTTGTGATGTATTTACGATGCGTTTCAGTGAGAATGCAGCCGGCAGGGACATAGAGAGTTTTTAATGTTTGGGAGGTAGTCGAATGAGCAGGGGAGAAAAGGGGCTTTTGTTTAACATTTTCTTTCATAACTCACAGACAATTCCAAATATACCTGTCCTAAGGATGGCCTTGATTGCTTTATACTAATTCATATTAGTTCATTTTTTTTCCCACCTTCATAAGCATTCTTTTAGTTGTAGGAATAAATGTGTTTTTAAAGCGAAAGCCTTTAAAGGGACAGTTCTCCCAAAGATAAAATTGTCATTACTTACTCACCCTTATGTTGTTCCAAACCTACATGAGTTTCTTTCTTCTGTTGAACACAAAAGAAGATATTTGAAAGAATGTTGGTATTCAAACAGATGACGGCACCCATTGACTTCCATGGTATTTTTTTTCCTACTATGGGAGTCAATAGCAGCTGTCCACTATTTGAATACCATCATTCTTTAAAATATCTTCTTTTGTGTTCAACAGGAGAAATAAACTCATGTAGGTTTGGAACAACATGAGGGTGAGTAAATGACAGAATTTTCATTTTTGGGTGAACTGTCCCTTTAAGCAGCACCAATATTATTATGATTTGAAAACTACATCCTTTTAAATAAAATATACTGACTAGCTGATAAATCAAGTTCGGTCTTTAACTAGTTATTGGAATGAAATTATGTTTAATGCATATTGCAAAGAATCAAAGTCATAAATATAATAATTGACCCTGACATTTTAAAGGGATAGTTCACCTAAAAATGGAAATTCTGTCATCCTTTACTCACCCTCATGTTGTTCCAAACTTGTATGAGTTTCCTTGTTCTGCTGAACACAAAAGACGACATTTTGAAGAATGTTTGTAACGAAGCAGTTAGAGCAACCATTGACTACCATAGTATTTTTTCCCCTACTATGGTAGTCAATGGTTGCTCTATCTGCTTGGTTGCAAACAATCTTCAAAATATCTTCTTATATAAATATATAAATATCGTCTTTATATCTTAATCCTAATCATATTCACACTTAGGGCTGGGCGATATGGCTGAAAACTATATCACGATATACACTCACCTAAAGGATTATTAGGAACACCTCTTCAATTTCTCATTAATGCAATTATCTAATCAACCAATCACATGGCAGTTGCTTCAATGCATTTAGGGGTGTGGCCCTGGTCAAGACAATTTTGAGCGTGGCATGGTTGTTGGTGCCAGACGGGTCGGTCTGAGTATTTCACAATCTGCTCAGTTACTGGGATTTTCACGCACAACCATTTCTAGGGTTTACAAAGAATGGTGTGAAAAGGGAAAAACATCCAGTATGCGGCAGTCCTGTGGGCCAAAATGCCTTGTTGATGCTAGAGGTCAGAGGAGAATGGGCCGACTGATTCAAGCTGATAGAAGAGCAACTTTGACTGAAATAACCACTCGTTACAACCGAGGTATGCAGCAAAGCATTTGTGAAGCCACAACACGCACAACCTTGAGGCGGATGGGCTACAACAGCAGAAGACCCCACCGGGTACCACTCATCTCCACTACAAATAGGAAAAAGAGGCTACAATTTGCACAAGCTCACCAAAATTGGACAGTTGAAGACTGGAAAAATGTTGCCTGGTCTGATGAGTCTCGATTTCTGTTGAGACATTCAGATGGTAGAGTCAGAATTTGGCGTAAACAGAATGAGAACATGGATCCATCATGCCTTGTTACCACTGTGCAGGCTGGTGGTGGTGGTGTAATGGTGTGGGGGATGTTTTCTTGGCACACTTTAGGCCCCTTAGTGCCAATTGGGCATCGTTTAAATGCCACGGCCTACCTGAGCATTGTTTCTGACCATGTCCATCCCTTTATGACCACCATGTACCCATCCTCTGATGGCTACTTCCAGCAGGATAATGCACCATGTCACAAAGCTCGAATCATTTCAAATTGGTTTCTTGAACATGACAATGAGTTCACTGTACTAAAATGGCCCCCACAGTCACTAGATCTCAACCCAATAGAGCATCTTTGGGATGTGGTGGAACGGGAGCTTTGTGCCCTGGATGTGCATCCCACAAATCTCCATCAACTGTAAGATGCTATCCTATCAATATGCTATCCTATCAGAGGATGGGTACATGGTGGTCATACTGGCGAGCTCACTTGTTTTCCTGTTTTATCAACAATTTCCTCGCTCACTGCGGCAATCATTTTCCACTTATCACTCCACGCCGGTTCTGTTTACTGAAGAATTAATCCAACACACGAGACAACGATATGGCGCAACCAAATAAGGATACAGTTACCTGATTGGCTGTTAGCTACGTTGCTTGGTTACCAGAGAGCGAGTGCTTTTGTTCATGCAACCAAACTTGCTTCGCAACCTCTGGTTTCTTCCTGAACGTTTGAAAAAAATTTAACATTTTATCGAACGCATTTTTTATGGTTCAGCCCTATTCACACTGCCAGTTTTTGGGATTGACAACCGCATTTAATTACAGGTGTGTGAGTCTCGAAAATGTCCCGTTCAAACAGCAACTTACAGTGTCTCGAAAATATGAATGTGCAATGGAAGTCAAGCCCATATTCTTTATCAAAAATGACTAAAGTAATATCCAAAATGGCGACGTCCATAAAACTGAAAAGTCACTTTTGATACAACAAGAGTCCAATCAAGCCGCAATTCATCCATCAAATCTTCATTACATGACAGCAGCTTTTATATCTGGGTGGAGAGCGGAGCATTTGAGTCGCGTAGAACACAAAACTGATGTGAACAGCTCCGGTGGATAACAGTGACGGTATATAAAACCATGAGATGACATACAGCTCATATCTCCATCACTGTAAATTACTGAAAGCAAAACCACAGACAAAAACCTGCAACACACAGTGGACAGAGCGGCTCTCTCACACTGTCTGAAGTGACAGGCAACTAGTTGTCCAGTCCAGTTCCGTTCATGTGGTTGTGAGTCTTGTAAATTTACAGGTGAGAGTTCAGTTATAGAATGCAGTAGGGCTGCTTGATTATGGCAAAAATCCTAATCACAATTATTTTGGTCAATATTGAAATCATGATTATTTAACATTATTATTGGTGGATGATATGATCAAAGTCTTATTATTTCATGATATGAGTACTTTTAAAATGTCAGTGAAATTTCACAATGATTGAAAACTAATACTCGTTAATTAATACAAGTAAAAGTCCTCAAAACAGTTACAGAAGACAAGTCAGCAATGCAATAAGAACAAAGAAACTTACAAACAAAACCTGCAAAAATACAAAAACAAAAATACAAATTAAATAAACAGTGCTTTAGGATTTTCAGGAAGATGTATTAACAGTGGTATTCCGATAAGTAATAATAACACTGATAAGTAAAAATAACACTGCTGTATACATTAAATATAGTTATTCATTCAAGAGCAGTGAGTGGTTTTATCTTTGTCATTTGTTGTTTGATCAACATTAATGACTGCAGCAGATTTATTAGGCTGCTGTCACTTTAAGATCTGCAAGGATCCAATATATTGTTATACACACGCTCTTTCTCAATGTTTACACCCGTCTCAGAGCGTGCGCACGGAAAGCAGATAAGGAAACATTATCTCTTGTGCTTTTAATAACACTGTTTAATATCAAGTATGTCCCGCAGTTTAGGAACAGTAGACTGTATTTTACAACACTCACTTCACTTATTCGGCTGATTTGGATGTTAAGTTTGACTTAGGGAAGAACGAAAGCGTACCGCTGTGAAGGAATCGCTTTATGTCGACTATCTTGTTTTCATAATCGTTGGAAACCAAAATCGGAAAATCAATTACGATTAATCGCTCGCGGTGTGTGAGTTCGGTAATAGAATGCGGTTGTCACTTCCGTAAATAACCGTACTGCGTGTGAACGTAACAGTTATAAGGACTCAAATACAGGACGTTTTCTGCTGCTGTGTAAACGTAACGTCATCACGCTAACCTGTTTGTTACTGAAAAAAAATGCGTTTGTTTACAATTGCCTTCTGTTACAATTGACCCCAATCTCCTCTTCTAAGGAGCAGAGAGGATAGTAAACACAGTGCAGCTGATATTGCCTTGGGAAATTCTATAGAGGTTTTTTTTTTGTTCACCCTCCCCTGAGGCTAAGGCTTGTGAATACAGAGACTAAAAGTGTTTGACTGAGAGAGTAAGAGCGTGTGGGGGGAGGAAGGGCAGCATGACATGACAGCATGTCCTGTTTCCTGTGTTTGTCCATAGTTGTAATGCGCTTCCTGCTGGCTGAGAAAAGACATGGAAACTCACAGCTGGTTTAACCTAAAGGCAAAACTCAAAGTTTCCAAAAGTACCTAAGAGTAAGTGTGGATTTCATAACATGACATTAACAGCTACTGTAAATGTGTCTGTGTTAATGACCCGATGAGGTTAATTCCAAACCTGACTCAGAGAGGATTGGTAAACGGTATCGAAATAAAGAAGTTTCGCACATTGTGTTGCATATATCAAAGAAGGACTGTATTTTGTAGATGGTTAGGTTGGCAGTATTTGCTAAGACAAGTATCACTATTATCTCATAACTCGGGATTACATACTGTATGTTTCAAAACCTCTAACCATAAGTAAATACATTTGACATGCAGCTCGTTCCATGAGTGCAACAAACATGAATGATAACTAAAATTATGCTTCTACTCTCAGAAACTGCTGTCAATGTAAAATGTATTAATTTGTTTTTGATTTGATATTATTTTGACGCGATTAATTGCATTGCGTCTAACAAAATTTTGTGTTTATAAAATATGTGTGTGTGTGGGTGTGTGTGTATATATATATACACTACTACATAGCAACACACTAAAACTATTTAAAATACGCTAGAAACTGCATAGCAATGCCTTGGCAACCACCCAGATTCTGAATGGTTTCTTGCATGCTGCTCTGAAGATTGCTATACATTTTGGATGTTTGCCAACGTGTTGCTATTTAACAAACTTCAGAGCAACACATATAAACTGCATAGCAACAATACAAACCACTCATAAAACCCTAGCAATTGCATAGCAACACCCTGACAACCACACATAACAGCATTAACATTGTGGCAGGGAGCTTTGCATAGGTTAGCATGCACTCTTTCTTTGGAAAATGTAAAAAACTTTTCTATATTACATTTATTTTAGAATGAGATGGCTCTTCAAGAGCATACTGTATGTTTAAAGAAACCTCTTCAATAAAACACCTATGCACAACAAATTGCAGAAAATATAGATTACTCCAGTAAGAAAGAGTGATCAAGGGATTTGTTTCAGCCAAGTTTCAGTTCAGCCTTAGACTAATTTAATTTTATTTCTGTGGTTCACCTGTGGCAGTGGCTCACAGCGACAGCTATTTTTACTTTCTGAAACATGGTACTCATCTGTATCATTACATATAAAACAACACTACAATATAGCAAATAGGCTGTAATCAGCAAGGTAGACGCACATCGCTCTCAGGACTGCATAAAGTGTAACCAAAGCCCTTACACCTGCACGGCATGTCACCATCTTTATGTCAATATGTGCCTTTGGCCGAGTATCCCTTTTAGATAAACAGGTGTTGCCCTGTGTTTTATTAGCAGGCATTTGTCATGTCACGCATTGCTTTTTAAAGAAGATCTCTTTTACGATCGAGCATAGAAAGATGGCTGTTTTATATACAGCAGTAGATTTGACGCAAAGGTTGCCATTCTTGAAATCTGAAGCAATACAGTCGTGCGTATTTATTTACTCCCGCTTCATTTATTGCTTTAAACTTCGCCAAACAGGTTCATTAGCATTTGTCTACATGTATAAAGCTTTTGAGAAGTATCAAAGTCCCCTAAAATCTAAATAAGTACTTATATTTGCATAAAGAAAAGGAAGCCTATTTTTAGGATCATTTAGATTTTTTGCATTGTGGGCAATTTGCAAAGGGACATGTATACATATATATATATTTTGATTTTGGGGATATATATATATATATATATATATATATATATATATATATATATATATATATATATATATATATATATATATATATATATATATATATATATATATATATATATATATATATATATATATATATATATATATATCCCCAAAATCAAAATAAGAACTTATATAAAATCTTAATGGTCCTAAAATAGACTTGAATTAAAGGGATAGTTCACCCAACAATGAAAATTTTGTCATTACTTTCTCACTCTTAAGTTGTTCCAAACCTGTATGCGTTTCTTTCTTCTGTTGAACACAAAAGAAGATGTTTTAAAAAACGTTGGTATTCAAACAGATGACGGCACTCATTGACTTCCATAGTAGGAAAGAAAATACTACGGAAGCGCCGTCAACTGTCTGGTTGCCAACATTCTTCAAAATATCTTCTTTTGTGTTCAACAGAAGAAAGAAACTCATACAGGTTTGGAACAACATAAGGGTGAGTAAGTAATAATAAAATTGTCCTTTTTGGGTGAACTATCCCTTTAAGAAAAATATACATGTTGATTTTTGGGGTGAAATATGACCCAGAAGTTTTGTATGATTCACCCTTGAATGAATGGAGGAAGAGAGATATTATGGTGCAAGTCTGTAACAGGAGTGCCCTTGTGACGTGTATGTGTGTGTGTGTGTGTGTAGAGGGGGTTGGCCTAGCGACAAGCTCAGGTGTGTTTGAACGGCTCCATAACAGAGAGGGTGAGATTTGAGCGGGGAAGACAGATAGACTAAGAATCTCACCGAATGAAATCAACACCCCTCTAAGAGCAGCAGCAAGAAAAACAAATTAAATAGAACAGATGAAAAGGCCTGAAGGAGATGCAGTTTTCCGGCAAACTCTAAGGATTTCCAGGAAGTTGGCAAATCTCTGCCTGTCTGGACTTGCTGAGTTGAAGGTAGCATTTTTCCTTGAGTTGTTTTTCAATTTGCAACACACACAACACTTTTATTATTATGAGCACAACACAATTATTTTGAGCAAGTGAACAGCAACTGTGGTAATGTTTGAATTTTTGGTTTGCTTTGGGTTGTGGCTTTTCTTCAAGTATCTTGTGTGCTTTGAAACAATTTAGTGTTTAATGCACAGGCAAAATAGCTGCTTTTTGAGTAAAGATCTTACATTTGTGTTCAAATAGAAAGTTATCAACGTGTGTCAGTCTTCCGCAAAGCATATGGACGTTTCAGACACTTACTCATAACCTTGTCACTGGGTTTGTTTTTGGCCGTCGTCTCATGCATTTTTCATGTCGGAAAATCTCTGTCAGATGAGTTGAGCAAATCAAAACCATTCGAATACATGTCAGTTTAAGAGCTGCATGTTGAGGCAAAGGTTTGCATGAAGCTTATATGTTACGTTTTTATTGGAGATAACATGTAAATGTGGTGCCTTAGAGCGTTTAGGGTTTACATGTCAAACCTGACACATCTGCCATTGTGCATGCTTTCCTTTGCTTTAAATGCAGCCGTTGTTAGGATAGAAAGTGGAGCTTTGGCTACAGCTAATATCACAGCTGAATAACTGGGCTGATATTTAGCCATTTTGAGATTTTGATTTCATCCTGACCAGCTCAACCAATGGTGTGAGATTGGGGTGGGGCAATCTGTTTGTCCAGCCAATGGGAGATGTGGGGAGGATTCAGGAAACCTGTTTGAAAACAGTAGAGAGTTTTCACCTGTAATTTATGTTTAAATCTTAATTATTAATTTTGCTACATGTTTGAATTTCCAGTCTAAACAGTGTTTACATTCAAAATTAGGAGTGTTTACTTGTCTTTAATAATGCTTGAAATTTATATTAGTTAGGCTAGTTGTTTTTTCCATGGTATTTTTAAACCATAGGCAAAAGTTCCTTGTGCAAGTGTTCTTTAGCCTGTTGATTTTTGTTCATGGTATTCAGCTACAATGACATTTTTGCAATAAGAATAAATGTGAATGATATTAAAGTTGTTTTTTTCACTTTTTTACATTCAAAATTAGGAATCAATAAGCAGAATCGGAATAGTTAAAACTCAAACGATAATCAACCCTATTCCAAATAAATACTTACATTTTCCGTCTGTGTTTTATTAGGGGGATCCATCCCCAATGAAGACCACATGGTACTGTCCACTGGACCTGGTAAGACTGCATTGTTTTCTGGCTAACAGAAATGCTTCCTTTTAATAGTCCGTGTCAGCTGCAGCATAAAGTATTCTCTTAAAGGGGACCTATAATGCCCCTTTTTAGCAGTTGTAGAACAAGTCTCTGATGTCTGAGTGTGTATGTGAAATCTTAGCTCAAAATACCCCACAGATCCTTTTTATAGTATGTTAAAATTGCCGCTTTTGGGGAATAAGCAAAAGCGCACCGTTTTTGTCAGTCAAGTTTATTTATTTATATAGCGCT
Source organism: Romanogobio albipinnatus (assembly GCA_023566225.1). Classification (NCBI taxonomy): domain Eukaryota; kingdom Metazoa; phylum Chordata; class Actinopteri; order Cypriniformes; family Gobionidae; genus Romanogobio; species Romanogobio albipinnatus. Next base: position 44,164,108 of record CM042252.1, on the reverse strand, counting down.
TTTAACAATGTAGATTGTTTCAAAGCAGCTTTACAGTGTTAAACAGGAAAATAATGTAGCATAATTTTATTAAGCTGTATAGCCATTTGATGTCATCAGTTCATTTCAATTTCCATACGGTGACAGTGTGGGCTTTAGATCAATAATTAGATTAGTCATTTAGTTTATATGGTTAATTTAGTTTATTAATTAGTTTATTAATTAGATTTATTTTGATGTTTAGTTGAAAAATATAGTGTCCCCAACTGAGCACGCCAAGCCAGAGGCAACAGTGGCAAGGAAACCAAAACCCCATTAGGTGACCTAATGGAGAAAAATAAACCTTGGGAGAAACCAAGGTTTGTGTGTCCCTTTAAATGCAAATGGCCTTTCAAGTGGGCGGAGCTTCAATAGCTCATGCAACAACAACAACCTCACGCTCTGAAAATATCAGAAACTGTCAGTAGTGGAGTAGTAATAGCAAATCAGCATTAGAATGATTTCTTAAGGATCATGTGACACTGAAGACTGGAGTAATGATGCTGGAAATTCAGCTTTGAACACAGGAATAAATTACATTTTAAAATATATTAAAAATAGAAAACAGCTATTTTAAATCATAATAATATTTCACAATATGAGTTTAAGAGACTTAAACATACTTTTAAAAACATTAATGAAACTTACCAAGCCCAAACTTTTTACTGGTAGTGTATGTCCGTGCAATAATGATCATTTACTTTTGGATAAACAGAAAATCAAAGTCTACACACAGTTGTGTGTTCATTGAAATTGTTTCTTTCTCAACAGGATATTAACAGTTGTTATTGCATTAACTTATTGCAGATTAAAATGGCAAGGAAAAATTAAACAAATTATGATTGATCACTTTTCATCTCAGTGAAGTGGACAAGTCTTGGCCAAAATAAACTGCCAACTGGAGCAGACTTTAATCAAAAGTTTGGCTATACAAGAGAAATAATTCTTGCAAGGAGCAAGCAGTGAGTTTTTATTAATGTGACCCAGAGTAAAGCTCTTAACCTCAAGATCTTGTGTACTGGAAGTTGCTTTGATTAAAAATATCATCAAAATGACTGCTTACTTACTCTGATCTCTCTCTGGTTCAGTCCACTGTGTCTGAAATGAAGGAAGACGGTATCATCTACACTGTGGTGGTGAAACAAGGGCGTGATTCCCCCACCGTCCCACGGGTAAGTTCCATCTTCCTGAGTAAGGCTCAATGCTGTGTGTTCCAGAAGTTCTGTCCTGACGTCCTCACCCCTCTCTTCCCAGTCCACAGCGTCCCGTTCTCAACACGTCAAAGCAGGGACAGAGGAAAAGTTGGTCCTCCATCTCCTTCATTCCTTCTCCATGGGCGACTCCTCCTTCATCTCCATCTTCCTCTCCACCTATCGCACATTCACCTCCACCCAGAGAGTGCTGGACATCCTGATTGACAGGTAAAGTGCCTGTAAAGTTAGAGTAATAGGTATAAAGTCATTGTCTTTCATATCAAATACCGATGATACATTTGCAATTGCTGAAAATCTAATTCAGCAACATGGACAGTAAACAGAAAATGAAGATCAGTTGCGTGATCCTTTCTTGTTTTGTAATGTCTTACAGTATTGGTCATGTCTTGTCAAGGGTTTTTTATTGTCATAGTCCCAGACTAAAATGCATGTTTAAGCTGTTTTAACTGAAAGCAACTTGCACTGACATCTTAAAATATGTCAGTGCCATTGTTTTTTTCTAAGGCATGTTTACAAAAGCTACTTAAATGCCCCAATTGAACTAAGGCCTAATCCTGGCTTAATCTAAGACCTGTCTGTAAAACCGGGCCTTACTGTTGTATTTACTTACTGTTATAACAGGACATTACATATATCATTTATTACACACGTGAATAATGACAACTATAATATAATAAATACAATCATAACTACACAGTGTAGCAAACATATTTACATAGACTCAGGGGCGTAAATTTCATCTAAAAGTTGGGGGGGACAATAAACATGAAATTTCTCAAGAGCAATTTTTGAAGGGGACACAAATAATACAGCCAAAATCATACTTGTAAGGATATGTGTACCACAAAAAAAAAAAAAAAAAACATTTCGTACTTATTTGGCGTTTTGGTGTACTGAAAAATGATCTAATGTCCGTTTTTCTTTTCTCTGTCATTTTATCTGACCAACAACACAAAGCGATAGTAGTTTAAATACGATTAAGGTTCACCACGCAGTCATATTATAATTATTAAATTATCTTGCGTCCTCCACATAGTATTTTATACTATGATATTCAGATATTTAGATATTCAACTGCAGCAAGCCCTCTGATCTGCCACTTATTATCATATTGAGCAAAACCCTACACAGATCTGACTGAACTTTCGGTTTAGAATTAGCCACATTTTAGAATTTGAGGGCGGGTTGCTTGAATTTTGGGTTCATTAGCCTATTATTCATAATGAAAAACACAAAAACAAAACAGTGCAATGACACACTCCCTTAAATAGGCGCTTTTACGCTTTGAAACCAAATCTTCGATAATCTTGTCTGTCAGCGGTTTGCTTGTTCGGCTCGTGCTGTATTGAGCAGACACGTTCAGTTTTTAATTGTTTTGTCAGTTCTCTAACTGAACTAAATGATGTTATTACTATACAGCGGGGCGGCGGTGGGCAAGTGATGTTAACAGTGTTTAGCCTAATCTGTATTAAAGAGAAAAGAATCACTTCATCTGACGTTTAAAGTGAATAAAATAGCCTTGACAGCTACTTACTGGTGTTTCACAACTGCTGTCTGAAGAGCCTTGTCCTCCTGAAGAGGTTGTTTTAACCCAGTGAATGGGTCATTTTAACCCAGCAGTTGGGTTAAATGTTTGCTTAAAACAACCCAATCGCTGGGTTAAAACAACCCAATTGCTGGGTTAGTCCATTTTCAACCCAACTTGGGTTGTTTTTAACCTGCATTTTTTCGAGTGTAAAATAGCTGTAAAGGGATTCAGTGAACATTTTTGATTGATCAATCTTCCAAATGAATCCGTAAATGTATTCAATTCATTGAAACAGACCTAGCATTCTTTAGAGTGTATGTATATCATTGTTTTTTCTAAAAGTATATGCAAATAATTTGTCTTATTTTTATATTGATAGATAAAAAAATTGATAGAAAACCATAAAATAAAATGTGTTGTGTTCAATATAAACATTGCGGAAGACATGCCTTCTTAATATTTACTTATTGCATTAAACATTTTGAATCTCAACAACAATTAATATTGTGCACGCACGCACGCACGCACATTTGACATTTTTATTAAAATATTGTTTAGTATGTTTTTAAAGCTATTTTAAATATGATGTTTACGTCGTAATACCCATGTCATTATACAAATTTGTGTCCTCATAAATCACAAACACACACACACACACCATCATCATCAAAATGCTGAAAAATATTGAGACCTTTTTCTAGCAATATCACCCACCCTTATGTACAACAACATTTCTAGAAAAGTTGGGACATTTTGTAAAATGCAATAAAATAATGCAATAATCTGTGATTTAACTGGCTTTATTTAACTGGCAAAAGTACAAGGAAAAAATGTCCAATGTTTTCACTGAACAACTTAACTGTATTTTGTAAATATAACTTTTTTTTGACACACTACAAAAACAGTTGGCACAGAGAAGATTACAGAATATCCAAGCTAAACTGTTTTGAAACAGTCCACAACACGCAGGTGAATTGGTAATAGGTGAGGGTATCGTGATTGCTTGAAAAGACTGAGATTCTCCTTTTACATCCAAAGATGGGTCGTGGCTCATCACTTTTCATCACAGAATTATTAATGGTCTTTTCTTTGTACTTTCGTTAGCTAAATAAATGTTCAAGAGAACAGATTCTTTTGCATTTCACAAAATGTCCCAACTTTTTTGGAAATGGGGTTGTATATTGTCACAATTTGCAATAATATTATATATTATTAATATTATCATACCAATTATTTTCAATAATTACTGACTGTACATTAACCCTTAATGTCCATATGAACTATTTTCTAGGTTGGGAAATCCTCCTGGTGAGAGCATAAGTAACACTCGTCAGATGTTCAACAAGTATGTACTACGGAACACATCAGGCTACAAACAGAAATGAATAATAGCCGGTTATGACTGCATTGTGAAAGTAAAGTTACAGTATTGATTGGCATTTGCTGTGTTCAGGGCGGTTTGTACTGTGTTCAGCACATGGCTGAGTGACTATCCTGAGGATTTCCGCTCTCTGAGCGATCCCTCCTGCCTGCTGCGGATTGCCCCCCTGCTTCCAATGGACACCTCAGGGGCGGAAATCAAAGGCCGACTGCTGAGGATCGCCGAGGAGCTGAGTGAGAAAACACTGCTGTCTGGCTCGCTCTCAGGTCAGGATATTTGTCTCTTTGACAAAGGCAATCCTTCACTGTTTTTTTGTGTATGTTTATGACTGACAGTGCAGGTTATTGTGTCACTTGCAGCATCACAAGCTTGCCTGTCTCTCTGTAAAAGCCACCTGTCACAAGAATAGGGATTTTGTACCTCACATTTTGGTGACAGGAATGTATTACTACATGAAGTTCTGGAGTTTTGAAATGAGGGGAGAAAACGCTCAAGTAAAAGCTGTAAGCTGACATCAATAATGAGCTTTTAATTTTATATATATATATATATATATATATATATATATATATATATATATATATATATATATATATATATATATATATATATATATATATATATATATATATATATACACACTCACCTAAAGGATTATTAGGAACACCTGTTCAATTTCTCATTAATACAATTATCTAATCAACCAATTACATGTCAGTTGCTTCAATGCATTTAGGGGTGTGGTCTTGGTCAAGACAATCTCCTGAACTCCAAACTGAATGTCAGAATGGGAAAGAAAGGAGATTTAAGCAATTTTGAGCGTGGCATGGTTGTTGGTGCCAGACGGGCCGGTCTGAGTATTTCACAATCTGCTCAGTTACTGGGATTTTCACGCACAACCATTTCTAGGGTTTACAAAGAATGGTGTGAAAAGAGAAAAACATCCAGTATGCGGCAGTCCTGTGGGCCAAAATGCCTTGTTGATGCTAGAGGTCAGAGGAGAATGGGCCGACAGATTCAAGCTGATAGAAGAGCAACTTTGACTGAAATAACCACTCGTTACAACCGAGGTATGCAGCAAAGCATTTGTGAAGCCGCAACACGCACAACCTTGAGGCGGATGGGCTACAACAGCAGAAGACCCCACCGGGTACCACTCATCTCCACTACAAATAGGAAAAAAAGGCTACAATTTGCACGAGCTCACCAAAATTGGACAGTTGAAGACTGGAAAAATGTTGCCTGGTCTGATGAGTCTCAATTTCTGTTGAGACATTCAGATGGTAGAGTCAGAATTTGGCGTAAACAGAATGAGAACATGGATCCATCATGCCTTGTTACCACTGTGCAGGCTGGTGGTGGTGGTGTAATGGTGTGGGGGATGTTTTCTTGGCACACTTTAGGCCCCTTAGTGCCCCCCTTATTTGCCCCCCTGCTTCGTTTCATCGTGGCATCGTGGCATCGTTTAAATGCCACGGCCTACCTGAGCATTGTTTCTGACCATGTCCATCCCTTTATGACCACCATGTACCCATCCTCTGATGGCTACTTCCAGCAGGATAATGCACCATGTCACAAAGCTCGAATCATTTCAAATTGGTTTCTTGAACATGACAATGAGTTCACTGTACTAAAATGGCCCCCACAGTCACCAGATCTCAACCCAATGGAGCATCTTTGGGATGTGGTGGAACGGGAGCTTCGTGCCCTGGATGTGCATCCCACAAATCTCCATCAACTGCAAGATGCTATCCTATCAATATGGGCCAACATTTTGAAGCTTTCATTTTGAAGCTTTCAGCACCTTGTTGAATCAATGCCACGTAGAATTAAGGCAGTTCTGAAGGCGAAAGGGGTCAAAAACAGTATTAGTATGGTGTTCCTAATAATCCTTTAGGTGAGTGTATATATAGATTCGGTTGACTTAGTCTCACATTCAAATTATTGTGGCACGCGCAACTATAATTTTTATATTCAGGGTTCAAATGCTCATGGAAAACCTGGAAATCATGGAATCTTAAAATTGTTATTGAAAATTCATGGCAATTAATACAATCCTAAAAAGAGACTAGAAATATCTAGTCAATTTCAATATAATATTCTTCACCGGCTAGAAATTGTTCTTTATTCCTGTCCATAAAGGTCAGAAAATGTCATGGAAATCCATTGGTCTGCACAGTGCAATTTTTAAACAATACATTTTATAAGCTTATAAAATAGTTTGGGTTGGTAAGATGAATGTGTTCTCTTATGCCAAACAAGGCTGCATTTATTTGATTAATAATACAGTAAAAACTGTAATATTTTGAAATATTATTACAATTTATTATTACAATTTCTATTCTAATATTTTTTAAATGTAATTTCTGTGTTGTCATTACTCCAGTCTTCAGTGTCACATGATCCTTCAAAAATCATTCTAATATACTGATATTTGCTGTTCAAGAAATATTTCTTATTATTATCAATGTTGAAAACAGTTGTGCTGCTTAATATTTTGTGGGAATTTTTTTTTCAGCATTCTTTGATGAAAGTTAAAAAAATAAAATCAGCATCTATTTGAAATAGAAATATTTGTGGCATAAATGTCTTTGCAATTTACTGCATCTTTACTGAATAAAAGCATGACTTTCTTAATTAAAAACTCTTTCTGACCCCAAACTTTTTTTTTACTTTACTTTTTTCATTTATAAGCACATTTGCCTCTCAAGCCGGGTGCACACTGTGCGATTTATAATAGTCCTTCACGATCGTTCCTTGTCAGACTATACGGACATGATCCCCGCCGTAAGCCATGTCACACTGTAAGATCTAAGTTGTCTTTAATGTCAGACTGTACGTTTAATGTTAAGGCGCGTAAAAAATGGATGCACACCAAAAAACCCGTCCGGAGTTTTATATCATCAATCAGTAGCTATGTTTCTATTCACCTATTTTTATGCGCATTTTGAGATAATCGCATCAAAAAAAGCTGAATGGAAACGCATAAATGTGCATAAATTCTAAAAATGCGCATACATACATTATGCGCTCTTTTGAGTCGGATACATTTTCTATCCGATACGAAAACATGCGCATAAACTACGATGGAAATGCATAATGAATAAATTCCTTGATGCGCATAAAAATGTAACAGCATAACTGTACTAACCAGCGAAAAAATCTTGTTTGCAAAACATCTGAAATGCTGTATTGGTCATTCAGAAGTCTGTTGTCAAAGATGCTCTGTATATTTCCCTCATGTCTTACATGACTGCGTTCCCAAACAGCAGCATCTGCCTCTGAAAGCATGACAACAAGTTTATTGAGATGCACAAGTTTCTCTGAGACGCAAATAATTTATTATATATACGAAAATGATTATATATGGTGGCTTCTCCTATGTTTCTTAGTGATTTTTTAGCTGTAGTTTATCAGGAAGTGACGATTATGTTCTCTTCGACTCACTGGATGGAAACGGTGCTTTATTCGCAAATGATTTATGCGATATTGCATTTTTATGCATAATTTACATTCGCAACTTTGGATGGAAACATAGCTACTGGCACGTTCAGTGACAGTGAGCTGCATTACACGCAGGATTTAAATGGTGGCAACAAAGAAATCTTAAGCGCTCATTTTGGTCATAGTTTGTCTTGAAAGACGAAGATAATTTGACGGTCGTTGTAGGAGAAGTCACACTGCAGGAGTGTGCGCCAAGTCTTCTGACACTGCCAGAATTTTGTCTGAGGTCAAATTTGACCACAGAGGTCATTAATCGGCTACAGGTGAACAGGTCAAACTAACGATCAAAGACTTCAGATTTAGCCTAGGATCAGAGGAACCTTTTAGGATTTGCAAAATTTGTCTCACACGGACAAATCATCGCCAAAATCGCACTGTGTGTACCCGGCTTTAGCAAGCATTACATTTGAACTCTGACTGCAGGTTAGACAGACACAGTAGTATTGTGCAATTATTCATGTTCATTTCATAATGTATTGATCTTACAGATCCTACCAAAGGCATGACCTCTCCTCCTGATCCCTCGGAGTTTGATGCCACCAGCATCCTGGGGTTTCCATCCAGTGTGATCGCCGAACAGCTGACCAGGATTGAGACAGTGAGTCTGATCATACCACTCACAAACGTTGCATTTACATCTGTGGAAAAGACCAGTGATAAGTTTGAAACTAGAAAATGTATTTAAACATCTTAGACCTGTCTGTAATATCCTTAAATGAAATCCTTTTGTTTTTCCTTAAGGATCTATTTCTGAAGCTGGTGCCCTATCACTGTCTGGGTTCTTTATGGTCTCAGAGAGATAAGAAGGGACAGGAAGGAGCGTGCTGGTCGGTCAGAGCCACTATCAAGCAGTTTAATCGCTTAACTAACGCCGTCACAGCCTCGTCCTTGTGGAACACGGGTCTGAAGAGTCAACAGAGGGCAAGGCTGCTGGAGAAATGGATCAGTGTTGCAGAAGTCAGAGCAGTTTAACTGTGAACTCAGACACAGATGATGTCATCAGTCAAGTTAAATGACTCACATGAGTGTGTGGTTTGTTTCAAAAACAGGCCTGCAGAACCAGGAAAAACTTCTCCTCACTGTACGCCATTCTATCAGCACTGCAGAGTAACCCAATCCACAGACTGAGAAAGACCTGGCAGGAGACAGACAGGTATGCGTTTACTTGTTGATGCATTAAAGGGATATCATTTAACATTCATGTCAAACATATCTAAAAATAATTTTTGCTATATGGGTAGAAAATCTATGGTGCAAGTTGTTGTTTTTTAAACTAAACCTTATCTAAAACACACACACATACATAATTATAAATAAATAAATGTATATATATATATACATATATATATATATATATACATATATATATATACATATACATATATATATATATATACATATATATATATATATACATATATATACATATATATATATATATATATATACATATATATATATATATATATATATATATATATATACATATATATATATATATATATATATACATATATATATATATATATATACATATATATATATATATATATACATATATATATATATACATATACATATATATATATATATACATATACATATATATATATATACATATACATATATATATATATACACACACATAATTATATATATATATATACACAGTGAGGAAAATAAGTATTTGAACACCCTGCTATTTTGCAAGTTCTCCGACTTGGAAATCATGGAGGGGTCTGAAATTGTCATCGTAGGTGCATGTCCACTGTGAGACACATAATCTAAAAAAAAAAATCCAGAAATCACAATATATGATTTTAGCTATTTATTTGTATGATACAGCTGCAGATAAGTATTTGAACACCTGTCTATCACCTAGAATTCTGACTCTCAAAGACCTGTTAGTCTGCCTTTAAAATGTCCACCTCCACTCCATTTATTATCCTAAATTAGATGCACCTGTTTGAGGTCGTAAGATGCATAAAGACACCTGTCCACCCCATACAATCAGTAAGAATCCAACTACTAACATGGCCAAGACCAAAGAGCTGTCCAAAGACACTAGAGACAAAATTTTACACCTCTACAAGGCTGGAAAGGGCTACGGGGAAATTGCCAAGCAGCTCGGTGAAAAAAGGTCCACTGTTGGAGCAATCATTAGAAAATGGAAGAAGCTAAACATGACTGTCAATCTCCTTCAGACTGGGGCTCCATGCAAGATCTCACCTCGTGGGGTCTCAATGATCCTAAGAAAGGTGAGAAATCGGCCCAGAACTACACGGGAGGAGCTGGTCAATGACCTGAAAAGAGCTGGGACCACCGTTTCCAAGGTTACTGTTGGTAATACACTAAGATGTCATGGTTTAAAATCATGCATGGCACGGAAGGTTCCCCTGCTTAAAGCACATGTCAAGGCCTGTCTTAAGTTTGCCAATGACCATTTGGATGATTCAGAGGAGTCATGGGAGAAAGTCATGTGGTCAGATGAGACCAAAATAGAACTGTTTGGTCATAATTCCACTAAACGTGTTTGGAGGAAGAAGAATAATGAGTACCATCCCAATAACACCATCCCTACTGTGAAGCATGGGGGTGGTAGCATCATGCTTTGGGGGTGTTTTTCTGCACATGGGACAGGGCGACTGCACTGTATTAAGGAGAGGATGACCGGGGCCATGTATTGCGAGATTTTGGGGAACAACAATGACCCGAAGCACACAGCCAGGATAACCAAGGAGTGGCTCTGTAAGAAGCATATCAAGGTTCTGGCATGGCCTAGCCAGTCTCCAGACCTAAACCCAATAGAGAATCTTTGGAGGGAGCTCAAACTCTGTGTTTCTCAGCGACAGGCCAGAAACCTGACTGATCTAGAGAAGATCTGTGTGGAGGAGTGGGCCAAAATCCCTCCTGCAGTGTGTGCAAACCTGCTGAAAAACTACAGGAAACGTTTGACCTCTGTAATTGCAAACAAAGGCTACTGTACCAAATATTAACATTGATTTTCTCAGGTGTTCAAATACTTATTTGCAGCTGTATCATACAAATAAATAGTTAAAAATCATACATTGTGATTTCTGGATTTTGTTTTTAGATTATGTCTCTCACAGTGGACATGCACCTACGATGACAATTTCAGACCCCTCCATGATTTCTAAGTGGGAGAACTGGCAAAATAGCAGGGTGTTCAAATACTTATTTTCCCCACTGTATATATATATATATATATATATATATATATATATATATATATATATATATATATATATATATATATATATATATATATATATATATATATATATATATATATATATATATAAAATGTTGTTGTTTTTTTATAATTATGTATGTGTGTGTTTTAGATTTAAAAAAAAATTATGTATAAAAAAAATACATTTTGCATTTACCCAAAATGTATTAAGATTGTAAAACTGTTAATGTATTCTCTTGCTTTTATATTATTATTTTTTACATTTGAGGATTTAAGCAAAATAGATTTTTATTTGAAAATATGTGTATTTTATTGTAATATAATATATATAAAACTTTTTTGCTGTATTGGATTGTAAGTGCATTACAATAATCAACTTTTTTTTCTTGTTTTTACAAATTATTTTCCAAGGTAACATTTTAGTTGAATGTAATCTGGAATATTCCTTATAAAATAATAAAAAAAATAAAAAAATGTTTTTGCTGCAAGGGATTGTAAGTGTGTTATGATATGCTTGTTTTTACAAATTATTTTCTATGGTAACATTTCAGTTGTATTTAATCTGGAATATTCCTTTAATCCATAAAGTCATGTTTACAGTTATAATTCTCGTTTGCATTGAAACACAAGACATGAGAGTGTTGCATACTTTTTAACAATAGCAGCACAGAATAACCTGAAGTCTGTTCCTCTACGCTGACAGGGAAGCTGTGAAGAGATACGAGGAACTTTCTGACATCTTCTCAGAGAAAGACAACTACTCCCAGAGCCGCGAGCTACTCAAAGAGGTCAGTCACACTACAACACAACACAAAGCATTCGAACGCCGCTCTCACTAATGTTGTTAGTGTTGTTAGAGAGCATGGCGATGCATTGATGGGAAAATATCAGGCCAATCAATGTTCTGTGCTTCATCGCCGTAGAGAACTGCCTCAATTTAGCATGGCCCGAAGGGAGGAACTGATGACATGAATAGAACAAGTTATCTCAAAACTTGTGTAATTCAACAACATTAAGTGAAAGTGACATGTGAAGTATGTAATTGCCAGGGATGGTAATTTGTCCTCTGCATTTAACCCATCCGAGTTAGTGCACACACACATTAGGAGCAGTGAGTAGTTAATACCAGCAAAATGTGGACACACACACACCCGAAGCAGTGGGCAGCCATTTTTGCTGTGGTGCCCAGGGAGCGATTGGGAGTTAGATGCCTTGCTCAAGGGCACCTCAGTCATTTCCTGCAGGTACTGAAAATCAAACACGCAACTGCTCCATTAAACTGCCTGATATAAATGCATCATACAGGGACATTTTGCAAACATAGGAACCAAACTGAATCAGTTTAATTCAATTATTTATGCCTCCATAACACATGCACAAAACTTACAAGTTTCACTTTATTATTCTACAGGAGGGGACTTCCAAATTTGTAAACCATGACACCAAAATCAACAACAGGAGATTTACAGGGGTAAGCATCCTTAAATACAGTATATATATATATATATTCAGGGAGTGCAGAATTATTAGGCAAATGAGTATTTTGACCACATCATCCTCGTTATGCATGTTGTCTTACTCCAAGCTGTATAGGCTGGAAAGCCTACTACCAATTAAGCATATTAGGTGATGTGCATCTCTGTAATGAGAAGGGGTGTGGTCTAATGACATCAACACCCTATATCAGGTGTGCATAATTATTAGGCAACTTCCTTTCCTTTGGCAAAATGGGTCAAAAGAAGGACTTGACAGGCTCAGAAAAGTCAAAAATAGTGAGATATATTGCAGAGGGATGCAGCAGTCTTAAAATAGCCAAGCTTCTGAAGCGTGATCATCGAACAATCAAGCGTTTCATTCAAAATAGTCAACAGGGTCGCAAGAAGCGTGTGGAAAAACCAAGGCGCAAAATAACTGCCCGTGAACTGAGAAAAGTCAAGCATGCAGCTGCCAAGATGCCACTTGCCACCAGTTTGGCCATATTTCAGAGCTGCAACATCACTGGAGTGCGCAAAAGCACAAGGTGTGCAATACTCAGAGACATGGCCAAGGTAAGAAAGGCAGAAAGTCGACCACCACTGAACAAGACACACAAGCTGAAACGTCAAGACTGGGCCAAGAAATATCTCAAGACTGATTTTTCTAAGGTTTTATGGACTGATGAAATGAGAGTGAGTCTTGATGGGCCAGATGGATGGGCCCGTGGCTGGATTGTTAAAGGGCAGAGAGCTCCAGTCCGACTCAGACGCCAGCAAGGTGGAGGTGGAGTACTGGTTTGGGCTGGTATCATCAAAGATGAGCTTGTGGGGCCTTTTCGGGTTGAGGATGGAGTCAAGCTCAACTCCCAGTCCTACTGCCAGTTTCTGGAAGACACCTTCTTAAAGCAGTGGTACAGGAAGAAGTCTGCATCCTTCAAGAAAAACATGATTTTCATGCAGGACAATGCTCCATCACACGCGTCCAAGTACTCCACAGCGTGGCTGGCAAGAAAGGGTATAAAAGAAGAAAATCTAATGATATGGCCTCCTTGTTCACCTGATCTGAACCCCATTGAGAACCTGTGGTCCATCATCAAATGTACGATTTACAAGGAGGGAAAACAGTACACCTCTCTGAACAGTGTCTGGGAGGCTGTGGTTGCTGCTGCACGCAATGTTGATGGTGAACAGATCAAAACACTGACAGAATCCATGGATGGCAGGCTTTTGAGTGTCCTTGCAAAGAAAGGTGGCTATATTGGTCACTGATTTGTTTTTGTTTGGTGTTATTGAATGTCAGAAATGTATATTTGTGAATGTTGAGATGTTATATTGGTTTCACTGGTAAAAATAAATAATTGAAAATTCAGCTTTATTACATTTTTAAATATATTAATATATTAAAAAGTTATTTTAAATTGTAATAATATTTGATATTACTGTTTTTTTTTTTACTGTATTTTTGATCAAATACATGCAGCCTTATTGAGCATAAGAGATGAGACTTCTAAAAAACGTGTATAAAAAAAAAAAAACCTAACAACCGCAAACTTTGGTAGTGTATATATAATGCAAACTACGCATATATTTAATATTATCACAGTGTGATGTACTGTTTAAAATCTTTGTATACCGAAAATCCGATCGTGAATGCTGTATTTGTTTTGTAGTCGTGCGCTCAGGGCACTGTGCCATACCTGGGCATCTTCCTCAGAGATCTCACCATGCTGGACACTGCAGTCAAAGACAGATTGGAGGTGATGTATAGTTCTCAGCCCGCTATGAAACAATTAACAAAACTAAAACCCCCCCACTGATAAAAAACAGTATCAGCAGCACATACAGATGTGAGGTATAAAGATACTTGCGGTTTCGCAATGTTTGTCAAAACTCATCTGACATTAAGATGTGTGAAAACTAAAAGTCAGCGTTGCATTGGCCAAAGCAGGTCGTGAACCAAACTTTACTGTCTCTTACAGAATGGCTTCATTAACTTTGATAAAAGACGACGGGTGAGTTTATTGACATTATATATTTGACTGTCATTCATTTGTGGTTTAAAAAAGTTAAAACGCTATTAACATCACATTCTCTTGATTTTAGGAATTTGAAGTCATTGCTCAAATTCGCCTCCTTCAGTCCTCATGTAAAAACAGCATTTTCAGAACGGATGAGACGTTTGTTCAGTGGTATCACAGTGTACCCTCTCTACGTGAAGAGGAAAGGTCAGCAGTACTTCTGTAACTCTATGCTGAACATCTCAGATGCACACTGATTGGCTATATGATAAGTTGCCCATCTGTTTTTTTTTTAATAGCTACAAGCTGTCCAATCAGATTGAAGCACCGGGTGAGCCGAGTCCTGGGCGTGGCCTGAACCCTACAGTGATCATCACACAGTGTCCAGAGTAAGAACATCATGTTCAGTTAACAAATGTCCTACATTACCAACCACACAGCTTGTTACTGCAAAGTCCAAAATTAGTGTTTTCAAATCAAAATCAAATGAAAATTGTGCTGTAGTTACAAGAATATACACTTATCAGGCATAACATTATGACTGCTGACAGGTGAAGTGAATAACACTGATTATCTCTTCATCACGGCACCTGTTAGTGGGTGGGATATATTAGGCAGCAAGTGAACATTTTGTCCTCAAAGTTGATGTGGTAGAAGCAGGAAAAATGGGCAAGCGTAAGGATTTGAGAAAGTTTGTGTGGTCAGTATTTATCAAAAGTGCTCCAAGGAAGGAACAGTGGTGAACTGGCGACAGGGTCATGGGCGGCCAAGGCTCATTGTTGCATATGGGGCCGCATAGCTGCAGACCAGTCAGGGTGCCCATGCTGACCCCTGTCCACCACCGAATGCGTCAACAGTGGGCACGTGAGCATCAGAACTGGACCACGGAGCAATGGAAGAAGGTGGCCTGGTCTGATGAATCACGTTTTCTTTTACATCACGTGGATGGCCGGGTGCGTGTGCGTCGCTTACCTGGGGAACACATGGCACCAGGATGAACTATGGGAAGAAGGCAAGCCGGCGGAGGCAGTGATGCTTTGGGCAATGTTCTGCTGGGAAACCTTGGGTCCTGCCATCCGTGTGGATGTTACTTTGACACCTACGTAAGCATTGCTGCAGACCATGTACACCCTTACATGGAAACGGTATTCCCTGGTTCCTGTGGCCTCTTTCAGCAGATAATGTGCCCTGCCACAAAGCAAAAATTGTTCAGGAATGGTTTGAGGAGCACAACATATATACACGCATATATTAAATAAACAAAACATCTTACAGCACTAATATATATATACAGATACATACATACATTTTGAGATATAAATGTTCATGTTAGCATCTAACAAGTGACATGCATTTGCACCAAAATACAGAAAAGTTTGTTTGGACATACAGACATTGCCAAAATAAATTTAATTTGCTATACGCTGTTATGTTTATGGTAGTTGTATGATAGTTTTATGGTAATTGTTATTTTTTTTCCCTCTGCTGAACATATATGCATATATGCAATTTTTAGAAATCACAACTATATATAGGATCATATGCATTTCTCTTATTTTGCTAAATAAATCCTGGGCTCGTTTTTTCTTTCTTTATAACTATTCAAATGACAATCTCCCTGTAGGCTATTCTGAGGATCAAACTCAGTCCCTGACATGCACACACAGATGTTTCTTTCATGAGCTCTTAAGCACCGTGATGCTGCTCGAGTCGAATGAAATGGAGTTTTAAAGCAGGACAAAGACACACTTATCGTCTGCAGTTAGCGTGTGACTTCAAAGCTACTGCTGATTTTGAGTTTTGCATTTATACTCCAGGTTACAGTCTATTCAGAAAGACTCAATGTCATAAGCAGCACATGGCAAAGAGCCTCTCGACAGAATACAGTTTGTGACAAGATCGTTCTGTTCTCCTGTTACAGTGCTCTTTCAGCCGTGGCAAATACAACAATGGATGCTGATGGCATATTTGACTTCCCGTCTCCTGTCAATCACCTGCTTTCTAAGCTTTGCAAGGTAAGGGCGAATAAAGAGCTTTATTTTGATTACTTCGCAGTAATGGGTCTTTAAAAGCCCGGCTTCCAAAGTGTTATCAGCAACTTTGAGATATTTATTATTTGAGAGCCCACAGAGGCTCTTTATAGCATTTTAAAATAGCTTTTTCGAATTGATCCAGGACAAACTTTTATTCTGTGCACTTTACATGATTGTTGTCACACCACCAGACAAAAGGTTAGACACGTTTGACTGAATTTATGTTTCTCGTGATCCAAAAAGCTTTTAATCTAAATGCTTAGATGATTTTTGTATTTGTTTCCTTAATTTTTCCCCCCTGAAAATTGTATTTTATAATTGATGAGACTACAAGCTTTCATTAGTGTTATTTGATGAATTGGATTATATTGTTCTAAAATGAGGACGATATTAATGATAAACAATCTGACTTTTTGACTGGTAGTCTAGAACAAATTTTTTTGAACCTTTTAACCAAAATTCTAGCTTTTAACATCACGAATTGTTCACCTAAAAATAAAAATTCTGTCATCATCATCATCATCAAACCCATTAGTCTTTCTTTCTTCTATGGAACATAAAAATAGATGTTTAGCAGAATGTCTGCGCTTTATAAATGTGTGTGAGCACACAATATTTATTAACAAAACAGATGAAATTACCCATAGACATAAAACTCTTTACTGCTAAACAAAATTAAAAAAAAAGTCAAATTGAACAGATAGCGAAACTTAATTTAGCAAATTATTATATTTGGAATGACATGAGGGTGAGCAAATGATATCATTTTTATTTTTAGGCGAACTATTCCTAAGAATGTTGTCATAATTTGCATTAAATCCATTTCAGCATGTGAAATCCCCATCCGTTTCCTGTCTGGATGTCGATTCGTCACCACCGCCCAATGATGCCACGCCCTCTGTCCTGACCACACCCACTACAGCTGTCAAATCGCATCGGCGGTCTGTCTCCTGTGGCAACAACCCCACCAATAATAAAAAAGAGGCGGGGCCAGAGATCAGAATCGTCAGGATACGGATGGATTTACACGACGGCAACTTATACAGAAGCATTCTGGTAGTCTAACAAACAAAAGTCAAATTAACGTGAAAATCAATGAAAGTTAAAAAAGCTATTTCCCCACACTTTTGGGCTTTGAGACTGCTGTATTTCACAGCAGCAGTCCAGTGTTGCATCAGACTATCTTTGGCTTTTTATGTCAGCTCCTGTTTAATATGAATGCTGTCGCTCTTTGTTCTAATGTATACTTTCTTTTCTGTGCTGCCTCAGGTCACTAGTAATGATAAAACACCCACTGTAATCAGTTCTGCATTAGAGAAGCACAACCAGAATGCTCAAGAAGCCTCCAAATACGAGCTGATCCAACTGCTGCCGGAGGGGAAAGGTGATGTCACATTTTTCATGTCATACGGTGCTGTTTATTTTTTTTCCGAATCACATTCTATAATGAGAAAACATTATTCTGGGCATAATGATTTGACATAGTGATATTATGATTAAAAAAAACAAACAAACAAACAAAAAAACAGGCAGCTGTCAATCAAATAAAATATTTAAATTAAAGCTGCTGTCCGTAACTTTTTTTGTGTTCAAAGATTTACAAAAATTATATAATGAGAATGTACAACATGAATCCATTTTCCAAACCGTGTCTTTGTCTTACCCTGAATCATTATGGTACACTTATAATAAGTGTTTATACTGGGACTATTTCAGGCCAGACTGGTAGGAACCGCTGCGGAGGAGCACAGTCCCTGCGTGACTCGCCATAGACATAAACAGAGAGAAGTAGCGCCGGCTGCAATGTTCTTCCACAAGACGCATACAGTTCTGTTTATTAACCGCTAGAGCGCAAAAAGTTACGGACTGCTACTTTAAATATAAATAAATATATAGGCTACACTACTGTTCAAAAGTTTGGGGTCAGTACAATAAAATAAAATAAATTAATACTTTTATTCAACAAGGACACATTAAATTGATCAAAAGTGACAGTAAAGACATTTATTGTCAAAAAACTATTTATGTCTCATTTAACAGGAAAAAAAATATAATGTTTTCCAAAAGAATATTAAGCAATAATAACAATAATGGTTTCTTGAGCAGCAAATCAGCATATTAGAATGATTTCTGAAGGATCATGTGACTCTGAAGACTGGAGTAATGATGCGCATATATATATATATATATATATATATATATATATATATATATATATATATATATATATATATATATATATATATATAATTTTTTTTTTATTTTTTATATTATTTAATTGTATTTAAATGTAATATTTAATCCAAATTATTTAAAGAAATGCAAAAATATATTTAAAAAACAACATTGTAACTAAATTATTTAAACTGATTAAGCAAAATGCATAATTTACTTTTTATGGTTTTCTAAGTATTTCTTTGTCTTTCATTTCTTCCTCCACAGAGCTAATAATACCTCCCACAGGAAACGTCTTCTATGCCATGTCTTCAGCTAGCGTGGACTTCCTGTTAAGGAGAAGAGGAGGAAATACACCAATGGGGTCTCCGTCTCTTGGCAACGAAACCAGCGCAACCTTCCCACGAATCAAAGCCAAGGGCAGGAGACTAGTCCGGACGCTATTTTAACAGAAAAACAGGATATTCATGTCCAAGTACTTTCAAAAGAAAAGACAAAATATTTCATTCAGCGCTCTGTGACGTAACTGTGTAGAATTGACTCAAAAAGCATTTTCTTAAGTCCTAATATTAGTAATTTGAGTGAAAGCTTGGTTGAAATGGCTCTAAAATATTAGTTACTGCTAAACATTGCACTATTTTTGCATTTCATAAATCCATATTGAATTTCAAGACAGAATCATGTACCTTTTGCTAATGCCAGCATTTTCAGTACTCTCCCCGTCTACCTCTAAAGCCCATTGGTTACAGTATAATAGTCAAGAAACGTCAAACTGGGAGAGCAGCTAAAAGATCCCAACATAATAAGAAACACTTACAGACGGTACTTACACCTGTCTAAACATTTCAAACACTGAGCTGTTCTGTGTGGGCAAAAAGCTACTGAAAAACACCCACCTACCTGAAGACGAGTCGCAAAAACACTGCCACTCTCGAATGGCCTCACCAAGTATGCAAACTGATCGTTGCTTACTGTGTGCTTTCTCTTTAAATATTTAAATAGAATGATTTATGGTAATATCAAGGCTCTGTTCCAAAACCTAGTAAAACGTTCGTGTACAACTATCTAAGGCAGCATACTAACTGAAATGGATCTTCATAATGACCATTTGCAACCGTTTACATTGGCAGCAACCCTTTACTCTGAGCATGGGAGACTTTACATTTGATTTCAATAAAGTTTGTGTTAGCTTGTTCCTAAGCTAACAGCACAATCTAGTGAGAATAACAATACACTACTGTTCAAATGTTTGGGGTCAGTAAGATTTTTTCTTTTTAAAGAAAGCAAGGACGCATTAAACTGATAAAAAAAAAGGTGAAACAAAATATTTCAATTTCAAATCAATGCTGTTCATTTGAACTTGCTATTTATTAAATAATCCTGAAAGAAACGTACATCAGTTTCCACAAAAATTAAGCAGCCGTTTTCAACATTGATAATAATAATAATAAATGTTTCTTGAGCAGCAAATCAGCATATTAGAATGATTTCTAAAGGATCATGTGACGCTGAAGACGGAGTCGTCACATGAATAAATGACACTGTAAAATATATTACAATAGAAATTTTAAATTGTAATAATATCTCTATTTTTAGTCAAATAAATGCAGCCTTGGTGAGCATTAGAGACTTCTTTTAAAAACTCGTACTGACCCCAAAAATGTTAACATTAGTGTATATACAGTAGCACAAAAATATTGGATAATACTTTTTTTAATTATTCAATATTTCTCAGTATTGAGCAAAATGTATCAGTAATAGTTTCCACATTCTCAGATTGCCCTCTCCACAAAGAATACATGCATCCCAGACAGCAACATAGTGTCGGCCCACATCTGGTACACATTGAATCCACATGTACTAGATGTGGCCCGGATCTAGGCCGATCCTGGGATAGAATTAGACAAAAAGTGTCTTAGGGGCCGTTTACACAACATTGTTTTCAACTAAAAACGTAAAACTTTTTATGCGTCTTGGCCGTTCATTTAAAAACAGGCACTTTGAAACCCGTTTTCAAAAGTTTGTAAGTTTATGAAAATGATACCATTTTCGTCTCTGTGTAAACTACAAAAACGCAAATTTGTGAAAACTGTGATGCCATGCGCATGTGTGTTACATATTCAGTTTATAGGCTCGTAGGGCCCTATTTTAATGATCTAAGTGTATGGTCTAAAATGCACGGCGCAAGTGCACTTAGGGCGTGGACGAATACACTTTTTCCTAGTTTAACGACAGGAAAAACGGTTGTCTAAAAGGGCTGTCCCTATTCTCTTAATGAGTAATGAGTGTGTTTTGGGCGTAACGTGCAATAAACCAATCAGAGTGTCTTCTCCCATTCCCTTTAAAAGCCAGTTGGCGGAATATAGACACCCTCAACCTGACGAGTCAGTTTAAATACATGTGTATTGCCACCATTTTCATATTTATGTACACAATAATAATCTTTTACATTTTTAATCTACAATAACATTTTTCATATTTAAAAATGTTTGTGTGCTGCTGCGCATCCCTGTATGTGTAATAAGCAACATGTACGCGCGTTGTGGACCCGCCTATAGGGGCATCTGACTAATGCGCTCTTTGAATATAAAATAATAATAATTTGCGCAAATTTCAGTTACCTCAAAATAGCAAGGCGTCAACAATGCACCTGAACACACCTCTTTTTCAGACCAGCACAAATGGGCGCAAATTAATTTGTTATTTAAACAACGTGGCGCAGGACGTGAAAATGATAACTGCCTCGGGCTGAAACTAGCAAAAAATAGTTTAGCATTGCCTGGCGCCACATTGTGTTTCTTTTCAAAGGGATACCGCCAACTACTGGCCTGGTATGAATAATACAGCGTTTTTAGTTATTTTGGCAGATCCATTTGAACGGGAATCATTTGAACAACGTTGTCGTTAGTATGCCAAAAAATGCAAAGGAATTTTTTTTCCGTTTTTAGTACATCATTGTCGCGTACCCTTAGAAGGCGGCATAATCACGCAGCCTACATTTTGAAACTGGCTTTGCGTGTGGAGCACCTATAATGCCTTGAAGTGCTGCCTATGTAGGCAGCTCACTAGGTTTTGGGACAGAGCCAATAGTGTGTTGAACTGCAGGTCTCCAGTTCTGGCTGTTCTACGAAACCAAATCAACTCCTTTAAAAAAAAAAAAAATGCAACAAAGCTGTGCCTGTGACATTATTTTTGTACCGATAAATGCATAACGCTACAATCATCAAGAATAGAAAAAAACAACTCTGCTGTTTGTGCCCTGATGAACCTTGCGCTCTCCGACTCGTATGCTGTTGACGTCTCTGTGGGAACGGAGGCATGCGAGAGCTCGCAGTAAGGAAGAGGGGTCTCCATTTATTTTCAGCCTTTGGTTATGTTCGGAATAGCATACTACCATACTGCACTTACTATTGCTGCATATAGTAAATGTCTGTATACCTACTACATTTGCCAGAATATGCTGTATATGAGTTTTTATTTACAGCATACTCCTGTTTGAGGGCTTATCCTGGAAAAATGGCTACTGTTTCAATTAGTCTTTAAACAAAATAGTAAGAAGTACACAGCGAGTAAGTCGTAAGCTAGTATTCATTTCCAATCGTAGCCTTTGTTTTTGGTCAATTGTTTGTTAAGTGCCTTATTATCAGGTGCTCTTGTGTGAATGTTGTTCCGGTGTGTTGCGCAGTGAAAAGCATGTTGCGGCTTCAGTCCTGTACCGTCAGATCTGTATTCTGACACGTTTATGCACTACATACCTCCTATTCTTGTAATAAACTTTAATTTTGATACAACTGACCGCTTTCAGACCTGATTCATACATTCAAAGTGTCATTACATTTACATGTGAAAACTCATTAAACTAGATGTTGCACGTCGTTTCAGCAACACATTCATGATTACTGGATAAAGTCTGTCAAATTATTTTATAATATTTTTAATAATAAATATAGCCGCAAGCAACAATTAACGGGGTTCAATCGCTTTAAGGCCTTTAAGCACATGCATAAAAAGGTATTCTTTTATTTAGCAAGCCTGAAACCATCTAGATCAGAGATTGAAACGTCCATTTACAGCCAATACAGGTCATTTCTATGGAAATATGTTTTTTTTTAAAAGCTTTTTAACTGTTATAGCGCAACCTATGGCCCGATTTCCATAAAAGTTGTATGCTTTAGAATTATACGCTGCATGTGCTCACCAAATTTTCACACAAAAAAGAACATTTTCAGCCATATCATGATTTGCCATAGAAATATAGCATTTTACATCTTTTTGACTGACACAGACGTGAAGAAATTGTTGAATAAAGTCGTTATTTTTGTGCACAAAAAGTATTCTCGTCGCTTCATAAAATTAAGGTTGAACCACTGGTGTCACATGGACTATTTTAATGATGTTTTTACCACCTTTCTGGACTTTGAAAGTGTTAATTTAAATAGCTGTCTATGTGGGGTCAGAAAGCTCTCGGATTTCATCAAAAATATCTTAAATTGTGTTCCGAAGATGAACAAAGGTCTTACGGGTTTGGAACGAGATGAGGGTGAGTAATGACAGAATTTTCATTTTTGGGTGAACTATATAATACCTTTAACATTTTAAGAGTTATGAGTGATTTCATGTTTTGATCGCCGTAGCGCCATCATCAGGCCGATTGGGGCGAGCCTTGGTGACGTTGTAGACGGGATGAGTACTACCATCCCTCAAAGTTTCAAATCTCTACGACTTACAGTTTGGTCTGCCTGATTAATTTTATGGCAGAATGTTGATCAACATTTCTAATAATTACAATAGGTTTTAGCGCTATGCGCTTGAACCCCTAATAATACTACACACAAACAGTAATGTTTAAAAGTTTTGTTTATTCTTTAAATTCAGCAAGTATTCATTAAATTGCTTAAACATAAAGACAGTAAAGACATTTATGTCTCAATTATAAGATTTCCATTTCAAATAAAGAACTTTATAAGCTGTATAAAAATGTATCACCATTTCCACACAAAAAAATTTAAAGCAGAACAACTGTTATCAACTTTGAAATAATAATAAATGTTTCTTGAGCAGCAAATCAGCATATTAGAATGATTTCTGAAGCATCATGTGACACTGAAGACTGGAGTAATTTTAAAATATATTCAAATAGAAAAAGTTATTTTAAATTGTAATAATATTTCACAATAGTCCCGTTTGTGAGAGTTTGGTTACCTGTTGTAACAACAAAAGTTTGAAATTTGCTTAAACAGATATTATTTGTGCATTTCAGTTTTAATGCTGAAGAAATTAAACACTTCTAATACCCCAGGTTTCCTCCCATATATTAAAAAAATGTATTTGATCATAGCATAGCCCAAGCAAATATATATACACAATTTAAAAACACATAAAACTGTACCGCATTAAAATCAAATGTATAGCTGATTTAGCTGAAGATATGAGACATTATATAAATGTAAGGATCTAATCATAAATGCATTTAAATGAATTACCCTGCATAATGCTATGTGCAATAGAAAAAGCATTTGACCTCAGAATCATACCTGTTTGACACCTACAGTCATTCTGCAATACCCTGATTTTGATGTTCTTCCTGCTGTGCCCAGTTGCATCAGCGATACGGTGCAGATTTTCCGCATGTCTGCACTTCTCCACTGCAGGTCTCGCACTGCAAGGCGGCCATGCGATAGGCCTTCCACACCGCAACATCTTGGTGGCACACCGTACCCCCACCTCTCTTTTCCTCCGCCTCGTCACGGTTGATGTCTCCTACGCAGACCCAGCCGCCTGCTGTCCCACTTCCAGGGCGGCTGCTGCCGATACTAACCGCCCACTTCGAGTGATCCTCTGTAGCCTTGAACGTGATGCTCTGGCCTGGGGAAATGAGATCTATGTTGAGGACTTCCCAGCGTGGAGAGCAGTCAGAGGGCAGGAGGCCTGTGGAGCGACGCCAGAACTGAACCAGCAGGTCGGACTGTAGCATAGGCGCCACCCAAGAGTGATACAGGTCTGGTTATCAATGAAACAGTGAAAAAGCAATGATTACTTGTTTTTTTTATAACGTGCATACACTGACATTTTTTTTTTTACTGGAGTATGTTTTACTCTTTCAGACTTTCTACTTCTGTTACTGGCCAATTTACTAGCAATTTCTGAGTGATACCTTTCAAAGTAAATCCTACACCATTTTTTAAGTGTAGTTTACTCAAAGCCATGTTGAACTTCTTTTAACTTGGCATGCGTTTCATGGAACGAAATTCTGAAAAACAGCAATATGCATCACAACAGTCTAAGGGCTTGATTTAATTAGGGTGAAAGCGCTAATTCCATAAAAGCGCAGATGGGAGTGGGAAGTTCTGCGTGTGATCTACTGACAACGAGCAAATGAAAGAACACAAATGCAGCAGATCATTTCCATAATTACCAATGCAATCTACCAGTAAGCGTCTGGTTTTAGACATGAACGGTAAATAATGCCCCAAATGCCAGTAATTTGAGGAGCGCAAACCTTAGAAAATCACATTGCATGATTCATTTAAATACATTTTGCATCTGAAAGGGAAGTTCCTACAAATGCATATGCAAAATTGTGTCCACATCTTTTCAGTGCTAATTTTCCACTGTCTTAAGTAAATCCTGACAGTATTTTTAACACCAAAAGAGGGTTTGCACTGACGCAAGCTGTTAGTAAATCTGGCCCCAAGATGTCCATCTAGTACATATTTGCATACAATAACTGTTTATAAAAAACAGATGCACAACATCCTCAAAATGACCAGAACAGACCGAGCTAAATGTTTAACTCTTGATCAATACATATTTGACTGGATGGCATTAAAGTGTCACTTACACCATTACATCAGTATTAAAAATGAGTCTTACCATTGGCAAATGATGCACCTTTTGCAAAGCTAATGAACTCCGTTCCAGCCAATGAGAGGAGTGATATACTGCGATTGGATGGGGAGGAGGAAGTGTTGTCCCATCTGCCCAGTGTGTGTTTACAGAGCTGAGCCATAGCAGGAACAGCAGCGGCCAGGGATCCAGGGATGCTGCAGTCATATATGTGAGGCTGATTGATTGTTAACTGCTCACCTGTGGAAAATATATTACAGGGAAATAATAAACATTGTAAGATAAAGATATTACATTACCATCACAAAGACAACCCACATAGGTTACTCAAATTAAAAATCAATAATATATGTTAGTGCTGGGCAATCGAATAATCACATCCAAAATAAAAGTTTGTGTTTATGTGTATGCACTGTGTATAATTATTATGTATACACTCACCTAAAGGATTATTAGGAACACCATACTAATACTGTGTTTGACCCCCTTTCGCCTTCAGAACTGCCTTAATTCTACGTGGCATTGATTCAACAAGGTGCTGAAAGCATTCTTTAGAAATGTTGGCCCATATTGATAGGATAGCATCTTGCAGTTGATGGAGATTTGTGGGATGCACATCCAGGGCACGAACATTTTTCCAGTCTTCAACTGTCTAATTTTGGTGAGCTTGTGCAAATTGTAGCCTCTTTTTCCTATTTGTAGTGGAGATGAGTGGTACCCGGTGGGGTCTTCTGCTGTTGTAGCCCATCCGCCTCAAGGTTGTGCGTGTTGTGGCTTCACAAATGCTTTGCTGCATACCTTGGTTGTAACGAGTGGTTATTTCAGTCAAAGTTGCTCTTCTATCAGCTTGAATCAGCCGGCCCATTCTCCTCTGACCTCTAGCATCAACAAGGCATTTTCGCCCACAGGACTGCCGCATACTGGATGTTTTTCTCTTTTCACACCATTCTTTGTAAACCCTAGAAATGGTTGTGCGTGAAAATCCCAGTAACTGAGCAGATTGTGAAATACTCAGACCGGCCCGTCTGGCACCAACAACCATGCCACGCTCAAAATTGCTTAAATCACCTTTCTTTCCCATTCTGACATTCAGTTTGGAGTTCAGGAGATTGTCTTGACCAGAACCACACCCCTAAATGCATTGAAGCAACTGCCATGTGATTGGTTGATTAGATAATTGCATTAATGAGAAATTGAACAGGTGTTCCTAATAATCCTTTAGGTGAGTGTATGTATATATATATATAAATAAATACACAGACATGCATGTATACATTTAAGAATGATTTACATGTATATATTGTATATACATTTAAATAATGTATCTTTAATATATAAATATAACATTATATGTAAATACATGCATGGGTGTGTATTTTTATATACACATAATAACACAGTACATACACACACACACACACACACACACACAATATTATATATAATATATATACACAGTACATACACACACACACACACACTGATCAGGCATAACATTATGACATGATCCTATAATAATCCTCCTAATATTGTGAAACCCTTTTGCTGCCAAAACAGCACTGACCAATCGAAGCATGGACTCCACTAGACTCTACCAGTTTTGACAGGCCATCGCTCCCTATGTGCATCAACGAACCTTGGCCGCCCAAGTCCCTGTCGCCGGTTTACCACTGTTCCTTCCTTGTACCACTTTTGATAGATACTGACCACTGCAGACCGGGAACACCCCACGAGAGCTGCAGTTTTGGAGATGCTCTGATCCAGTCGTCTAGCCATCACATTTTTGGTTCTTGTCAAACTCCCTCAAATCCTTACGCTTGCCCATTTTTCCTGCTTCTAACACAGACTTGACTGGCTTATTTCTGAGTTTCTCAACCTTGTTCCTGGTGGCACATCAACACCACATATTTATTATCTCTTCCTTATCTGACCCATCAATTTCAAGCCTTAAGAGGGTCAATGACAAGCTAATGTTTGATAAGGAATAGTTTGAAATATGTACTGTTAAATTGTGCTTCCTGGAACAGGGTTGGAAACACTGGCTTATTGTTTTTTTTACTATTATCAGAAAGTGATAATAGTGATTTACAAACACAAGACTGAAAGAACATAAAGAACAGCACCGTAAGAGGTGTTGTTACTATGGTTACTGTGTCAGAAGGATTACTATAATAGTCACTATGGCAACTGCATCCCATAAATGTTTTGTCTTTTGAAATTGCACATGAAAAGGTTAGTTGAGAGGAATTTCAAGCAGTGTTTCTAATATCAGACCCGCTTTAAAACAAGCATATGAAAATGTAAAACATGCATAAAGATCATACTAGTCTTGTTTACTTAAACACATCTTATTCAAACATGCAGTCATATACTGTGGCAATTAAAGTACACCCAAAAATAAAAATAATATGTTAAAGAATGTTGATAACCAGTTTCAGTTCCCAATGTTTTCCATTGTATGGACAAAAAAAATGAACAAAATCAAAACAATGGAAGTCAATGGGAACTGAAACTGTTTAAATTACACTTAATGCAAAATATGTGCAAAAACTGCATGCGTATTTATTGCTTTAGGACAATTAAAGCCACAATATGTAAAATTACACAATATGTAATTGTTCGCCACTAGAGGCCGCTTATTCAAAACAAAGGCATAGCTTGATGACACCTGGATTCCGCTGAGCTTTTATTATGCCACAGATGACTGCTTCTGCTTTTCCGGTCATGCGTACGCAGCGCTGTGCTTATCATATTAGATACATTATTTGAGTGTGTTGAAAGTTATGTTATAATGCTACTCAGAGTGTTCGCTCTGCGGCTACTATGAGACTTGTTGCGCACTGCAGTAAGCATGGTATTGATATTAGTCATGGTAAAACATGGTACTCGCAGTAAATCAATAAAATGAGATTTAAACAATAAGACTAACTGTGTTGAGCTATATGACAATGATTAGTTTTCGGTCAATGAATGTATCCAAACATTTGCTCACCTGTCTAATAAGACACACAATATATTAAAGCATCTTTTTACTCTCGTAAATCGAGGGTAACGCAGGTATGATGTCATTGATAGGCGACGCACAGACACGGTCCGTGTCCTGGATAAAATAGCTTATTTCTCTGGATTTAAACATTCTCGGAAACATTTGGGATAATGCAAGTACACAAGACAACAAAATATATAACATTGTTCTAGTGGTTTTAGGATATTTAATCCAAAAATCTTACATATTGTGCCTTTAATAAAATAGTACATTTTAAACCATCAGAATTTTGATAACAAGGCCATATTATGCCATTTTTGGGGTCCACTAAAATTGCTTGAAATTTCAGAAAACACAAATTATCACATAGTTGCAGTTCTTCTCGTCCCAGTCTGTTAGTAACGCTCTGTTTAGTTCCTGTCTCTATGAAGCTCCTCCTTCCAAAAAGTGCAATGTGCTGTGATTGGTTGGCTGGACCAGTGTGTTGTGATTTGTCAATTGCTTCAAGCAAGTTTCGGAAACGCTACACCCTTTACCATATACCACGGCCCTTTCAACACACTACTGAGTACCAACACAACTCAAACAGGCCTCATCCTTGTTTCTTTTCTTTTTTTTTTGCGTGTCTTGATGAAGAAATGAGGAATATTGTGATGCGTTTACTGAAACTGTGCTTACTGAATAACTTCCTTTGGAGTGACTTTACCGTACCTATGGTCTGAAAGCGCTCGAAAGGATATGTGACACAGATGAAGTTCTGTCCATTACTTATGCCAGAATTGGGGTATGAAAACTGGCCCGCTGATTTAGGAGGGGGGAAATGAGGTGTGCTGTGGACCAACCAGAAGCCCTGCTGCTTATCAAAGACAACAACTCCTGGAACAAAAAAAAAGACAGAGCATATATTAACATGATCCACAACATAAATGTGTGTTTGTGTTAGGGGTGCACCGAATCCAGGATTCGGGTTCGGCTTTTTGATGGGGTTTGGTTTCTACCGAACCAAACCCTAGGTTTGCACTATGCGCACTCCGCTGGACGAACGTAATGACGCCGCCGTTGGAAGTGAAAATGGAATTCGTGAACAGAAAACGTGGCAGTATGCTACTTTAAGTCAAAAGAAGGCGATTCAAGTCGAGCTACATGTTCAATTTGCAATGCCGCTTTGTCTCGTGGTGGCAAGGACCCTATACAACAGCCGCTGTTAAAACATTTGCATATGAAACATCCGAGAGAATACGAGTTGTGCATGATGCAACCAAATGTATTTTACTTTACCGTGCAAAAAAGAATAAAATAAATAGGCCTACACTAAATATTTTTCACTTAAATAATTACCAAATTAAGATGACAAAACGAAAATACACTGAATCCGTAAGCTTTGAAGAACCGGAATCTTTTTTTTTTTTGTCAAATAAAAATAGAAGGCCTAGGCTACCTCAATCCACACCTTGTATGTTTTTTTTGTTTGTTTTTTAAGTAACATGTCTAAGTGATGTGGGTTAGTCTGGAGCGCAGCCTGTTGACGGTTAAACCCGCGTCAGAAAACACCCTCTCAATCCTTCTGTCTCCGCAGCGTGCGAGCCTCCAATGACAGCGCGCGCGCCCCCTGCGCTCTCTGTTGTGCTGTTCTTTACGGAGCCCGGCAGGTCACCTATAGGAGAAAAAAAAATAATAATCCGTGCCGACGGTTTTGCAATCCGTTCCCTCAGTTTATAAACCATGATCACGATTTCTTAAACTATTCCCTCGGTTTAACAAATCGTGCCCACGGATTAATAAACCATACCCACGAATTTCCAATCCTTGCGCTCAGATTTTGCAAACCGTACCCTCGGTTTTTAAAGGGGTGGTAAAGCACACTCTTTCGAAGGCTTGATTGTGTTTGTGGGGTGCACTGTAACATGTGTTCATGCTTCGTTTTTAAAAAAATGCTGTATTTTTCATATATTTGACCTTTATTCTACACTGCTCTGTCCCTCCTTGTAAAAACGGTCTGATGGTTTCCGGATTCTGTGAAGCCAGTCCCTCAAAAATACGCAATGGGCTCTGATTGGTTAGCTGGCCCAGTGTGTTGTGATTCGCTAACCGCCTAGTGAACATTTCTCGAAAGCGTCACGCCCCTTACCTCTACAGGTAGCCTCAGGCTACTAGCCTGAGCTTTGTGTACAATAGCGTCAATGAAACCATACCAAGAGCCCGAATCAGACCCAGACAATTTTAGTGAAGATGATCGAGCAGAACCTGTTCAGTCCTCAAGAGTAAAGACTGCAGATCTATAGTGATCGCTCCTGAATGGCACTGTTACTTTTGTATTTTTAGAACGATTATAGCCAAATATCTGTCGCAAGAACGGACACTAAACATAGTAGCCAAATCAAACACAGAACCATGTTTAGCATGCCTGTAGATAAACAATACATAAAAGCTCTAATCAAAGAATAATTTACACTAATGCCAAGTTCGCTGTTGAGATTTTAAACAGTTTGTAACGTTAGGGGTTTGTCGGATAACGTTAAGTATGAATGAGCATTTAACAAACTGGTTTGCAGAGCCAAACAGCGCTGTCATGTTTACTTCCTTGCTACAACATAGGCTACAATTAACAACACGAACTATTACAGGAAAACACATCGACGAAAAATAAATCACACTTACAGGTTGTAGCCGTACTCGCGAAGATTGTGGAAGCTTTCCTCTGCGAGATGTGCCGCGGTAGCCGCGCGTGCCCGCGTGCAGCTGAACTCGTGCAGCTGAAGGCTCATGTATTGCAAATCCAGATGAATATTGTCCATTATGTCACATTTTCCGATCTTCTCCTCCGACCCCTGTCTGTCTCGTGCTTTGATTTATGATGGGCAGCATATATCCGATGCAAATGCGATCGTGTTCCCCTCTGTCTCTTACACACATGAATATGACGTTGTATGTTAAACGCACTGCAACGCACCCCCGTCCCTAGGAAGGCTGAAGAAAGTGGACCTGCAATCCGGATGAAAATAACAGTGTTTCGTCGGCATTGTCAACAGCACTCCAGCCTACTAACTATACCACAAAAACTATTCCCCGCGGCGATACAAAATGGGCTCGCCCTTATTTCATATTCTCGGAGGAGGGGTTTATGTAAATATTGGGCCTGGTGATGTCAGCAAACCCTGGGTGAATGTGTAGTAGTCCCTACCGGCCGTTTGCTGTAGTCCTTAGAAATTGATTTCTTTAAAAGCAAATATCTCCCTTTGCTTTAAACTTTGAACGTTGTAACTTTGAAGATGTTGTTTATGCTCAAACAGCAACATTACACACTAGCTAAAGTTAGAAAAGTGAAATCGTGGTTTACCACCCCTTTAAATCTGTTCCCACAAATTCATAATCCGTGTGCACGGGTTAGAAATACGGGTTATAAACTTTACTCACGGATTCATTTTAGAAGAAGAACAGCAAACTCCCAGGTAGCCTACGTGTTAACAAATCTTATTGTTTTATTGTGTATTATTCATCAAATTATATTAACTGCAGTGATTCTCTATAAACGGGTTGCGGAATACAACGATTTAATAAGAATTATGTGCGTCAAAATCTTGTTTAACTGTAATAATCTTAGCACTTTATTATTATTACCTAATAAACCTGGCATTGTGTATTATGATTGACTTTTAATGCAACAATAGGCAAATAATAATTATAATAATAATAATAATAATAACAACAATTATTATTATTTATTTTTTAATTGTATTTATTTATCAATTCTTTTTTAATTTATGACTATAAATGAGTGCACTTAAAACAGTATGTTTATCATAAAATAATTAATGAATGCGTTATTAAAAAAAAAAAGAAAGTTTTTACAGTTTTAGAAATGTTTGTGTACTATTCATTTTTAACATGAAGACTTGTTTTGTAACAGCGCGTGCGACTCCGCATCCGAAGATGTACGAGTTTGAGGCGAATCTAGAGCAGTCTCAGGGCAGACACAGAGAGAGAGTCATTATTTGTATCTTTTAAAGTCTATTTTGGGCAAAAAGCATAGTATAATAAAATCACTAAAACAAGTCTTCATGTTAAAAATGAATAGTAGCCTACACAAACATTTCTAAAACGGTAAAAACTTTTTTTTATTTTTTATAACGCATTCATTAATTATTTTATGATAAACATACTGTTTTAAGTGCACTCATTTATAGTCATAAATTAAAAAATAATTGATAAATAAATACATTTAAAAATAAATACAATAAATAATAATAATTGTTGTTGTTATTATTATTATAATTATTATTTGCCTATTGTTGCATTTAGGCTACATGCATTTAGAAGAAGATAAGGGAACAAAGAAATTAAAAGTCAGTCATAATACCATAGCTCCATAGTTCTTTGAAACGACAGAGGACGACTCGGGGTAATTTTTCTATAAACCATCAGGAAACAGTGGCGAGAAGAACATACACGACAATGTTTACTTTAGTAAACTTGACCAAAACCACACTACGAAAGGCTTCAGATGAATACAGAGTTAACGCCTCGCTAGAGTGGCCAGCCTCGGGAAGCGCCTTTCATTTGCTTTCCACCAGTCAGGAGCTTGTACTGCTGCTGTATTTTTCTGTCGAAATGGTCCCACACAGTACGCTTTTCCATTGCTTCATTTTGTGAGATATATCTGGTTTGTGGTTGCACATGTCGACGCGCTCCGTGAGAGAAATAACGCTACAGCATATTTTTCTTAACCATGCATCAAAAAACAAACAAACAAAAAAGCATTAAAAACATTTAAACCGTTTAACTGATATTAATCGGTCAAAGTTCTTACTTTCAGTTAACAGTTAAACGGTCAATAGCATCCCTACACTGCTGTGGACGTTGTTTAGCCAACTTCATTAATGTGTTTACTGTGATAATGGACTGAGGATGGGAGTAGGATTCGGTATTCGGTTTCAGCCGAATCTTAAACAGTGGATCTGCGAACCCCAAAAATCTGGATTCAGTGCATCCCTAGTTTGTGTGCCATTAATAGCAGCGAACTGCAGTAAAACTGCACCTTTGGTGTGGCCACAAATCCTGTTTGCACCTTCAAATTGTGGTGGCTGGTCATTATATAAGATATATCCAACATCACCGCCCTGAAAGAAAGTTCAAGTACAGCTCTTAGCATAACATGACTGTATTAGACAGCAGTTTAAAAGCCTTTGTGAGGAGCATGTGATCTAAAGCATAAGTTCCTCTTTTATTATGAAACAGTTATGTGTACATAAAGCCATAAATACACTTTTGAGTTTCTTGTGCGTGTGTTTGTTTGCATGTGTACGCAGCAAAAACACTAATGGGATTAAATAAATTAGGTATCTGAATTGTGCCACTTTTAAATGTGATAGTATAACTTTTATAATGAAACACTACATTTATAATTAAACCGTGGAATGTAAATGCCAACGCAGTGTTTTAATACTTCTGCAAAATGGGCAAAATGTGCAGACTACAGAACAGGATGAGCTGAGTAAGCTTCTGTAAAATCAATCAGGAAATCACTGTTAATGAAAAAATATGTTCTGGAAAGAAGAACAAAAGCTGGTTTAAGCTAAACTGGACATTTAATAATTTTCTTTATTTAGCAAACAACTTTACGATAAAGTCATGGTGTGCTATCATAATTACATAATAGGAGCGTGACCTGTACCTCATATAAAGGTCCTACTGTTCTACCAACAGCACTTTGACTGTCATTCACTAAAGTCTTCCCATCCGTCCATCCCTCACTCTCTCCATCCATGAAAAGATACTTCAGCCCTTCCTGGACAGGCTCATGACGAGGGTGTGGTAGTTTGTACAAGTAAAACCTGTAAGAAGAGACAGAAAACGAGGAAAATATGATCCCATTGAGGAGTACATTTCTAATAAACTAGATTTATGTATTAACCTATATGTAAATTACCTTTAATAAAATTAACCTATAATAAATGATCACATTTGTACAAAAAAAAATATTATATTTTAATTAATGATTAAGAGTTAATAGTATTAATAATAATTAATTGTACTATCACATTAATTATCCATGAAAATTCTGTCATTAGCTACTCACTCATGTTCATTCATCTTTTTGATGAAATCTGTGAGCTTTCTGACCCTCCATTGGCAGCTACACAACTGACAATTTGATGCTTCAAAAAGTTCATGAAGAGATCGTAAAACTAATCCATATGAGAGGATTAGTCCAAATGTTCTGAAGAGACTCGATCGCTTTATATGATGAACAGATTTAATTTAGGCTTTTATTCACATAAACATTCATCAACTCATGCATCAGTTGTGGTAAACAGAAGCACAAGCAGGTTTGCTTGACGTGCGAGAACCAATGAGGTTCATTCTCGTGTTACGCATCACGTTTGAGCTTCAGCGAGAACCAATGAGGTTCATTCTCGTGTTACGCATCACGTTTGAGCTTCATCAAGAACCAATGAGGTTCATTCTCGTGTTACACAGCACGTTTTAGCTTCTGCAAGAACCAATGAGGTTCATTCTCGTGTTACGCAGCACGTTTTAGCTTCTGCAAGAACCAATGAGGTTAATTCTCGTGTTACGCAGCATGTTTTAGCTTCTGCAAGAACCAATGAGGTTCATTCCCGTGTTACGCAGCACGTTTTAGCTTCTGCAAGAACCAATGAGGTTAATTCTCGTGTTACGCAGGCAGCACGTTTGAGCTTCAGCAAGAACCAATGAGGTTCATTCTCGTGTTACGCAGCATGTTTTAGCTTCTGCAAGAACCAATGAGGTTAATTCTCGTGTTACGCAGGCAGCACGTTTGAGCTTCAGCAAGAACCAATGAGGTTCATTCTCGTGTTATGCATCACGTTTGAGCTTCAGCAAGAACCAATGAGGTTCATTCTCGTGTTACGCATCACGTTTGAGCTTCAGCAAGAACCAATGAGGTTCATTCTCGTGTTACGCAGCACGTTTTAGCTTCTGCAAGAACCAATGAGGTTCATTCCCGTGTTACGCATCACGTTTTAGCTTCTGCAAGAACCAATGAGGTTCATTCTCGTGTTACGCATCACGTTTGAGCTTCAGCAAGAACCAATGAGGTTCATTCTCGTGTTACGCAGCACGTTTTAGCTTCTGCAAGAACCAATGAGGTTCATTCTCGTGTTACGCAGCACGTTTTAGCTTCTGCAAGAACCAATGAGGTTCATTCTCGTGTTACGCATCACGTTTGAGCTTCATCAAGAACCAATGAGGTTCATTCTCGTGTTACGCATCACGTTTGAGCTTCAGCGAGAACCAATGAGGTTTATTCTCGTGTTACGCATCTGGTTTGAGCTTCAGCGAGAACCAATGAGTTTCTTTCTCGTGTTACAAATCCCGTTTGAGCTTCTGCAAGAACCAATGAGGTTCATTCTCGTGTTACACATCACATTTGAGCTTCAGCGAGAACCAATGAGGTTCATTCTCGTGTTACATAGCACATTTGAGCTTCAGCAAGAACCAATGAGGTTCATTCTCGTGTTACGCAGCACGTTTGAGTTTCAGCAAGAACCAATGAGGTTCATTCTCGTGTTACACATCACGTTTGAGCTTCAGCGAGAACCAATGAGGTTCATTCTCGTGTTACACAGCACGTTTGAGCTTCAGCGAGAACCAATGAGGTTCATTCTCGTGTTACGCATCACGTTTGACCTTCAGTGAGAACCAATGAGGTTTATTCTCGTGTTACGAATCCCGTTTGAGCTTCAGCAAGAACCAATGAGGTTCATTCTCGTGTTACGCAGCACGTTTTAGCTTCTGCAAGAACCAATGAGGTTCATTCTCGTGTTATGCATCATGTTTGAGCTTCAGCGAGAACCAATGAGGTTTGTTCTTGCACATCAAGCAAGTTCGGTTGAGCTTCTGTTTATGTTCACTGATCAATGTTTATATGTGAATAAAAGCCTAAATTAAATATGTTCATCATATAAAGTGATTGAGTCTCTTCAGAAAATTTGGACTAAACCACTCAATTCATATGGATTTTGAAGCGTCAAAGTGGTAGTTGCATAGATGTCAGTGGAGGGACAAAAACCTCTCAGATTTCATCAAAAAGATAATTTGTGTTCTGAAGATAAAAAAATTCTTACAGATTTGGAATGACATAGGGGTAAGAAATTAATGACACGAACCCTTTAAATAGTTGTGTTGTGAATAAGTTGTTTAATTAATACATGGTCAGTGAAACTGCCTGCATAATGATTAGACAAATTTAAAACATTGGCATTTAAAGTATTTTTAGTTGAAGTACACTACCTTTCTAAGGTTTTGGACCACTTTATTTATTTGATTAAAAGAAATTCCTTGATTAAGAGAAAATTCAAAGAACAGTTAATAGATTTTTGTAACATTATATGTCTTTACTGTTACATCTTACTGTCCCCTTTTGAACTGTGTATACAGGACACTGCTTGATATGCCATGATGTCAACTACCCATCATCCTTTGGTTTCGCAGAAAAAAACCGGGATGTCCTCTATGGTAGGACTTATTTTGTATGATATGAAAAATACTGAATAAAACATATCCAGAATAGACCAAGATGAATTGTGCCTCAGTAGACTATGACTGTGATTCAAGACGAGTAATGTTTCTATGCCATTTAAAAATATACAAACCAGTCAACAGGTTTCCCCTGATCATTATAACATGAGATGGAGGAAGAAGCTCCTCCTGATGCAAGAAGGAGGAGCAGAACATGAAGCAACATGATGAAGATTAAAGAACCTGAAACAGTACAACAGTTTCATTTGTCTATCATGGTAAATCAAATGTATAAAATAACAAACACCACTTGTACACGGTTGCAAACAGTCTGAATACTAACGGGAAGCTATAATGGTTTATTAATCCAGTCAGTTTTTAGTTTTAATATACGCGTTATATTTGCTTATAGTTTAATATCAAACTATGACTGAAGTGAAAAAAAATCGATATTTAAGTATTGACAGAAATCTTATCTTTACCTTAACGAAGGCAGACGTTCTGCAGAGTCAGAAGTGTCAGTGGACCAGTCCATCCGTGAGCGAAACTTTTAAATCCTCATGTTGTCACATGTAGCAGGTTCATTAGTTTTGTAGAATTAAAAGCGGGTAGATTCGCATAGCGAGAACCCAAATGGGCGGGGATTGGTGGCCATTATGTTTTCTATATTGCTCGGATAACAATTATTTTCTTATTTGAACCATTGTGCATTTTCAATTCATTGTCTATTACGAGTTTCTCAGTGTCATTATTCATTTGTTTATTAGCATTGACAGCGCTGCTAACAGGAAGAGTTGTCACGTGTTAACTGTTACTTTTCTCAGCGCCGTTAAGAAGAACCAATCTTAGTCGTTTGTGATGACTGACACACACACACACACACACACACACACACACACACACACACACACACACACACACACACACACACACACACACACACACACACACACACACACACACACATACATATATATATTTGAACACCGGTGTGCAAGTAAAAGTTCGGCACAACACCTGAACACTGTCTACTTGTTTGAATGGTCTTATGAATATTGATTAGGATACTGAACTAATGGTTACGAAGCCAGTGTAATTTTTCGAATTAATATTCATGAGTAGGTCTACTATAGGAAATCTACACGTAAAACAGGAAGAAGAAGAAAGAAGAAAAAAAAAACAGACCAACAATGTAACCTGGCAGTGTGCACCAACAAGACACGGGCTATAGATTGTCGCAAATGTTAGAAGAACAATTATTGACTTATTTGTATTTATTTTTAATGATAGACTAATATGTTGAAATGTTATAAAAAACGTACAATCTCAAAGTCCCTCTTAAAAATAGTTTCTGTAGGCTACATCTGTGAGGTTACACATTACGACATATTCATCCTCATCATGTCCTATGTTTATTATTATTGATGGAAGCTGAAACCACTAATGCATTAAATTCAACGAAGCAGGCTATTTCTTGAATTTCTTTCTTCTCAGCTTCACCTTCTGTTTTTGTTCACTGGAGACAGAGACTGAATAATAATGACCTAATTTAAGAGAAGAATCATCATCTCTACATCTGTGTGAATCACTATTTGCCTTTATTGCAATTGCTTTAATAAGCAACGAATCACACTGCTTTTTGCCTCTATCGCATGTTTCTGCTCTTGTAGTAGCAGCCTATAGAATATAAACATATGCCCATAGGCCTAAAACCTATGGGAATGTTACTCTTTTAGAAAATTGTAATTCATTTTCTACTGCATCTTCTTCTTCATGCCACAAGAGGTCGCTAAGGTCTACTTTTAAACACATCTGCTACGTCTTCGTGCTAGCCTGAGAAGGGTTTTCTTGAGGTTACTATGATTTTACAACTACCCCCGTTAAACTATTGAAATATGGTTTTACTCATGGTTACTACGATTTTACATCAGATAGACCACTCTTGTTCCTGTAGTAAAAAATTGCTAATATTAGTTAAGTTCACTTGAGAAACACAGTAAAGTCTCATTTGTTAACATTAGTTAATGCATAAATCAACAATGAGCAATATATTTTTACAGCATTTAAAATTAAACTTTGTATGTTTATGAAATTAACTATTCAGTAATTAATGCACTGTGAACTTACATGTAAGTTAATGTAAGTTCACAGTGCATTAACTACTGTATAACAGATGCAAATGAACTGGGTTAGTCACTCAAAAATGAAAATTCTGTCATTTATTACTCACCCTCATGTTGTTCCAAACCCGTAAGACTTTTGTTCATCTTCGGAACACAAATGAAGATCTTTTAATGAAATCTAATAGCTTTCTGTCCTCCATTGCAGCTACACAACTTTTTGAAGCTTTATAAAGTTGATAAAGCGATTGTAAAACTAATCCATTTGAATTGAGTGGTTTAGTCCACATTTTTTGAAGAGACTCGAACGCTTTATATGATGAACAGATTTAATTTAGGCTTTTATTCACATATAAACATTGAAGAGACTCGAACGCTTTTTATGATGAACATATTTAATTTAGGCTTTTATTCACATATAAACATTGATCAGCGAACATAAACAGAAGCTCAACCGAACCTGCTTGATGTGCAAGAACAAACCTCATTGGTTCTCGCTGAAGCTCAAACGTGATGCGTAACACAAGAATGAACCTCATTGGTTCTTGCTGAAGCTCAAACGTGCTGCGTAACACGAGAATGAACCTCATCGGTTCTCGCTGAAGCTCAAACGTGTTGCGTAACGCGAGAATGAACCTCATTGGTTCTTTCTGAAGCTCAAACGTGATGCGTAACGCGAGAATGAACCTCATTGGTTCTTTCTGAAGCTCAAACGTGATGCTTAACACAAGAATGAACCTCATTGGTTCTTTCTGAAGCTCAAACGTGCTGCGTAACACGAGAATGAACCTCATCGGTTCTCGCTGAAGCTCAAACGTGTTGCGTAACGCGAGAATGAACCTCATTGGTTCTTTCTGAAGCTCAAACGTGATGCGTAACGCGAGAATGAACCTCATTGGTTCTTTCTGAAGCTCAAACGTGATGCTTAACACAAGAATGAACCTCATTGGTTCTTTCTGAAGCTCAAACGTAATGCGTAACACGAGAATGAACCTCATCGGTTCTCGCTGAAGCTCAAACGTGTTGCGTAACGCGAGAATGAACCTCATTGGTTCTTTCTGAAGCTCAAACGTGATGCGTAACGCGAGAATGAACCTCATTGGTTCTTTCTGAAGCTCAAACGTAATGCGTAACACGAGAATGAACCTCATTGGTTCTTGCAGAAGCTCAAACGTAATGCGTAACACAAGAATGAACCTCATTGGTTCTTGCAGAAGCTCAAATTTGATGCGTAACATGAGAATGAACCTCATTGGTTCTTGATGAAGCTCAAACGTGCTGTGTAACACAAGAATGAACCTCATTGGTTCTTGCAGAAGCTCAAATTTGATGCGTAACACAAGAATGAACCTCATTGGTTCTTGCAGAAGCTCAAACGTAATGTGTAACACAAGAATGAACCTCATTGGTTCTTGATGAAGATCAAACATGATGCGTAACACAAGAATGAACCTCATTGGTTCTTGCAGAAGCTCAAACGTGATGCGTAACATGAGAATGAACCTCATTGGTTCTTGATGAAGCTCAAATGTGCTGTGTAACATGAGAATGAATCTCATTGGTTCTTGCGGAAGCTCAAACGTGCTTGGGCCTCCGTTTACCACAACTGATGCATGAGTTGATGAATGTTTAATAAGAGCCGAAAATTAAATCTGTTCATCATATAAAGCGATCGTGTCTCTTCAGAACTTTTAAACAAAACCGCTCAATTCATATGGATTAGTTTTACGATCTCTTTATGAACTTTTTAGTGGTCAATGGAGGGTTAGAAATCTCTCAGATTTCATCAAAAAGATCTTCATTTGTGTTCAGAAGATGAATGGAAGTCTTACGGGTTTGGAATAACATGAGGGTGAACTGTCCCTTTAACTAAGATAAACAAATGCAGTAGAAATATTGTTCATTCTTAGTCCTTGTTAACTAATGTTTATAAATAAAACCTTATTGTAAAGTGTTACCAAATTATTTTGTGGTTACTCTGTGGTTTACTACAAATTTCAAGAAATTCAATACTTTACTTCATAAAACTGTAAGTAACTTTTTGAAAATGATAAGGCTAAGAAACCATTCCTTTCCTTTAACATAAGAAAAACATTTCTTTGTATGGCCTTTTAGTCAGTTAATATGATTTTAAAAAATGTCGCAAAGTAAATGTGTTATTAAAAGAAGTGCTTCCTGATACCTCAGTTCCCTTAAACATGTTTTTTTGTGTGTGTGAGCAGGAGGTTATGTGGCTGTCAGCAACTTGTGGTTATTGCCCTGTGTACCTTGCTGAAGGTGGAGTAGAGTTTCACTGGAGACAGACACTGAGTTTAGAGACTCAGAGAGAGAGAGAGAGACAGGGGATGGCCAGCCTATCACATCCTTCAACTTCTGCTTTCTGTGGCTCAGCGTCCTATGCCGTGCGTCTGGTGCCTCTCGAATCTCCTTCTTCAGCAAATGTGCGTTCATGTGTCCGCAGAGACGTCTGGGAGCGTTTGCTGAGGAACACCAGTACCAGGTTCTGTTACATCATAAACGGGTACAGATTTCGTGATTATTTTACTTATGGTCTTTCCTGCTTTTACACACAGGGCTGAGATGTGGGTACGCATAATTCTGACCTTCATTTACTCTACACTTCTTCTGTCAGGTAATTTTGGACAGGTATCTTTTTAAAGGGATAAATGGGTGTGATTGCTTAATGCAGATGCTCTGAGTTTAATCTGTGCTCTTATGTTACCTGAGTGCCCTTGGTGCACAGGTTATTTATATTGTATTGATCTGTGTTTTTTCCTGTTTTTATCCCTGGCATCAACAGCGCACACCTTACCGAGGTCAATGCCGGCCTCTGATTACTCTTCTGTTGCTTTATAGGAGTCAGGGCCAGTAAATGGCTGGTGTATTTCTCCAGGACGGACATCTGCGTTTGGGCCGGGACCACGGTAACACTGCCGTGCCGATACGATTACCCCTCGCCCTACAGCTCCACACGGTTCATGTGGTTCCACATCTCTGTGGAGGGCCGGCGGGAAATCGCCTACCATACTGACGGGAATCTGTTGAGCCACTCGTACAGGGACAGGGTCAAATACATGGGGGGCCACAAAAGATGCAGTTTGCAGATCGCAAACGTGAAGCTGAGCGATGCAGGAATGTACCATTTCAGATTCGAGACTGACAACCAGCAGGAGCGATGGACGTCTCCTGATGCAATCACACTCTCCGTCACAGGTAAGGCCACATTTTATCTTATTTTTATTATTATTTTATATTCTTTTAGTAGAACACATGCAACAACAACAAAAGAGAGAGAGAGAGAGAGAGAGAGAGAGAGAGAGAGAGAGAGAGAGAGAGAGTGAGAGAGCGAGAGAGAGAGAGAGAGAGAGAGAGAGAGAGAGAGAGAGAGAGAGAGAGAGAGAGAGAGAGAGAGAGAGAGTGAGAGAGCGAGAGAGAGAGAGAGAGAGAGAGAGAGAGAGAGAGTGAGAGAGCGAGAGAGAGAGAGAGAGAGAGAGAGAGAGAGAGAGAGAGAGAGAGAGAGAGAGAGAGAGACTTTTTAAACAGCAATTTATTCTACCATTAAAAAGATACTTTTAACATACAAAAAACGGTAAAAAAAATCTCTTCACCTTCTATAAAAATCAACCCACCATTTCTTCTCAAACATAAGGAGATTGCTATTCATTTTATTAAATTCATATTCTAATCTAATTCTAGACTCAACCAAGGCCTTAAATATATTTGCCATATTTACTTATTGTCCTTTAATTTAAATTTTATTAGCCTTCCAAATGGCAAATTTTGCTTGACCAACTAAAAAATTTGAAAAAGTACAGAATTCCAATTTATCACGAGAATATTTGCACCCATAAATAAACTACTCAAAATTCTATCCATTTAGAATTTTTTTTGGGGGGGGGGGGGGGGGGGGGCTTATACAAATCCAGTATATTTTCATTGGACAAATACACTCACCTAAAGGATTATTAGGAACACCGTACTAATACTGTGTTTGACCCCCTTTCGCCTTCAGAACTGCCTTAATTCTACGTGGCATTGATTCAACAAGGTGCTGAAAGCATTCTTTAGAAATGTTGGCCCATATTGATAGGATAGCATCTTGCAGTTGATGGAGATTTGTGGGATGCACATCCAGGGCACGAAGCTCCCGTTCCACCACATCCCAAAGATGCTCTATTGGGTTGAGATCTGGTGACTGTGGGGGCCATTTTAGTACAGTGAACTCATTGTCATGTTCAAGAAACCAATTTGAAATGATTCGAGCTTTGTGACATGGTGCATTATCCTGCTGGAAGTAGCCATCAGAGGATGGGTACATGGTGGTCATAAAGGGATGGACATGGTCAGAAACAATGCTCAGGTAGGCCGTGGCATTTAAACAATGTCCAATTGGCATTAAGGGGCCTAAAGTGTGCCAAGAAAACATCCCCCACACCATTACACCACCACCACCAGCCTGCACAGTGGTAACAAGGCATGATGGATCCATGTTCTCATTCTGTTTACGCCAAATTCTGACTCTACCATCTGAATGTCTCAACAGAAATCGAGACTCATCAGACCAGGCAACATTTTTCCAGTCTTCAACTGTCCAATTTTGGTGAGCTCGTGCAAATTGTAGCCTCTTTTTCCTATTTGTAGTGGAGATGAGTGGTACCCGGTGGGGTCTTCTGCTGTTGTA
Organism: Romanogobio albipinnatus; assembly: GCA_023566225.1. Lineage (NCBI taxonomy): Eukaryota > Metazoa > Chordata > Actinopteri > Cypriniformes > Gobionidae > Romanogobio > Romanogobio albipinnatus. Next base: position 44,120,416 of record CM042252.1, on the reverse strand, counting down.
ACCCATCCACCTCAAGGTTGTGTGTGTTGTGGCTTCACAAATGCTTTGCTGCATACCTCGGTTGTAACGAGTGGTTATTTCAATCAAAGTTGCTCTTCTATCAGCTTGAATCAGTCGGCCCATTCTCCTCTGATCTCTAGCATCAACAAGGCATTTTCGCCTACAGGACTGCCGCATACTGGATGTTTTTCCCTTTTCACACCCTTCTTTGTAAACCCTAGAAATGGTTGTGCGTGAAAATCCCAGTAACTGAGCAGATTGTGAAATACTCAGACCGGCCCGTCTGGCACCAACAACCATGCCACGCTCAAAATTGCTTAAATCTCCTTTCTTTCCCATTCTGACATTCAGTTTGGAGTTCAGGAGATTGTCTTGACCAGGACCACACCCCTAAATGCATTGAAGCAACTGACATGTAATTGGTTGATTAGATAATTGCATTAATGAGAAATTGAACAGGTGTTCCTAATAATCCTTTAGGTGAGTGTATTTCACATACCGAAAAATAGGAAGAAATGTCAATATAATAATACTGTAAATTTAAGGAAGAGAGAGAAAGAAACATTTCAGTATATTCAGTATACTTCTTATATTCCTATGTTCCATTCATACATTAGCCATTTTGTCCAGAAAAGGCCACATTTGAAAGATTAAAAGTGTATTTGTTTTTTTTAAGTGTTAAAATATTGAAATACTCAGTTTAATATGTAGATACTACTATACAGTTCTGTTCAAAAGTCCAGGGTCAGTACGATTTACAATACTTTTATTCAGCAAGTGTGCATCAAATTGATCAAAAGTGAGTACAAACATGTATAATGTTATAACATATTTATATTTTAAAAAATGTCCTTCTGAAGTTTCTATTCATCCTGAAAAAATGTATCACTGTTTCCACAAAAATACTAAGCAGCACAACTGTTTTCAACATTGATAATAATAAGAAATGTTTCTTGAGCAGCAAATCAGCATATTAGAATGATTTCTGAAGGATCATGTGACACTGAAGACTGGAGTAATGATGCTGAAAATTCAGCTTTGCATCACAGGAATAAATTACATTTTTACTGTATTTTTGTCAAATAAATGCAGCCTTGATGAACAAAAGACCTCTTTAAAAAAATGTCTTACTGACCTCAAATGTTTGAATGGTAGTATCAGTAAGCCAATAGAATTATTGGATTCAACCTGTTTATTCGACCAATGGCTGTCAGCGGGCAGGGTGGAAGGTGTGGTAAGAGAGTTTGGGAATATTTTATAGGCAATTATATACTCAAGCCCTTACACCAACCACATCCCTGTTGGGAAAAAAACTGCATATGCTGGTTATGTTTTGAAGCTGGTTAAGTTTATGATGGTCCTTAGTTGGTCATGAGCTGGTTTAAGCTGGTCCTGAGCTGGAGCTAGTTGCTTAGGACCAGTTTGGACCAGCACTTGACCAGATTAAACCAGCTCATGACAAACTAAGGACCAGCTCAAACCAGCTGCCATGCTTCAAAACATACCTAACCAGCATATGCTGTTTTTTTCAACAGGGATAGCAATGGCCTGGAAACGCCCTGCAAATTTTGCACTCACACTTTATTCAGACAAATCAAGTCATTTGAGAAAGTAAAAACTTTTGTTGTGTATTTGCATATGATTGTGGAGAAAACCCATCTAGCTGCTCCTAAAATAGTTTAGCATATGTTAGAATGGACCAAATGCAGTGAAATGTTGTCCTGGTTCCAGAGCTTCAGGTTCACGCACATCCACCGAGAATTGGCAACATGTTTGCTGCTGGAGAGACGGTCTTCCTGAGCTGTGTGGCGCAAGGCTGTGCCGCATCTGGCAAGAATTTTGCACTTTATCGGAATGGGATCAACTTGGGGCAGTCCAGCAAGATGTCAGCCATCTATAACTTTGACAGCCAGCATGCAGGTACCTACACCTGCCGCCCAATACCCCCTCAAAATGTTCAGTCACCGGGAGTCACCCTGGCTCTTGGATGTGAGTATAAAATATTTATTGTGCTTATGGACAAAAGTTCTGTGTGTGTTTATGTATGTATGTATGCGTGTGCATATATATATTCACATACTTCCTATATACTGTATATGGTCAGAATTAATATTAAATTCGTATTAAAATAACACTTCACTTTTATTCAGCAATGGTGCATTAAACTAATCAAAAGTGACAGTAGAGACAACAAATTATATTTCAGATAAATGCTGTTCTTTTAAACTTTCTATTTATCAAAGAATCCTGAAGTATTTTGGGTTCCACTAAATATTATTCAGCACAATTGTTTTCAACATTAATGATAATAATGAGAAAATATTTCTAGAATATTTTCTGAAGGATCATGTGACACTGAAGGCTGGAGTAATGATGCTGAAAATTCAGCTTTTGCAATAAATATGCAATACATTATATTTTAAAATATGTTACAATAGAAAACAGGTATGTATTTTAAATTGTATTTCACAATATTAATGTTTTACTGCATTTTTTCAAATAAATGCAGCCTTGGTGAGCATAAGAGAACAGAAATAAACAATAAACAAATCATTATTGGGTATCACCAATATTTTAAAATGTCTATAATGTGCTTTGTGTGGCAGCATATAAATTAACATACATTTCTCATTTAATATGACATGACATGCATATTTTTGTGTCCAAGTGCATTATTTCCTTTTAAAATAGTTTGATCAATTCATGACATATATCACTTTATTCTATAAAAACCTGTTTATAGTTTGAATTCATTTTTAGAACATTTAAATAATGTTTGTTTAAAAATGTTTTGTTATTTTAACCCCCCAAAAATGTCAGGTGGTGTAACTGTTGAGATAAAAAACTGCAAGCTGTTGCGATAACTAAAAAACTTTTGTCCAGAAACGTGTACATTCCCAAATATCAGGATAATCAGGATTAATAAAGTAATAACAGTTAACATGATAATGCATCATCCAGAGGAGCCCAACTGATCCTTGTGGCAGAGTGAACATGATTGAAGGTCTCTCTCAAATGTTGTTAGGTTATTAGTATCAGGTTAGGTTAGTACACTTTCCATGTCAGGTGTACACAACTACAGTATATACATACAATTTGGTTGTACCGCCTGACATAGAAACAGTCAAAAAATGAATTTAAACACTTGTTATTTAACAACTGACACTTGTTTAAACACATTGTTCCTGACTCAAAAATATGCATTACATCAGTTTTGAAAAGATTTTTTAAAAACACCTTTTTTGAAGCTTTATTTGTCAATGACCCATATTCATAAAACAAGTACACACAGTGATTAAAGCAGGTTTCTGAAAGTGTGCAGTTACTGTCAGTCAGTCGCCTCTCCCATTATCACTTGCATTTCATCTCTCTTTTTCTGTGTGTTTTAGATACTCCTCGCTACACCACGGTACAGATCACCCCCCGAGAAGCAGTCAGAGAGGGCGATTCGGTGACTTTGACCTGCAGTAGTGATGGAGCTCCGCCAGCAGAAAGTTTTGCCTGGTTTAAGGAAGGAGAGAGTGGCAGCATGCCAGACAGCTTTAAACCTGAGCTGAGATTGTGGAGTTTGGACTACAGGGACCATGGAGAGTACTTCTGTGTGGCCCGCAACCCGCTCGGGACAGACCGGTCCAGACCGCTTTTACTGAATGTTACCTGTAGGTGGCCTCTGTTTTTATGTATCTATTATCTATTTATGCATTACTGGTTTGGTTTGCATGCATTTCTAAATAGAGCAGCTTTAACTGCCTGATGTGCAGTTTATCAGTGAGTAGGTCAACATGACCTCCTTTTTGTTTTGGAAATGTCACCAGACATTTCAACTTTTCCCTTTCCCTAATTAGACATATGTTTCCAATGTTGCTGAGCTAATGTCTATGTGAGTTTTTTCAGTTGCTGGTTCTTGTGTAATAACTTTAATTTTGGCAGGACATTATGTCACATTGTCACACATTGTCTACCAACCTCCAATTGATCAAAGTTCAAGTCAAGTGTACAAATTTAGGGCAAATCGGCAAACCACATGATGCTCAGCCATGAAAGGAGTATTTACTTCCTGTTTTCACTTGCTAAGTCAAACATCACTACATACTTAGGGTTAGGGGTCAGTATTAAACTTTGGTCCCACACTGTTTATGCCATAGGCATGATTGATACCTCAAGTTGTGCCTTTTAATGTAGGACAAGTGAACTACTGCTTTTCAAAACCATGAATTATAAAACATAAGCCCATTTTCCGTTGGGTCAATCTCAAGTGGAACCGTTTCTTACAGTTCTTAGAACTGTTCGGCCTGACAGTGGAAAAGCAGCTACTGACATATATCGAAAGAAGGAACCAAGTCATTAGGTCCTATAGGGAGGATTTTTTGGCATGATCCAACAAGCAGCCACCTAGAATACATTAGGAACCACCTATAGCAATCGCATACCAACAAGTTAAGAACCACATATCAACCCTCTAGCAACTACCCAAGCAACCCTAGCAATTGAACAATGTATCATGGTTTCTGAAGGATCAAAATATATTAACTGTATGGTAGGCAATTTTTGGAGAGGTTAGCAATAGTGAGCTAGCTTTGAAAGCATGAGATCCCACCCTCCCTTCAGAGCGTCTCCAAAGCCACGCCTCCTTCAAAACACATGAACGCACACAGCAGGGAGCTCATGGTGTTAAACTACCTCATGTCTCAAAGCACATAGCATTACAATAATAATGCACATAAACAATTCAAAGAGCACTGACCTGTACCACCTGACTGCTGCAGATACGTTTTGGCGTTGATAGTGTTGCCATTGAAACGCATAGGCCACCGTTCAAGTCACAAACCGCTCCAGTATGACGTCACAGGTTTTCATATCTTCCAAATTACAGTAGTTAGATGCAGTAGTGTGATGTCTGCGAGTGTGCGGAGGTATGAAAATACATAAATTGACAGGCAGGTTGGACATTGTATCATTGCATTTGGACCCAACGCAATGATTGGACGAACATTTGATGGTCCTATACGCCTTCCACAGGTGATATACAATACATTTAGACCACTTATCTTAGTGATTGCTATCAGGATGTGAAGCGACTTTCAACCAGCATAACAATAGAATGTTCTGGAGCAAATCACCTAAAATAGAATAACGTTATTTTAAATTGTACTGTTTTATTGTATTTTGGCAAAAACATAAATCTCAACAAAATGTTTGCTTTGTATTTCAAAGCAACAACAGTGCGTTTGTGGATTGCAAAATATACTTATGCATGTTTCCAGACTCCCCAAAGAACACAAGAATCCTCATCAGTCCTAAAGGAGACATCATGGAAGGGTTTGCTGTCAATCTGACCTGCAGCAGCAACGCCAACCCTCCCGTGGAGAAATACTCCTGGTACAAAGTGAACGGCGGGCAGCCCTGGACCAAAGGCTCTGTGCAAAATCTCACCTTCCTTAGCGTGCGTTCCCATCATGCCGGACAGTACTACTGCACCGCCTGGAATGTTTTTGGCATGGAGACATCCGCCACTATTTCTCTTTCAGTGCTTTGTAAGTTTATACTTATTAATATTATATTATAAATGATATTATAAACTGTACCTATATGCCTGTGTGAACTGCTTATTTTGTTGGATTGTATTGAAATATATTAATAGTTTGCAATGCACCAATTCTGTAGTCAAAATTTTCTCATGAAATTTGCTGGTGACCTCAATCCTCCAGTTGTCTTTAGATCTCCATCTGTTTCTTTCTTTATTTCCTTTAACATCTCCCCTTCTCTCTCTCTCTCTCTCTCTCTCTCTCTCTCTCTCTCTCTCTCTCTCTCTCTCTCTCTCTCTCTCTCTCTCATCTCTCTCTCTCTCTCTCTCTCTCTCTCTCTCTCTCTCGTTGTCTCAGATGCCCCCAAAAACACCTCTGTGTTGGCTCAGCCTTCCACTGTGATCGAAGCGGGCAGCTCACTGACGCTGACCTGCAGCAGTCAGGCCAATCCGGCTGTGGAGAACTACACCTGGCACCGGATCAATGCGGCTGACGCCTGGGTAACTCGATCGGGTCCCAGCTACACCATTGCTGAGGTCAGCCCTCGAGCCAGTGGCCAGTACTACTGTGAGGCCCGCAACCGCATCGGAGCTCACAGCTCGCCGGTCCTGACTGTGAAAGTTCGAGGTCAGTACCTTACACAATTACTGTGTTCAACAATGAGGATCAAACATCTACCTATGTTTATTAGTATTAATAAATGTAATGTTTTAATGTAATAATTCTTGAACATTTTTTTTAAAAATAATATTGCTGTTACTGCTGGGTTTTTTTTAATTGATACTTGTATTCCACAAAGACACATTGAATTGATCAAAAGTTACAGTAAAGACAATTATAATGTTATGTTTCAAATAAATACTGTCTACTTTCTAGTCATCAAATAATCCTGCAAAAAATGTATCACGGTTTCCACAAAAATATTAAGCAGCACAATTGTTTTTAACATTGATAATAATAACAAATGTTTTTTGAGCAGCAGCAAATCAGCATATTATAATTATTTCTGAAGGATCATGTGACACTGGACTGGAGTAATGATGCTGAGAATTCAGCTTTATACAAAATGAATTATAATTATATTAAAATATTTTTTTTTATTGTAATTGCAATAATATTTTGCAATATTACAGTTTTAACTGTATTTTTGATCAAATAAATGCAGGCTTCACAAGTTCGCACTTACATATAATTTATAGAGAGTAATTTAATGCGTATTTGGCGTGCTGTCCGGGGGGAGGGCTTTGAGCTCGGAATTAGGCCCGAACCCAGAGAACCCCCCGTATATGTAAGTGGTTTAGAGTAAAAAGTGTGGAGAAGGGGTGGTGGAGGGTTGCTGATAACTGTCAACAAACGGAGGTAGGACTGCTGCGTGTAAATACACCTCTATTGTTGATTGGCTGAGTGCTCTCCACCTGTGTCAATTATCTAAACGTGCTTCTCCAGAACCTTGTTAATAAAACATCATTTAGTGAGCATAAGTGGGCCCTATCATACACCCGGCGCAAAGTGTATATATATATATATACACTCATCTAAAGGATTATTAGGAACACCTGTTCAATTTCTAATCTAATATCTAATCTAATATCTAATCAACCAATCACATGGTAGTTGCTTCAATGCATTTAGGGGTGTGGTCCTGGTCAAACAATCTCCTGAACTCCAAACTGAATGTCAGAATGGGAAAGAAAGGTGATTTAAGCATTTTGAGCGTGGCATGGTTGTTGGTGCCAGACGGGCCGGTCTGAGTATTTCACAATCTGCTCAGTTACTGGGATTTTCACGCACAACCATTTCTAGGGTTTACAAAGAATGGTGTGAAAAGGGAAAACATCCAGTATGCGGCAGTCCTGTGGGCGAAAATGCCTTGTTGATGCTAGAGGTCAGAGGAGAATGGGCCGGCTGATTCAAGCTGATAGAAGAGCAACTTTGACTGAAATAACCACTCGTTACAACCGAGGTATGCAGCAAAGCATTTGTGAAGCCACAACACGCACAACCTTGAGGCGGATGGGCTACAACAGCAGAAGACCCCACCGGGTACCACTCATCTCCACTACAAATAGGAAAAAGAGGCTACAATTTTCACGAGCTCACCAAAATTGGACAGTTGAAGACTGGAAAAATGTTGCCTGGTCTGATGAGTCTCGATTTCTGTTGAGACATTCAGATGGTAGAGTCAGAATTTGGCGTAAACAGAATGAGAACATGGATCCATCATGCCTTGTTACCACTGTGCAGGCTGGTGGTGGTGGTGTCATGGTGTGGGGGATGTTTTCTTGGCACACTTTAGGCCCCTTAGTGCCAATTGGGCATCGTTTAAATGCCACGGCCTACCTGAGCATTGTTTCTGACCATGTCCATCCCTTTATGACCACCATGTACCCATCCTCTGAGGGCTACTTCCAGCAGGAGAATGCACCATGTCACAAAGCTCGAATCATTTCAAATTGGTTTCTTGAACATGACAATGAGTTCACTGTACTAAAATGGCCCCCACAGTCACCAGATCTCAACCCAATAGAGCATCTTTGGGATGTGGTGGAACGGGAGCTTCGTGCCCCGGATGTGCATCCCACAAATCTCCATCAACTGCAAGATGCTATCCTATCAATATGGGCCAACATTTCTAAAGAATGCTTTCAGCACCTTGTTGAATCAATGCCACGTAGAATTAAGGCAGTTCTGAAGGCGAAAGGGGGTCAAACACAGTATTACTATGATGTTCCTAATAATCCTTTAGGTGAGTGTATATATATATATATATATTTTTTTTTTTTTTTTTTTTTAAGAGTTCGTTAGTAATATGCGCCTATATATGGGTCCACAACGCTCATAAACTTTGCTCATTACACACTTCCTCAGCATTCAGTCTTTCCGCTCGCAAATTTTGCCATGTAAATAGTGAATCCGCCATGGTGCAAGTGCAAATGGCTTTTAAAGGGAATGGGAGATGAGACTCTGATTGGTTTATTGCACGTTATGCCCAAAACACACCCATGACTCATTAAGAGACTGGGGACAACCCTTTTAGACCATGAAAATGTAAAAGTGCAGAAAGTTTTGTGTGATGGGTCGGTTTAGGGGTAGGGTTAGTGTAAGGGGATTGAATATACAGTTTGTACATTATAAAATCAATACATACGTCTGAGAGTCCCCACAAAGATAGTGAACAAGACATATGGATGTGTGTGTGTGTGTGTGTGTGTGTGTGTTGTACGCCACCTAAAATGCACGTACATTATATGCAACCAGTTTTACTACGAGAGAGGCCTCTGGCCATAAACATAGTTAGTTGATGTGCATGACTATGTTGATGTGGTTTATATGTCCAGGCCGACTGAAAGTGATCGCATTGGCGTCAGCAGTGGGCGTGTCTATCGGACTGATCTCATTGACCGTGGTCGTCATGATCAGGTGATTGTATGTTTGCTGGCTCAAAAAGTGAATATCTGATCTTGTCTTTTGATCTTATGCATATCATTGCACGTTTCTTTTGCAGTAAAAACATGCATCGTGTCGACACTGAAAATATTGAGGAAGAAAAACAGGTAATTACTTTTTTATATATTTTTTTCTGTCATTATATGGTTTGAATCTAACCAAAATGATTACATTAATCGAATGTCTTTGTGCTCTTAAAAACAGTGTTCACCAGTAGTTGATTTGCCAGTGGACGATACTCTGTTCAGTGAATCAACTTCAGAGACGTTTCTCTTCAAGAGCACAAAAATGTCAGACATTCCGGTAAGTTTTCCTTCTCCACTCAACAGTCTCTGTAATATAAATATGTGAATTGGGACACAGCCTAGATGTTCTTTATCTGGACTGTGTCCCAATTCACATACTACACACTAAAAGTATGTACGCTGGTGGAAGGATGTTTAAGTAATGTATCAACATAAAATGATACCACTGACATTATCATTAGCTACATTTTCTATCTCAAAATACATCATTACAACTTCTAGGGTTATACATTTAAAAAACAAAGCACATTTGCTCAACAAAAACCCTAATCTTTTTATATTGCAAAATGTATTGTTAGCAATATTAGCACTAAAATATGAAAGCATTTGTGCCACATATAAAAATCATGCTTTGGTCAATCTTGATTATGGTATAAAAAGTCATAAATATGAAACAAAAAGTAAGCCATACTAAGCCATAATGACATACTAAGTCAACTTTGTCATATTTATGACATAAAAAGTCAAAATTACGACATAAGCCATAATTATGACATATACAGTCATAATTGAGATAAAAAGTTTCAATTATGACATAAAAAGTCCTAGTTATCACATAAGTCATAAAAATTTAAAATTGACATACTTAGTCAAATTATGACAGTCATAATTATGAGATTATAAATTAGAAATTGACATACAAAGTCATAATTTTCATTGATATCATAATTATGACATTAAGTCATAATTATGAGATTAAAGTTAAAATTATGAGATAGTCGTACTGTTGAAATTATGACCTTCTTACTAAATCTGTCATGATTTGTCTTTTTATTTAATAATTCCAATTTTTTAATCTCATAATTTTTTTTTTGTCATAAATGTCTGATTGTAGACTGTATAATTTTGACTTTTCATCTCATATTTATGACTGAAAATTTTGAAAATCCACTAGCAATAGTAGACCACCACAGGGACCATACTTTTTATAATGTACAGCGATGTGTGATGCACTAATTGTAGTCTTTATATTAAGAATGGATAGTATATGAATTGGCACACACTGTCCAAACTGATGTGACACGTGTTTCAGGAGGAGCCAGAGGAGATGTATGAAATCAGCCACCCATCCATCGTACCCCTGAAAGAAGCTGCTCGCAGCACTGAGGAACAGGGAAAAATCGACTACATTACGGTGCATTATTCTCGCATGCCCAGGTTAAACACAATTACACCGTCCATGTGTGCTGGTTTGCGGCAGTCCTCTGTTATATTAAGCTGTTGTGTTTGTCATCTTTATTTACAGTCGGGACCAGGTGAAGGTCACAAACATACCTCTAGATGGAGGGAAGAAGCTCAAAGGTGGTCCTAATGTTCTCACCAAGCATCCGAGAGAGGGGATGGAAGAGTCTGGTGTCTAAAGCGGTCAACTCATGAAACATCACAACAAGTGACAGAAGAAATTGTGAAACCACACAGGGATTTTTTTTAATAAATTACATGTACTTATAAAGCACATGTGGACCACTTGATGTAGCCTGAAGGTCAGAGACTTGAAAATAGGCCACACATGTAGAAGAAATGTCCATTGGATATTATTTTCAATTGTGTCCAGCTGTAATTTGTTCTAATAAAAATTCAGGGACCCACTTTATATTAGGTGGCCTTAACTACTATGTACTAACATTTAAATTAATCATTAGATACAATGCACTTATTGTCTACATACATGTTTTTACATTGTACTTACATTAATTACATCTGTAATTCTTTTTCTGTAGTGGATGACACTTCCCTTACACCTAACACTACCCTTAAACTTACCACCACACCTGTCCCTGACTTTACCCGTATTCCACCTCAATATCAGCAATAGTGTTTTATAATACAATATAAACACAATAAGTATATTGTACTTATTTTTTGATGTAAGTTCATAGTAGTTAAGGCCACCTAATATAAAGTGGGACCAAATTCAGTTGCTCAAAACCGAGATACAGTATAATACTGTTCAAAAGTTTGGGGGTCAGTAACTTTTATGCTCAACTTCTTTTTAGATTTTCTACTTTAAAATGTATTGTATTCCTGTGATCAAAGCTGAATTTTCAGCATTAATACTCCACTTTTCAAAATCATTCTTATATGCCGATTTGCTGCTCAAGAAACGTTTCTGATTACTATCGATGTTGAAAACAGTTGTGCTGCTTAATATTTTTGTGGAAACCTTGATTTTTTTGCATTAATCTTTAAATTGAAAGTTCAAAATAACAGCATTTATGTGAAAAGGAAATATTTTATAACATTATAAATGTCTTTACTGTCACTTTTGATCAGTTTAACGCACCCTTGCTGACTAAAAATATAAATTTCCCCATACGTTTGAACAGTAGGGAAAATATGTTGTGTGACCTTCTTGTTCCATAGATTTGATTAAACTCATAGAAATATCCCATTTCAATATTCAATTTAATTGACATGGTGTAATGGTGGTTCCTCACAGGAAGCTCCAAATAAAAAATGTCAACGTAAAGACTGTTTTTTTTAAAGGGGTGATGAATTGAGAAATCAACTTTCCCTTGAGTTTTTGATATTTAAAAGGGTCATGGTAATATAAGAATATCCTATAAGTTTCGGGGCTGAAAACTTCCTTGTTAGTCAAAGGAAAGCTTTTATTGACACCAGGCCCAGTAAACGAGAGATCTCAGAATGTGCCAGGCTATGACGTCAGAGTGTGTTGTGAAACGCTGCCTCAACAGAAGAAGAAGAACGCCTGATTCTGTAGCCCTGCCCACCGACTCGTGCCTGACATGTTATAGATAAATACATACTCCTACGTGGAGCTAAACCGGATTGAATTTCAAAGCAATAAACATGCCGCATAAGCTTCATTCGGATTCCAATAATATGAATGCATGGATGAACTTTATTTTTAATGAATATCCAGCTCACATGGGGAAGACTGATTGTTTGTTCCTTCATTTCACCACGGATTCGTTTGTAAACAAGAGACTGGATTTGCAGACAGGATGAGATCACATGAATGAATGAAGCAACACACTAATGTGAGTAAAAATATTTTTCTGACATTTGCTGTCCCTAACAACGGAAGTTTTGCTTTTACTTTTACTGTGGAAACCAGTTTTTGTTTAGTTTTTTTCAACCGTCAAATATGATGACAATATGATTTGGAATGTTTAACCAATGTCAATGTTTTAGTAACAACAAAATAACAACAAAATACCAAACACATTTAAATTATTTCAGAATACATGTTAATTGTTAAAGGAACACTCCACAATTTTTTGAAAAGGCTCATTTTCCGGCAGCAAAGTTCCTTGATTATTAAGCAGGAATGAGAGTATAGTTCCTCGCTATATCGGCCTAGCAACTTTTCATTTTCTGTATTTTTAATGAATATCCAGCTCACATGGGGAAGACATTGTGCATTTGTTCCTTCATTTCACCACGGATTCGTTTGTAAACAAGAGACTGGATTTGCAGACAGGATGTGATCACATGAATGAATGAAGCAACACACTAATGTGAGTAAAACATTTTTTTTTAATGTGTGACAGTATTGCATTGTTACAGATCGTTTGATATCTATTGATTATGTGTACGTATCTAACTGAACATAACTTAGCACGCTGTCACAGGCTGGAGAATCCCTTATTTAAGGTGTTGTTGGTTCATTGTGACATGTAGCCTATGGGCCAGGGCTCGCAAAGCCCAACGTCCCTGGGCTATGTTTTCATGACGGGCTACCAATAACAATATCATCTTAAATAAACCAACTCTCTTTACAATGTCACATTGCAAAATAAAGAAAAAAAGCGAGGTCGTTTTCTGAATATTTCACTAAAATAATGTATACACAGTGAGCTCTCAGAGTCTGAGATCACATGGGAAATATAAGTTTTATCATCATTATTAGGGGCCAAGCACCGAAGGTGCGAAGGCTCCTATTGAAACCGTTCCCGTTCTTATTATTATTATTCATCTTCTTCTTCTTCTTCTTCCGCCACAAAGTCTATGGCAGCCCATAGAACCGTATGGTAAAAAGTTATGAAATTTGGCACAAATTTGACAGTCTGAAGTGTCAACATAGCAAATTTGGAGTCTCTAACTCAATCCCTCTAGCGCCACCACCTGTCCAAAGTTGCACTCATGTTTATGCTAATAACTTTTGAACCATAAGGGCTAGAAACAAAATTTCCTCTGATTCCTTGGCTCAAGCGATTCGATTGCACCCTATGACGTCATTTTCCGTCATGAAAATGTTCCCGCCATTTAGAATTTTCCGAAAAACCTACTTTTGCGAACTCGTTAGATTCAGGACGGCATGCCGAGTCGCCTGATATTCAATTGTACCATATCGGCCATTTTGGCAGTCGGCCATTTTGAATTATGTGCTAAAATGCTGTATTTTATGAACACATGAACGGATTGTTACGAAACTCGGTTTGGGTCATCAACACAATGCCCTGAATGAGCCCAAGAAGTTTTGAAACAGCGCCACCTAGTGGATAATTCCCCATCCCCCCCCCCCCCCCCCCCCCCCCGCCCCAAATGCTTAAAACTTTGGGTGAGCTTGACTGATTTTCACGAGAGTAACTTTTTATGATTCCTTGGCTGAAGCCGATTCAATTGCACCCTATGACGTCATTTTCCGTCATTAAAATTTTCTCGTCATTTTGAATTTTACGAAAAACCTACTTTTGCGAACTCATCCTAGACGGTTCATCCGATTTGCACAAAACTTGAACCAGATCATCTTCAGAACATGCTGACAAAAAATCTTACGAATTAAGTTGATTCGTCAAATCGTTTTTGATAAACGCGCAAACAAATTTTAAGTAGCGGTTGCAAAAACACACTTAAGGCAATATCTCTGCAACGCTTTATCGTATTCAAACCAAACTTGGTACATGTCATCACAAGCATGACCTGAGGCAACATGCACCGTTTTGGCGCAGCACCACCTACTGGTCCGGAGATACAAAAAATGGCTGTTTTTGCTTATAACTTTTTTGTCCAAAAATCATAAAAGTGGTCTCGTTAGATTCGGGATGGCATGCTGAGTCGTCTGATATTCAATTTTACCATATCGGCCATTTTGGCAGTCGGCCATTTTGAATTATGTGCTAAAATGCTGTATTTTATGATCACATGAACGGATATTTACGAAACTCGGTTTGGGTCATCAACACAATGCCCTGAATGAGCCCAATAAGTTTCGAAACAGCACTACCTAGTGGAGAATTTTTTTTTTCAAATGCTTATAACTTTGAGTGAACTTGACTTATTTTCATGGGAGTAACTTTTTTGTCTCCTGAATCCTCGCCAAGTCCAACAATACCAGACTTGCTAGGTTTCGGCATATGGTTTGTGCAGCATTGTTATTTAGCGCTTTAAAAACATTAGCTGATATATTCGAAACCGCTAGTCCGATCGAGACGAAACCAGCGTCAGAAGTTCGGAAACATAGGTCGAAAGCTGTGCACTAATGCCCAAATGTCAAAATATTGATAGTAAGGGGGTGTAAAATCCAATCAAAGTCAGGTGTCAGTCATTTTTCATGTGTTTTTTCATATAAATGTCTATAACTCCAAAACGAAACGAGATATTTTTACCAAAATTGACACAGACAGACTCCGAGGACATAAAAAAATGGTAGGATTGTGCCACTTGGTGGCGCTATAATAGAACAAAACATGAAATTCCCATTGACTACAATGCAGTATTATGATATAAAATGCTATGCTTTACAAATGAATTGGTGTAACATTACGAAACTTGGTATGTGCCATCAGCACCATGCCTTTAAGGTACTTAAAAGGTTTCAAAACAGCACCGCCATATGGTCCATACTTATAATGAAAAGGCCTCTTGAGGCTAGATCTCTGCAATGACATATTGACACTATACTGACACCCTGCTTTGATATATTGACACCAATCTTTGCATGTGTCATTGTTCCCTTATTCTGACCACACCATATCAATTTCGTAACTGCGCCACCTATTGGTTGAAAGTGATACATCATTAAATCATTATTATTAACTGTATAATTTTACAGCTATTTTGCCTAAAATCATCACCTTAATAGGTCTTTAATTGCTCATTGCTGCGGTTGATCTGACACTGCCAGCCATTTTGGCACGTCTTGTCTTCTTCTTTGCGCTTGTTATTGACTGTATTTATCATTTTACAGCTATTTTGCCTAAAATCACCTTAATAGGTCTTTAATTGCTCATTGCTGCAGTTGATCTGACATTGCCAGCCATTTTGGCATGTCTTGTCTTCTTCTTTGCGCTTGGCCCCGGTATTGCTGCTCGCAGCTATATTTATTATTATTATTATTATTTCTACCTGGAAATACACCAACTGTAACCCTTGAGGAGAAAAAGGATGTGTGAATATTTGTCAGTGATTTGCAGCACGTGAGTAAAAAAACAACAGATTGACAGTAATTGTGAACTATTCCTTCAATGAATGCTATTCTATTATAAACAGAGATTATAAACAGTACCTTAGATTATAAACCAAGTGCTTAGTTAATGAAATGATGTGCCAGAAAACATAGAACGAAAGGCAGTTTTCTATGATTTACAATGTAATAATCCATAATATCTTTCCTGCTGACTTCTTACATTCATTACTTTCTACAACTGTTCTTTGTTCTCTTTTTTGTTCAGACTCTGTGAAGAACACAAGTGCTGATCAGTTCATCTAGTTCGGTGGCAGAATGTCACCAGGATTTTGCTAAGTAAGACATGCACAGCGTTGACATGTAAAAAGATACAAAATGATATACAATAGATTACAAAAAGTGAAATATGGAAGATTATGCTGTTTGATATGCAGAATATCCTTTAAATAGATAAATAATAGACTCCATAATGGATGCAAAAATGCTGTAAAAGAATGCAAAAGTAGCATATACAAACAAAAGCAGAACTATTTATACTACATCTGTGTTTTGGTCACAGCCACTAGTTATTGTTCTCCTCCTCTGTGATAATAAGATGTCGATTGCTTGTTTAAAGTGATCTTGAGCTCTCTCTCCTGAAAGAAAAAAAAACGCCATATTACATTCGTTTCTATAAGGCCAGGAACAAGACACTTATTGAGTAAGTGCTTTGCTTACCGAGACTTGCGTCTGATGAATATCGCAATGCCTGCTATTACGATAATGATGACAATAACTCCAAACACAATGCCAATAGTGGATGAAGATGCACTTCTTGCTGTGAGGAATTAAGGACAATGTAACTCTTCCAGATATTGATATTTACATGATATATATTGCATATACATACACTCTAAAAAATAAAAATAGGGCACAATGCATTTGACAGAATTTGTATTCTAGGTCCCACACAAGCACACAATTGCATGACTTCCCGTCTACTTCTAACCCACAGAGTCAGACCACAACATTCACACAACATTCACACACAAACTGTCAGTAATGTGGCTGACAAATTCATGTGCTAAATAATGTCACATTGACTGCTCACTGTTTAAAAGTGCTCACTGACTGCTCACTGTTTTTGAACAAAGCTCCCAGAGTGAAGGTCATGAAAGCTAGACAGATTTATCTGAGGAAGTGTCTCTTGTTTGAGGAAATGTGTTTTCTAGTGTCATCTTGTGAACTACTGACATTTGCTGTGCCCTAACAACGGAAGTTTTGCTTTTACTTTTACTGTGGAAACCAGTTTTTGTTTTGTTTTTTTCAACCGTCAAATATGATGTCAAAATGATTTGGAATGTTTAACCAACTGTATGTCAATGTTTTAGTAACAACAAAATACTTAACACATTTTAATTATTTCAGAATACATGTTAATTGTTAAAGGAACACTCCACTATTTTTTGAAAAGGCTCATTTTCTGACAGCAAAGTTCCTTGATTATTACGCAGGAATGAGAGTATAGTTCCTAGCCATATCGGCCTAGCAACTTTTCATTTTCTGTCGGTCTTAGTACACGGTGTAACTACAGAAGAGTCAAGTTTTAAATAGGAAAAATATCGAACTCTGTGGTCATTTTTGAGCGAGATGCTAACGGTCTAATCAGATTCAATGATCTGTGCTAAGCTATGCTAAAAGTGCTATCGCCAGACCTGGAGATCAAATATTGGTAGATATTGGAAATTAATATGGTATATATAAACACTTCACATTAATGTTCCATTTGTTAGCATACCGTGAACTAAAAAAACATGTATTAATCTTAGTTAATAGTATCAAAATAAAAAGTTTTATGGACTTGAGCTAACATGAATTATTAATGAACAGTTGTATTTGTTAACAAAAATGAATAAATACTGTAACAAATATATTGCTACTTTTTCAGTTTATATTAGTTAATGCATTAACTAACGTTATCTAATGGGACTTTATTGTAAAGTGTTGCCATATAAATAATAGGAATGCTTTACTAGAGGAGTTGTAGGATATTAATGTTAGAGCGATTCTTTAATTCATAAAGCTATAAACATTTATTTTTTTATAACATGAGATTTTTTCTAGTTGTTTTGTTCTAAAATATTTTAGGGTCAAATTCTCACTAACTAACTAACTAACTAACTAACTAACTAACTAACTAACTAACTAACTAACTAACTAACTAACTAACTAACTAACACTCTAAAAAAAAAGGTTCTATATGGCACCAAAAATGGTTCTTCGTCGTAATCATAGGGGAACCACTTTTGGAGCTATATAGCACCATATCTTAACTAGTTCTGTATTACCCCTTTTCCACCAAAGCAGTGCTAGAGCTAGATCGGAGCCAGAGCCTAGTTTCAAATCGGTTCTTTGTGTTTCCACACTCAAAGCCCCAGCTCCGAGCCAGGAAAAGTGGTTCTTAAGTAGCACCAAAACATTGCTGGGCTAGAACAGGGCTAGAAGTAAGAACCGATTACGTCACGCGCTGGGGGCGGGGTCAACAAGACGAACACAGACTTGAGATCCGCCATTGTTGAAATAGCAGCTAATGGAGCTAACAGCTGCTGCTCGTTAACAGCTGCTGCTCGTATACAGTGACGTAAGACCTGGCTCTGTTGTGGCTCTCTAGCCTCTGGAAAAGCAAACGGTTCTTAGCAGGCTCCTCAGTTGAACCAACTATGAACTGGGACTAGCTCTGGCTCCGATCTAGCTCTAGCACTGCCTTGGTGGAAAAGGGGTATGTATGGTAGCGGTGCTATATAGCACCTTAGTAGCGGTGCTATATAGCACCTTAGTCAAAGAAACGGTGAAGAACCTCTGAAGAACCGCTGAAGAACCACTGAAGCACCAAAATTGGTGCTATACAGCACTTAAAAAGGTTCCCCTATGATTACGAGCCAAGAACCATTTTTGGTGCCATATAGAACCTTTTTTTTTTTAGAGTGTAACTAACTAACTAACTAACTAACTAACTAACTAACTAACGGTATTGGGTAGGATTAAGGGATGTACAGTAGAATACGTTCATGCAGAATAAGGCATTAATATATGCTTCATAAGTACTGATAAACAGCCAATGTCCCAGTAATAAGAGATGGACCCTAAACTAAAGTGGGTTACACTTTATTTTAAGGTGTCTTTGTTACACTGTAATTACACATTTAAGTACTACATGTATATCCTATAGGGTTAGGGTTTAATTTGGTTTATGGGTAATATGTAACATGTAATGATGTAGTATGTATCAAATAATTATGCATAATTTATACACTGTAAAAAAAGTTCTTGACTTAAAATTAAGTATATTCAACTTGGTAATTTCAACTTAAATTACATTAAACTGACTTAAAAAATTAGTTGAATCTTGTATAACATAAAAAAGTAGCTTATTTACTTATTTAGATGAGTTAAAGCAATGTAAAAACATGTTGTCATTACTTATTTATCATATAATTTTTGACAGTGTAGTTATTACTATAGTAACTACATGTAACATACGTAACAAGGACAATGTAAAATAAAGTGTTACCCTAAAGTGTTACCATTTTATTTTACCTCCGAAAATGATTGTTAAATCATTCGGTACTGACAAACGACTGAAAAAGTTGGAAATTCAATTATCAAAATGTGTCATTTAAGTGCACTATGGATGTCCAGTGCATAACTGTTCTTACTTTGTGTCTGATGTGTAACCTGTAGATTCAACCCTCTCTGTCCTGGTAGCTTGGCCTTCGGGTGGTCGGTGATGAACCGGAACACGTACACGCCGCTGTCTGCTGACCTCAAATCAGATATCATCAGAGAGCAGTTTTTGCTCCCCGTCTGCCCAAAGTACTTGATGCGGCCCTGGTACGAGGGCTCAGGAAATATCCCTGCACTGTGGTACACGTATCTTGGAGTGATGCAGTGGCTTTGATTCAGACACCACATCTCTGACAGCACTTTATGCCGTATTCCCTGGTCTGACTCCTCTGGGAAGTCATAGGTGCACTCCAGAACTACAGAAGACCCAAGAGGAGCAGAGACTGGATCAATAGGAACATGCACTATCCAATCAACAGCAAGAACGCCTGAAATGGAAGCATATGAGTAATACTGAAGGAATCTTATTACAAACAGCTGGTCTAAACAACATTCCTGTGCCTGAAAAAGAAACTTATATATACTTAGTCTAAAGAAGTCTTCTGATGTTTCATTATCTCACCTGACAGAATCAAAGACGTCAGGGTCCATATGCCTGGAAGGAGATTCATAATCATTTTTGTTGCCTCAAGTACTTACTGGGCAATAATAATGTGAAGACATCCCTTGTCTAGTTTTAAGTTCCTCCTCCTCCTCCACCTCCTCCTCCTCCCCCTTTGTCTTCATTTACAGTTACTTCCTTCATGTTCCCAGTTATATTTTTTGTTCCTTTTTTATGTGTTTCTTGCATATTTTATTTGTAACTACTTAATATTACTTAATAATGAATGTAAACAATTAAAAAAAATATATTATATTAATAATAGCTGCAATTATCTTTGATTATTTAAAATAATCAATTGGGCATAGAGCATATGTTTATGGCATATATGGCACATCTAACAGATCAGGCGACTGGGTTAGAGCATCTCCAACACTGCAGCTCTTGTGGGGTGTTCCCGGTCTGCAGTGGTCAGTATCTATCAAAAGTGGTCCAAGAAAGGAACAGTGGGGAACCGGCGACAGGGTCATGGGCGGTGGTCCGATCAAACAGACGAGCTACTCTAGCTCAGATCGCTCAAGAAGTTAATGCTGGTTCTGATAGAAAGGTGTCAGAATACACAGTGCATCGCAGTTTGTTGCGTATGGGGCTGCATAGCCACAGACCAGTCAGGGTGCCCATGCTGACCCCTGTCCACTGCCGAAAGCACCAACAGTGGCCACTTGAGCAACAGAACTGGACCACAGAGCAATGGAAGAAGGTGGTCTGGTCTGATGAATCACGTTTTCTTTTACATCACGTGGATGGCCGGGTGCATGTGCGTCGCTTATGGGGAACACATGGATGCACTTTGGGAAGAAGGCAAGCCGGCGGAGGCACTGTGATGCTTTGGGCAATGTTGTGCAGGGAACACCTTTGATCCTGCCATCCATGTGGATGTTACTTTGACACGTACCACCTACCTAAGCATTGTTGCAGACCATGTACACCCTTTCATGGAAACGGTATTCCCTGGTGGCTGTGGCCTCTTTCAGCAGGATTTTGCCCTGCCACAAAGCAAAAATGTTCAGAAATGGTTTGAACACAGCGAGTTTGAGGTGTTGACTAGGCCTCAAAATTCCCCAGTTCTCAATCCAGTCGAGCATCTGTGGGATGTGCTGAACAATCCGTGGAGGCCCCACCTCGCAACTTACAGGACTTAAAGGATCTGCTGCTAACATCTTGGTGCCAGATACCACAGCACACCTTCAGGGGTCTAGTGGAGTCCATGCATCGACGGGTCAGGGCTGTTTTGGCAGCAACAAGGAAGTATATATATATATATATATATATATATATATATATATATATATATATATATATATATATATATATATATATATATATACTTGTAATGTAAATGTATACACAAATGTAGGCATATACAGTATGCCATATACACACATTCATCACCATATGGCATCTTGTACTGTATGGCTGTATTATGGTTTTGCTTTAATCGCAGTCGTATCGCTCCATGACGTGTTTCTTCAGATGAGCTGCTCCTGAATTTGAGATGAGATTTTCGAACACTGATTCACCTGTCTAGCGCGCGCACCTTCACACACACACACACACACACACACACACACACACACACCTGCGCTCCGCTACTGACCGGAAGAGGGAGGTTTCCACTCCAGCGAACAGCACAGAACGAGCAAAGAGAGTGAGGAGAAGAGCTGTTCTGACTGCTGGAGAATAGCGTCATTTAACAAACAATAAAAGAGCCAAGGTCTCCGGGGAAAGTGAAATGTCAGCGCGGATATTTGGAGGAAACAACTGATTTACCTCTTCATCGCTTTGTTTCTACTCCAAAAGTTTATCAATGACCTGCAGTGGAGAGGTAAAGGTGAAAACTGTTTTTACTGTTATAAGAACATTAGTGACAACTAACGGCATTATGTTTTATATGTTTCCAAAATGTCCATTTATAGTCAATAACTTTTTTTTGGTAACGGGCCATCAGGACAAAATTTGTTATATTGGATTTTACTAATTATATACTGGATGTACAATTAGCTTCTTACGCTTATTAAATTAGCAATAAAACAACATGTAAAACGTAAGTTTCATTGGCTGAAATGAAACAACATTTAAGGTTACAATCTGCAGTGGCAAATACTTCAACTAGTTGAATTGAAAGAAAATGAAAAAGTGAGTAGAAATAGCAGAAATGATTGCCACAAGGTAATTTTTGGGGGAAATGTTTTGCTTTTTATAGCATTATGTTAAAAATTTTTTTTACAGTGATTGTTAATAACAGCACTGTCGTGAACCCTCTGCATTTTTTTTCTCAGTTTGCACTTTGGTTTATTTAACTTGCTTAACCCATCTTTGTCCATGACAGCAGTTACACGATGTTTTCTAAGCTTCTCTACACATTTCCAGGTCTGAAAACAGCAGCAAATCAAGTTTCGAGGAGAAATCATTGGAATCCATTCCAAGCTTATTTTTCAGTTTTCTGCTGGATAAAGATGCCAGAGAAGAAGATCGGTGAGTGCTGAGCTGTTTCTCCCTTTTTTTTGACATCAGACGACTGGTTTGTTAAAGATTAACAGCCGGTGGTGGGTCATGTACTCAATTTGTTTTGGTCAGTCTGGATCTGTGTATTACTTTGACAAAAGGCCAAAAGGAGTCAAGACATGACATGACGTGATTTGGTCATGCAGCTGTTTTCATGCATACAGTAAGCTAAATGAAAAACCAAAAAAGAAATGAAAATATATCCACACTTGGGGAATCTGAACCTTTATAATCCTTCTCAATAACAAATTCTGTTCAACTTTTTTATGCAAGCTTGTAAATTTAGATGAACTACAGCAAAAACAATATTTGTTCTGTAAACTTAACGCTCAAAATAAATAATTGGTTTGAGTAGAGCCAACTCAAATGAAACAAATTAGAGAAAAATGATCTTTTATGAGTATTTAGAACTTAATTTTTCTTTTGAGTTTTCAAAACTGACACATTTAAGTCATCTGAATTGTTTCATTGTTTTGAGTTTTATGTACTTGTTTGTTTTACTTTAGGTAAACTTAAATTTAACTGCGCTGTTTTTTATTATTATTTCCCAGCATGCTTTGCCATAACACTCAAAAGGACGTAACTTACAAGTTTAAGGCAATCAGCTGCAGAACATTTTTGAGTTTTCTCAACTTAGGGTCAATTAGTTGAACAAACTTGTTTCATGTTAAATAGTTGAATAAACTTTAAAAGCTGAATTTGTCATACAAAACATAAGTTGGATTTTTTACAGTGTAGCTTGAGAACAGATATATGTTAAATGTATTGTATTGCTTTCCTCATTCTGCAAGTGCTATGCTAATGCTACCAAAGCATCGTGTAGCCAATTAGCAAGGTGGCATTTCAATTGGCTAAAGCTAGTCAAGTTTCCACTACTAAAAATTTAAGATTACATGATATTTTTTATGTTAAATGTATGAATTAGCTTACTCAAATATTTCAAGTTCAGAGCAATTAAAATATATGATTACAAAATAAAAATCTGCTTACTTAAAAAAATTTAGGCAACTGATTGCAACAACTTATTCAGGTTTACAGTGTAGTTTTTCCATAACATGCTGCTCGCTTGCTCATATTTAATATCTCACAGGTGACCGTCTATTTAACCTATAGGACAGACCACGGAATGAGAGAAAGTTCTGGACCAAAACATTCCTTTATAGTGGATACATTTCCAGACTAGAACATTTTAGAGCCGACACAACAGTTTTGTTTCTGTGTTCTTATTTATGTTAATTTTTAACCCTCTTTAAAGGGGGTTTTGATGTTTTAATTTGGCCGCAAAAATGAATTTGCCCGCAAAAATCATGCAGGTATGATGGTCTTGAACAAGAGAGAGAAGGAGAAAGCAGTGTACCATGAAGAAGCTCTGTCTCGCACACACACCCCCACTCAGACAAAAGTACTACTTGTTCTCCGGTCAAATGGGTCATAGCAGGTGCTATAGAAACAGTCTGAGGCAGTGGGGAAATCCTCGGGAATGAAACGAGAGACAGCAAACAGGAAAACGTCACACTGTTTCAGTTTTGTTCTGACCTCTAATGTAGCTATTCAAAGCTGGGCTTGGACAAAACGTCACTGGTGAGTTGAGAGTCACAGTGAGATTTAGATGGTCACATTTTGCCTTTTCTCTTTTTACACACTGTTTCGTAGCCTTTTTTTGTTTTTCTTGTTTAACAGTTTGTATCAATGACCAAGATGTTTCACAACTAGAATTACAACAGTTTTCATATTGATTGAGTCCAACATCTAATCTAGATAAATAAAATATTTTATTCTGATTGGTCAGTAATGGTAGCCTAGAAATCTAGACGGACCCTAGCGGCAGCAAATCTAATTTGCAGCCAGGGTAGTCTAGCAACTCTCCGTTGGCTTGCGAGCTGGAAAAACCAAACTCTGGTCAGGCCAATCACATCGTGTATAGAGTTGGTGGGCGGGCTTAACATAATGACAGCAGGTTTGCGGCGGTTCCGCGTGCTACTCGTAAACAAAGAAACTGGCGAACAGCGGTCTTTCGAATCGGCTTTGGCCGCGAGTCTGGAAGACCTGGAGTTAAGCTTTTCTTTGAGAAAAGAACAAAGAACGGCACTGAAGTAATTCGTAAGAAAGGAAGATGTGTTCAGAGTTTTGCCGACCGGATACGGCGAAAGTTTAATCAATCAACTAGCTCCGCTTCACCTTCTTCGTTGCTCTGGTTGGTTGTAGCGCTATCTTATTGCGTGCAGAGGGAAATTGAAAGACAACCGTTTATCCCGCCCCTCGGATTGAGCCCTGCCATGGGTGTGTTCCCAGACCCAACATCTTGATGTGGGTCTGGCTTGTCAGGTTAAAGTAAAGATCATGTTCCATTAAGATATTTTGTAAATTTCCTACCGTAAATACATCAAAAATGAATCATTAGTAGTAATATGCACTGCTAAGGACTTCATTTGGACAACTTTAAAGCAGCACTAGGTAACTTTTCAACCTTCATAATATATTTTCAAGACTCTTGTGATGATACATCGACTTACAATAGTCTGCCATAGCCTGACGGGGTCTGTATCGTTTTTAATCGTACTTTTAAACTTCGGTTTCAGGTAGTAACCCGAGAAAAAAAAGAACTACAAAATTCGACTGCTTTACGGCATATACATCACTTCCACCATCCCCCCCACTTCCTTAAATTCGGACGTGCGAGCCCAACTATCCTTTGTTTGCCGGAGGTTATAGTCATGGCAGAGGCAGCACAGAAAAAGAAGAAAGCAAAGGTTTTGTCGGAGGAATGCAAAAAGAGGAAACGAGAAAGTGATCGCATTAAAGGCAGGACGAGGATCAACATTGGGCCATCGTTTGCTTGTTGGCGTGAGCTGAAGGAGGTCAATATATTATATTGACGATATATGGATATATATATGGGTATTACCTACCACTCAAACATTGAATTGAATATAGAAATAATATCATTTAGATTCTGTAAAACGGTAACCAATAGACTAGTCTACTATAATGACACTGGCTTGTAAACGCTGAAACATATGCCACTGTACCTGGGATGAAGACATTTCACACGCAAAGCAAGCAGAACACCTGCATGTGAACTCCTCCTGCAGTGTTCAGGGCTATCATAGTTGTCATGTCAACAAATGCACGTGCGATGCATCCCCTGATGTAGGATGACAGAGTTTACGACAGTAGTAAACGACAAAACTTTGAACATATCTTCTTTTCTTAAGAATGACTTCAGTGCTGTTCTTTGTTCTTTTCTCAAAGAAAAGCTTAACTCCAAGTCTTCCAGAGTCGCGGCCAAAGCCGATTCAAAAGACCGCTGTTCGTCAGCTTCTTTGTTTACGAGTAGCACGCAGAACCTCCGCAACTCTGCCGTGACGTGTCGTCATTATGTTAAGCCCGTCCACCGACTCTACACATGCTGTGATTGGCCTGACCAGAGTTTGGTTTTTCCAGCTCTCAGGTCTACCGAGAGTTGCTAGACTACACTCGCGGCAAAATCAATTTTCTGCCGCTAGGGTGTATCTAGATTTCTAGGCTATGAAGCCCCTCCTTCCAAAAAGCGCAATGTGCTGTGATTGGTCAGCTGCACCAGTGTGTTGTGATTGGTCAACCGCTTTGAGTGTGTTTGGGAAATGTCACTCCCCTTACCATGACTGCAAGTTTCAACAGACTACTGTAGCAACTCAACCTGGCCTCATCCCCCTTTTCTGCATAGGCTTGGGCAGGAATTATTCCAATGAGGAATAATGTGACGTGTTCTTTCCCAGAAGAAAACTCAAGACTACAATCAAAGCGTTTCAGGGCATTCAGAAACATTGCTTACTGATATATAGAGAATAACTATCTTTGGAGTTACTTTGTGCTTTGTAACTTTTCAGGTTCAAGACTGAATGGGCAGGCGAACTTATGAAATCAGGTGGAGCATATTGTCTTGTTAATGTATGTGGTTAATGGTTGAGATGCAGGGGATGCAGGTTTGATTCTGGCCTGTATTATGGCTCAGAGGTTGCTATTTTACCTCATGTTAATGTACATAAAATTTTACTTTCCTTAAAAATATATTTTTGTACCAAATGACAGTATTTGACACATTTACCATCAGGAACTTGCAGGAAAGACTATTATGAATTTTCTCTTATATTTTCATATCATTGGCTTTTAATAAAAGTAAAAGAAATCAAAATGTACACTTAAAGGCCCCATGGCATGAAAATGTCATTTTATGAGTTTTTTTTTAAACATTAATATGAGTTCCCATAGCCTGTATATGGTCCCAAAGTGGCTAGAAATTTTGATGGGTGTAAACCGAGTTCTGGCTGTCTTTCTCTGCCTTTGAAAAAATGACAGCTCAGACGAGCTGATCTGGAATTTTCCTCTTATGGCGTCATACCAGGAAAGGTTACCTCCCCTTCCTCTGCTTTGCCCGCCCAGAGCATTCAGAGAAAATTGATTCAGTTTATGTCAGCACAGGCTTTACAAACAGACTTTACGATATGGAATCGACAGCACCGCGACAAACCGTGAGTAACAGTGTTCATTATTCCTGATCTGTGATCAGTGATTTCTGATGTGTAGCTAGTCATTCAAGTTCACTCAGACTTTCTTTTTTAGATAGTTTAATGATCACCGTCTTGATGCCCTAAGCGTAATGCATCAGTGAATCAAGCCAGTGACTAAAACAATTGTTTCTGTTAGTAGCATGAAACAAATCCATTTTTAAGTGATTAAACTACAGAGAGCGATCAAAGAACACTCTTTATAATGTCCGGAGCTGTCAATCACACGTTGCGAGTGTATCTGCACACTTGCCCAAACTGCTGTTATAAGGAATGACACTGTTATGCAGCACAGCGAAGCTGAATTCATGTTGATGTGGTGTTTGCTGTTAGTTGTGGTGAAAGCATTTTGTGAGAGAAAATGTGTTGCAATGACGAGATCACTGCATTCACGCAATCAACAGACTGCCTGTCTACTCAATGCTCATCACTGTAGCTTTTCATGCGATAGAAATAGATCATAAAATAATGCTATAATCCACACTTTGACGATTCGTTCATCTCGACGGCTGTAATGGTACATTACATGTGTTACAAAGTTCGTAGAATAAGTTGGAAGAAGACAGAGTCGACGTGACTGGGACTGTTTATTCAGAATCTCTCAGCTACAAATAAGCTTGCGCTAACAGCACAGCGCTCTCAACAACTCAGTACAATAAAACTTCCTCCAGCTCTCCGTGGTTCACGGGTGCAGTCAGTCTCTC
Organism: Romanogobio albipinnatus; assembly: GCA_023566225.1. NCBI lineage: Eukaryota > Metazoa > Chordata > Actinopteri > Cypriniformes > Gobionidae > Romanogobio > Romanogobio albipinnatus. The sequence goes on along the minus strand of CM042252.1, from coordinate 44,092,746 downwards.
TCATGTATGCAGTGCGTGCAGTGCCTCGCTAAACCACGCCCCCTCCGCAACATAATCGAACACTCATTTCAAATGCAAAGATGTCAGCCAATCACAACAGTGGGCGTTTTCACTGAAGTCTCACTGCAGAAACGCCCCTTGAAACAGGGCATTAATAACAGTATAGAAAAAATGCCTTTTATTTCTAAATTATGACATTTTTTGATGTAAAAATCATACTAACAATATAAGTTCACCTCAGGAAACATTATAAAATAATAGAAAAATGCCATGCCATGGGACCTTTAATATTAGGATGAATTTTTTCTTTTAACATCCAATTCAATCATAGTGAAAATGAAGAAAAATGTATCCATTAAGTTGGGAAAATATGGCAAGGCATTAGAAACAAAGATTCTGAAATACTATATATTTAAAAAGCAATGTTAAATATTAATATAATATAAAACATATATTATATAACATTATTTTATTTGATTCTCTCATGTAAAGAAAATAATACATTAGGAGAAACAAATATATATATATATAAAAAATACTGTAGCCAAAAAAAAAAAGAGTATAGAGCTATTAATATATAATTGTATTAATGGGTAGAACACATATTTCAGAAATTTCAAGGTCATATTGAAATCTTTAAAATTTTGATTTCAGACTTTGCTATCTTTGGAAATCTGAGCAATATGTATGGCGTTGTTGAGATCTCCTCGGAAACTCTAAAGGATACTCGTGTGAGATTATTAGGGTGAACATCTGAGAAGCAGGATACACAAGTCATATGTATTTCAAAGTCATATATTTATATTCGGTGTGTGTTTTATCTAGGATGCTAATGGTTATGGATTGAGCATATAATCATAGTAGAATAAAGTAGTGCTTGTAAACGGTAGAACCGCTGAATGCTCAGTGCATGCAGGTCTGGATGATATGTTTTTTGGCATTGGTCACTTGTTTCCACTGACATGGTTACATCTCTGTGTGAGTATGTGGTTCAGGTATACTCTACTTTATGTGGAAATTACAATTTGTGCAGTATAAAAATCATTGTTTATGAAATGTTCCCATAAAACATGGAAGCCCAACATGTGTGTGTGTGGACTGTGGAGAGAGAGAGAGCTGATCATGACACTGAGATTGAGTCCCACGTTTACTTTAGCAGAGAGGAATTGATGACTTTGGACTATTGATTTTGTTCATGGTTCTGTTCTTTTCATCAGCTCGTCATGGTTTATGTGTTTGCTCACAGGCATGTATTTTAACATTCACAAAATATCACATTAAATATACTTTGTCCTGTACTAAAAGCGTTGTTGGTTTCTAGGAAGTCCAGGGATGACCATCTTAAGTCCGTATCGTGTGGTCGCTGCAGTAGCCGTGATCTTGATCATACTGGGGGGGCTGGGAGCCGCCATCTGGGCCCTTGGTAAGACTTTCGGCTAGGCCTTCTGGGAAATCCAGTTTGCTTCTGCTGATTTAACGGAATACTGCAGACTCTCCAGGGACTTATTACACTTGTTTTGTTTGTTTGATTTTCAGTCACATATCTTAGAACAACAGAAGATACTGGATTATTTGATGGTAAGCAATGTTCATTTTTAATTCCATTTAAATGTAATTATATTATTTTTTAATTATATTAGGTTATAGTGTTTGCATTTATTTTCACAAATACATTTTAAATTGTTTTAATATATTTTAAAATGTAATTTATTGCTGAGTTGGCAACATTTTCAACAGCCATTATTACATTTTTTACTAGCTTTTCCAATCTCACATGATCTTTCATAAAACATTATAATATGTTCATTTGGTGCTCAAGACATTTCTTATTATTATCAATGTTGAAAACATTATGACCAGCCAGAGTGGCGCATATATTGTTGATCATCTCCTAACAAGGCCACATATTAAGATCTGGGTAAGCAAACAATCAGTTCTCATGATCAACGTGTTGATCAAGCGACTTTGACAAGGGCCAAATTGTTATGGCAAGGCGACTGGGTCAGAGTATCTCTGAAACGGCGAAGCTTGTGTGTTGCTCTCGGTCAGCAGTGGTTAATTTTGAGGCAGGACAAACCACAAACTGGCGACAGGGTGTTGGGCGCCCAAGGCTCATTGATGCACGAGGACAACGAAGGCTATCCTGTCTGGGCCGAGCCAACGGAAGGTCTACTGTCTAATGTGTGTCACACACAATTTTAATAACGGAGGAATGTGTCACAACACGCAGTGGATCTCTCTCTGCTGCGTATGGGGCTGCGGAGCTACTGACCAATCAGAGTGCCTATGATATGATATCAACTTTATTAATCCCCGAAGGGAAATTTAGAAACATGATGATGCGATGAAAAAGTTTGCCTAGTCCAATGAGTGGACAACTTTTACATCACATGGACAGCTGTGTGTGTGCACCATTTACCTAGGGAAGTGATTCACCAGTATCACTATGAGATGACGACAAGCTGGGGGAGGGATTTTAATGCTCTGGGCAATGTTCAGCTGGGAAACCCTGGTCCGGCCATTCATGTGGATGTCAGTTTGACACGTGCCACCCACCTAAACATTGTTGCAGACCAAATACAGCCCTTCATGACAATGGTGCACCCCAGTGGAAGTGACCTCTTTCAGCAGGATTAAAGCCACATTGCACATATTGTTCAGGAACGGTCTGAGGAACATGATGGAGTTCAAGATGTTGCCCTGTCCTCCAAATTCCCTAGATCTCAATCTAACTGTGCATCTATGAGAAGTTGAACCAACAAGTTCAATCCAACCTAGAGGACTTGAAGGATTTGCTTCGAACGTCTTGGTGCCAGTATAGAACAAAATAGAAAATGCATTCATACTAAATTAGTATGAACATATACTCACTGTCTTCATTATGTCCTGCAGTGCAGGTGAGTGCAGCTGACCAGAGGCTGAGAGTGTTCGACTCCACCCAGCGGAGGTGGAGACACGTCTGCACGTCCAGCGTCAACCAGCTCATCGCCAACATCAGCTGCGAGGAGATGGGCTTCATCAGGTAACAAACACGCACTCTAGGCTCACTGTTTCTCATGTGTAGATATTCATCCAGTCAAGCCAGATTCAATTGTTGACTGGAATTCGTGATTGTTTTAGTTATGTCTTGATTTGCATTTTTCTTTCCATTCAGAGCAGTAAATTTCTCAGTGACATGTGCACCTGACAATGGTGGTGATCGAGATTTTTTCTGCGTGAAAGATAGCGAGTTGACATACGGGAAGAAGATAAAAACAGCCCTCTATCCTTGGTAAGACATTGCCTTTTTTTTCATATGATTAAAAATAAATATACGAGCGTCACCAAATTAAACTTTCAGTTCCCTTTTAGCCATTGTTTTCACCAAGGCGATAATACCGGGAAAAAGCGCTCAGTTAGCATTCTCAAGCTATACAATTCTCAAGCATTTTAAAGAGTCTAGCAAAAACTGGTAAAAATCACTGGTAAAAAAAAACAAAAAACATCTATAATATAATGAAATATTTGTGATTAATATGAGAATACACAGCTCATTTTTAATGGTCATCAAGGGAGAAAGATGCTTTTTGGCCGCTCTCTACTGATCAAGAGTTTGGAATAATTACGATTAAGTCTTTTATGCTCACTAAGGCTGCATTTATTTGATCACAAGTACAACAAAAACAGTGATATTGTGAAATATTTTTTTTTTCAGTATTTATTCCTGTGACGCAAAACTGAATTTTCAGCATCATTACTCCAGTCTTCAGTGTCACATGATCCTTCAGAAATCATTCTAATATGATGATTTACTGCTCGGTTATTAATAATGATTCTTACTGTTATCCATTTTGAACATTTAATAAATATGCTTAATATTTTTGTGGAAACCATAACATTTTTCAAGATTATTTGATTAACAGTAGGTTCCAAAGAACAAATCTTTTGTAAAATTACCTAATAATTACTTACCCCAAACGTTTGAATGTTATAGTGTATCATAGTTTCCAGAAATATATTAAGCAGCAAAAACTATTAACATTAATAATAATCAACCAGTATATTAGAATGGTTTCTGAAGGATCATGTGACTGAAGACTGGAGTAATGATGCTGAACATTGAGCTTTGCCATCAAAGGAATACATTACATTTATTTATAAAATATATTCAAATAGAAAATAGAGATTGTAAATTCTAATTAGATTATAATAAAACGCTAAGAACTGTTTGCAAAAGTGTTAATCTAAAACATTCTAATGTTTAATTTCTGTTTCAGTAAATGTGACAAAGGTCAGATACTAGAGGTGATTTGTCAGGGTAAGTGCTACAACTCAATTTGAATATTTCTTCACCGCAAATACATGATTTGTTGACTCTCTGTCGCTGTAGACTGTGGGCGTCGTATGCTGCCCGAAGAGCGGATTGTGGGGGGAGTTGATGCTCGCCAGGGCTCGTGGCCGTGGCAGGTCAGCTTACAGTATGATGGAGTTCACCAGTGTGGTGGATCCATCATTTCCGATCGCTGGATTGTCAGTGCTGCACACTGCTTTCCTGAGTGAGTGACACACATTTTACACCCATATTTTTTATTTGTTACTATCTATACTAAAACATGCTAGCAAAATGTTGAATAATTGTATCTATCTATCTATCTATCTATCTATCTATCTATCTATCTATCTATCTATCTATCTATCAATCTATCTATTTATCTATCTATCTATCTATCTATCTATCTATCTATCTATCTATCTATCTATCTATCTATCTGTCTGATTGCATGGCTTTAAAACCATACTAAAACATGCTAGCAATGTGTTAAAACACATTAGCAGCATGTAAAAAAACCTTCTAGAAACAAGTTAAAACAAGCTAGCTCCATGCTAAAAATGATAGCAATGTCTATCCGTCTATATTTGATTGCATATCTTTACAACCATGCTAAAACATGCTAGCAATGGGTTAAAACATGTTAACAACTTCTAGAAACAAGCTAAAACATGCTATCTCCATGCTAAAAATGGTAGCAATGTCTAACCATGCTAAAACATCTATCTATCATCGCTACATATTTTTGTTGAAACCATAATAGTTTTTTTCAGAATACTTTGATGAATATAAATGAAAAATAATTTATTTGAAACAGAAATTTTGTAGCATTGCAAAAGTATTTACGCTCACTTTTGATCAATCAAATCCATCCTTTCTGAATTAAAGTATTCATTTATTTCAAAACAAAAACTTTTGAATGGTAGCATACTTCTTTGTGAGATCTCACTCTCAGGCTTGCATCCTCAGGAGGTATCGTCATGTGTCACGTTGGCGGGTTCTGATGGGATCGATCTACAACACTCCCATCCGTAAGAACGTTGTGATTGCTGAGGTGAAGACTGTTGTCTACCACAGCAGCTACCTGCCCTTCGTCGATGCCAACATTGACGACAACAGTCGAGACATTGCGGTTCTGGCCCTGACAAAACCTCTGCAGTTTACTGGTGAGTTTTTTCACAGAACAAAACAGGGGTAACACTTGATGGTCCCCTTTAAACATTCTGTTGACTATAAGTAACTTTGCACATACATGTCAACAAGCACTCATTAGAATTTTAGACTGTCTGATTAATATCTGCTAACATTTTATTGTGATGGTCCACAACATTTTCATTCTTCTGTTGAACACAAAAGAAGATATTTTAAAGAATGTCGTATTCAAATTTGATGGCTGCCATTGACTTCCAAAAATTATTATGGAAGTCAATGACTGCCGCCAACCAACATTCTTTAAAATATCTTCTTTTGTGTAAATGTCATGTTGTTGTTTTTATGTGTTGTGTTTTCTATTGAAACTGAAGGCATTTTAACACAAAATTATTTTTCATTAAATAATTTATTCATAAAAGAGATGTCTCTGTGTAACAAGGACACATCTTCACTAGCAGCAGTTTAATTGGAGTTTGTTTAGAGGTGTTTTTCATTAGGTAGTGGTATGTTACAGGCCTGTGCGGGTGAACACAGCATTATAGTAAAACCTCTCTCTGGTCTCAGGTTGCTCGTCCTGAGAACAAAGCTCCTCTATTTCCACGCGGCCTTGAGTCAAAACAAAAGACAATAGCGGCAGACCTTTCCAGAAGGATAAAGCTTTTGCTCATATCCACAGTTTTCTGTATAGTTAACCAGAAAGTTGTTCTCTTAAAAATAAAGGTTCCAAAAGGGGGGTTTAGCAGTGATGCAATAGAAGAACCATTTTTGGTTCCTAAAGAACCTTTCAGCAAACAGTCCTCGAAGGGGTGGTAAACCATGATTTCACTTTTCTAACTTTAGCTAGTGTGTAATGTTGCTGTTTGAGCATAAACAACATCTGCAAAGTTACAACGTTCAAAGTTTAAAGCAAAGGGAGATATTTGCTTTTAAAGAAATCAATTTCTAAGGACTACAGCAAACGGCCGCTAGGGACTACTACACATTCCTTCAGGGTTGCTGACATCACCAAACCCAATATTTACATAAACCCCTCCTCCGAGAATATTAAATAAGGGGGGTGAGGCCATTTTGTATCGCAGCAGGGAAGCGTTGTTGTGGTATAGTTAGTAGGCTGGAGTGTTGTTGCCGCAATGCCTGACGAAACGGTGTTATTTTCATCCGGATTGCAGGTCCACTTTGTTCAGCCTTCCTAGGGACGGGGGTGCGTTGCAGTGCGTTTAACATACATATGCATGTGTGTATGAGACAGAGGGGAACAGGTCGCATTTGCAGCAGATATATGCTGCCCATCATAAATCAAAGCACGAGACAGACAGGGGTCGGAGGAGAAGACCGGAAAATGTGACATAATGGACAATATTCATCTGTATTTGCAATACACGAGCCGCGGTTCAGCTGCGCGAGACAAACACTGCCAGTGTGTGAATGAACGTCAGAAGCTGTTTACGGGCCACAACCTGTAAGTACGAGTCATTTTTCGTCAATGTGTTTTCCTGTAATAGTTTGTGTTGTTAATTGTACGTTGTAGCAAGGAAGTAAACATGACAACGCTGTTTGAGCATTTAACAAACTGGTTTGCAGAGCCATTCATACTTAACCTTATCCGACAAACACCTAACGTTACAAACTTTTTTTTAAATCTCAGCAGCGAACTTGGCATTAGTGTAAAAATAGTGTTTAATTAGTGTAAATTTGTCCTTGAGACAGATATTTGGCTATAATCGTTCTAAAAATACAAAAGTAACAGTGCCATTCAGTAGCGATCACTATAGATCCGCAGTCAGGTTCTGCTCGATCATCTTCACTAAAATTGTCTGGGTCTGATTCGGGCTCAAATTGGTATGGTTTTATTGACGCCATTGTTTCTAATACTACCCAAAGCACAGTCTACCGGTAAAGGTGACGTTTCCGACAAACGTACACTAGGCGGTTAGCGAATCACAACACACTGGGCCAGCTAACCAATCTGAGCCCATTGCGTATTTTTGAGGGACCGGCTTCATACAACCCTGAAACCGTCAGACCGTTTTTACAAGGGGGGACAGAGAAGCGTAGAATAAAGGTAAAATATATGAAAAATAATGCAATTTTTAAAAACGAAGCATAAACACGTTACAGTGCACCCCACAAACACAATCAAGCCTTCGAAAGAATGTGTTTTACCACCCCTTTAAAAGAACCATTTTTTTCTTAGTGTGAAGAATATTTAAAAAAATCTAAATAACCTTTTTCCACTACAGAGAACCTTTTGTGGAATGGAAAGGTTCCATGGATATTAAAGGTTCTTCATGGAACCATCAATTCCAATAAAGAATCTTTATTTTTAAGAGTAGACCTTATGTGCCAGAGAAACAAGCGTGCAGCATCTTTAGAAATTTGTCTTTGAACTTCTGTTTTTGTGGTAACTCTGTGTATTTCTATGACATTGCTGTGGAAGAGTAATTAAGTTGATTTACTTACTGTAGAGTTAACAAAAGTTATCATGAGCATTGTAATGTTTGAAGCGGGTGACATAACAGATGTCTGTAGACCGGGAGTGAAATGAACGAGTGGTTAATTCATGAATCCGCAAGATCTTACCTTCATGCTGTAGAAATACAAACCAGAAGACAGAACACAAAGTCAAAGGAAATGGAGCATGAGAACCTGAAAATTTCCCCTAATTCCCTCTAATCATAGAATTGTGAAATAGTTTTCCTCCCAGCTGACATCATCTCTTTTGGTGTTTTAGATTATATACAGCCAGTGTGTCTTCCGACTTACGGCCAGCGTTTGGCGGATGGGCAGATGGGTACAGTAACCGGCTGGGGTAACATGGAGTATTATGGTTAGTAATGTCTCATTCTGTGTCTTTAATTAAAGGTCACTGTAGCACTGCATTACAGTTTTTATCAGACTCGCTGTCTGCCTGTCTCTCTTTGACCTTTTGTGCTTGAATTAACCGACCTGCTGTCAGATACCAGGCAATAATTTCAATTTACCAGACTTTTTAGCACATAAAAGCACTTTAAATCATTCTTTAGTATAAAAATGCTTTTCATGGTGGGGTATATCTGGTTATGTTTCTCCAATAATTCCTGCAGATGGAGTTTGATTCTTCACATCATTCAAGAAAAAGAGAAATCCTTGAGAAAAAGAAGTGTGTTAATAGTATTGAATGTCCAGTGCACTTGTACCCCCAGTTTCAGACAAGTCTTAAAGGTCCCGTTCTTCGTGATCCCATTGTTCAAACTTTAGTTAGTGTGTAATGTTGCTGTTAGAGCATAAATAATACCTGTAAAATTATAAAGCTCAAAGTTCAATGCCAAGCGAGATATTTTATTTAACAGAAGTTCCCTTTCAAAGCCTACATCGAACGGCCGGCTTGGACTACATCCTGGTACTTCCTTCATAAATGACGTCAGTAGAACAGACTAACCTCCGCCCACAAGAATACGCGAAAAAGGGGGCGTGGTCTTGTTGCTGTCCCATGTGGAGAAGAGGACGTGTCGCGTGGAGAAAAGGAATTGTTGCGTTGGAGTGTGTTTGTCGCCATGTCGTCGAGACGCTGTTATTTTCATCCCGGAGTCAAATCACCTTTGTTTGGCTTTCCCAGGGACGCTGTAGAGATCATTAAGCGCATATATCTCCCGTTAAGAGGCGTGACCTTTCCACGTTCGCTAAGCTGCGGTCAAATCACAACACGGGAACCGCTGGCACAATCAGAACTCGTTACATATTTCTGAAGGAGGGACTTCATAGAATAAAGGAAGTCATCAGCCGTTTTTAGGACAGTGAACAGCGGTATACAGATGAGTACATTGTGTTAAAAATACAGTTTTTTTTTTACACGCGAAACATGAACACATGTTATATTGCACACTGTAAACACAATCAAAGCTTCAAAAAAACACGAAGAACGGGACCTTTAAACTATTCCCAGATTAAAATGCATGTTTGAGCTGTTTTAACTGAAAGCAACTTGCACTGGCATATCTTAAAATGGTCTCAAACCATTGTTTTGTTTCAAGATGCACACCAGTAATGTTTTTTTCTAAGGCATGTTTATTAAAGCTACTTAAATGTCCTAATCCGGCCTTAATCTAAGCCCTGTCTGTGAAACCGGGCCTTAATGTATTTCAAATCATAAAAGTAGCCTACTTTTAAAAGTATTTTGAAAAAAGCTGTACTTGCAGATAATATGCTTGAAATCAAAGACTACTAAAGTGTACTTAAAGAGATTACACTTTCATGAAAAGGTGCATTTTGCAATAATGTCAAATTAATATTTTTACTTTAAAGTACATTATAAATCATTATGCTTTAATAATCTTTTGTCACTTATTTTGATGTGTTGACAAACATACTAAAGCATGTATAAATATAATTTTAATATAATTTTAACGGTACTGTTATTTGATGTTTAAGCTATTTTGAATGTACTTAATTCTAACTTCATCATTACAAATGTAATAACAAGTATGTTGAGATACATGACATACAAGTTTTAATAGAAATGAGATTAAATGATTACATATAAAGATGAATTTAAGTCCTACTTAAGTAGGTCAGAAAAGCTTCATATATCAAGTTCAGCTAATTGCATTTAATTTAAACTACATTAAGTATTTTAAGTATATTATTTCCATAATAAATAACTATTTCCATCTTTCTTAATTGAAATACAATAAAGTAAAAGATACTGTAAATATTTTATTTTATACCCGGACACTGTACAAAACACTCAACAAAACACCAACAGGATTTTCCCATAGGCTTTTGGATATTCACTAAAAACAAGCTCTGTGATCAACAAAAGTTTATGATACTGACACATGATTTTTC